>JBAMCL010000740.1:0-17659 GCA_037075165.1 Hirtodrosophila histrioides | reverse complement strand
TTACTCCCTGTACCCATAAAATGGGTAAAAAGGGGGGTATTGGATTTGTGCAAAAGTATGTAACAGGCAGAAGGAGACATCTCCGATAGTATAAAGTATATATATTCTTGATCAGTATCAAAAGAGATTTCGATTTGGCTATGTCCGTCTGTCTGTCCGTCTGTCCGTCTGTCCGTCCGTATGTATGAACGCAACGATCTCAGCAACTATAAGAGCTAGAGACGCCAAATTTGGAGTGTAGGTTCGTGTATAGCAGGCGCAGGTCAAGTTTATTTCTGATCTCAGATATCTCCCCCCGTTCCCCCGCAATTTGATCAAAACGTTTTACAGCCACAGTTTTAAAGATATAGCTTTGGGATTTGGCATGTACAATTCTTTAGACACTCTCAATCTACTGTCCAAATTTCAAGTCGATCGGATAATAAACACGGAAGTTATTCCACAAAGAAGATTCAATACTCTAGCGAGGGGGGAAGAAGAAGCACAGCCACGACTTAAAATGCCTTGCTTGCTCTGTCGCCTTTTGCTGTCGCTTGTGTGTGTACGGCTTTGTGTATGTGTATGTGTAAGTGCACGCAGATCCGATCGGAAATTTTGGACTTGGGTACAGG
This sequence comes from Hirtodrosophila histrioides, assembly GCA_037075165.1. Taxonomy (NCBI): domain Eukaryota; kingdom Metazoa; phylum Arthropoda; class Insecta; order Diptera; family Drosophilidae; genus Hirtodrosophila; species Hirtodrosophila histrioides. The sequence goes on along the minus strand of JBAMCL010000740.1, from coordinate 17,048 downwards.
GAGTTTTGTAGTCGGGTATACTCGACTATAGCATTCTAACTTGTTTTTTATACGTATGGCTATCAGGGAAATATTTGCAGAAGGTTAAAAAAAATATTCTCTGTAACTTTCATGTACCGTAATGTTTCTATTTTAGATCGAGAGAAAATGGAGAAAGCTTTAGCTTTTATGTGATCTTTCCTGCACTGCACATATTGGGTAAACTTTAATTCTATCAAATCAGAAAGCTATAACTTCATTATAAACAGTTTTTAATAAGTAGTCGATTGAGTTAAACAATTAGGACCAAGAGTATCCACTGTACCGAAAAGGTTTACTCTATCGATTGTCAAGGGAAAGTAATTTTTCGTTGAAGCTATGTTTAAAATATATTATTATATTATGGTAAATATATATTTATGAAAAAAATAACTAAATCAATGTTACAGAAAAGCTCAATATTATTAATATTTAAATACAACTACATATGTTTGTAATTAAATTAATCACTATATAAGCTACACAAGCAACGTTCTTTATACAACAACGAACTTTTCAACCGATAGTTCGCCTGACACCTGTATGATATTGTAGTCAGATCTGGTCAGTTCCCATATACATATGCACGACAGCTACAAAACAAGCATCTGTACTAGGTTTAATCAATATTGCTTCAAAACTGAGAGACTTGTTTGCATAAAAAGAGAGGGACTGACAGACAGACAGACGAATACGACATTATCGTTGCAGCTGACTACTATATACGAGGTCTGTTCAAAAACACGGTGACTCACTGCTCACTATTTTCTTCTATTCCAATTGCGTGTTGAATCATAAAATCTTGTTGGTATTGTCCATAAGGAATATTACCTTAAAGTTATGCGCCGATTGCATAAAGTAACACGAAAAAATCGCTCGAACTTGTAGAAAAATAATTCAAAGCTTTTGTAAAATAATTTATGCAGCAACCATCGTTCGTTGTACTTAATTTTTTTAGCCAAAAACAACACTGTAATAATGACGTATCCGGCGTATTCGCCGGACTTTTGGGTGCCTTCGAATATTATACATAATACGACTTATATACAAAAGGCAGCGCTGCCACTGAGGAACGCGCAACCTTAGGCTTAATTATACTGAATACAAAATTGTAACGAACAGAAGAATAAAAGTATCTGGAGCGACAAGAACAGTCGCTCCTAACTCAAAAAGTGTCCTTATTCCTAATACCATAGTATCAAAAGAGATTTCGATTTGGCCATGTCCAACTGTCTGTCCGTCTGTACGTCCGTCCGTCTGTCCGTCCGTCCGGATGAACGCGCCGATCTTAGCAACTATAAGAGCTAGAGACACCAAATTTGGAATGTATGTTTCTGTATACCATACGCAGATCAAGTTTGTTTCCGATCTCCGATATCTCCCCCCGTTCACCAGCAAATCGATCAAAACGTTTTACAGCCACACTTTTAAAGATATAGCTTTGGGAATTGGCATGTATAATACTTTGGTTAGTTTTAACCTACTGTCAAAATTTCGATCGGATAATAAACACGGAAGTTATTCAACAAATAAGGTTCAGTACTGTAGCGAGGGGGAAGAAGAAGCACAGTCACGACTTAAAGTGCCTCGCCTGCGCTGTCGCGTGTGCTGTCGCTTGTGTGTGTACGGCTTTGAGTATGTGCCTGCAGATGCGATCGGAAATTTTTGACCTGCGTACAGGGAGTTTTGTAGTCGGGTATACTCGACTATAGCATTCATACTTGTTATAGTTGGAAATCAGCCTTGATATCTCTTGGCTGAATTTCCTCCTGAGCTATTAACAGCTCCTCGATGCTCGCATTTCCTGATGCAATGTTTAGGTTAGCCCTCTACCGCATGAGCATAGAAATAATAAAGGAAAAAATTTTTTGAATGTAAATATGTGTTTATTTAGGTCAAAATAATATATGGGCAAATCCTGCGTGTCGCACGTAACATTCGTACGTTTCAGTTGACTAAAATGTAAATTTTTTTTTGGATTTTTGAAAGATATACCGTCCACTTTTGTATAGTGCTTAGAGGGATTTAAGAGTACTTTCGAATGGCATAAAGTAAATTTTCGTTATCGTTACTTTTTGTGAAATAATTGTTCAGAATGTGCTGTAGCGCACGCTACACAAAATGGAAGTTACATTGAAATTTTAAATAATAGTTGTAATTTTTAGCGAATTATGCATAATCAAGCACAGACAACCCAATATCTGAAAGAAAGCTGAGAATAATAGAATGCAGAAATAACTTATTTGGAGTCAAAAAAGTTTACGGATTTTTAGCAAATGTCTCGGACGCATAGTGTCGCACGCTACGTATCACACGCAACATTTTTTCCAGTAGCAGATAAATATACCAAAATTATTTTTATTTTAACAAAACATTATGTTTTTTGTAGAAAATCATTTTAACTGTCAATTTTAGTAACCATTTTATTTTATGAAAATTTTATGCAAATTAAATGAAGTTGAGAAATAAAATATGGTTATACATTATGCATACAAGTTAACACCGGCTGGCGCTCCCCCTCCCTTCCCCCGCATGCTACCCAACGGTCGTGCCGACCACGGAGCAACAAACTGCAGCGCCACTTCCCCTCACTTCCCCCATACGCTACCCAGCAGCAACGTCGAACTGCAGCGTCAGCATTCGGTCGCTACGCCAACCTTGTTGCGCCGAATAAGCATTGGCCGGCGCTGGCTGTTTCGCAACATCCGCTGCGAAAGTGCCAACGACGGAATGCGCTGACGCTGCGGAATATGGTCGAGCCATCGGTTAGGCAGCCACTTTTCTGGTGACTTAGAATTAATTCTTTTGTGACGTTCAACTAGACTAGACGATAAGCGAATAAATTTTCTCTGACTTAAACACTTATGAGTAACGCTGATCAATACAGTTGTTTTTATTCAAATCAAATCGTTCGAAATCTGCAGGAGATACTCAAGGAAGAAGCGTAGACATGCGCATGACATCATTCAGGTAACGATGAGTTACCCCCACCTGGCCTAGACTGGCCATAACTGGCGCCCGAGCAGATTACACTTCTGTTAGCAGAGGAACCCGTGGGACCACCTAACGGCAAAGAAACAAGTGAAAAATGAGTGGCATGTGTGGTGTCTTTTTGTTCCCAGTGTCGGTGCGTTGCATGTGCAGTGTGAAGAATAAAAACAACTTTTCCAACTACGTCCAATACAACCACCCGCCGCGGTGGGGATGCTGCTCCTCGTAGTAGTCTAACATTGCCCACGGGCTCAAAATGTTGTTAATCACGTAAAACAATAACCCGCCGCGGCGACATGCCCACGCATTTCGTGAATGGTTCATTCGCGGGCGCAAAAATTGTGTAAATATCAAAAAGAAACAACAACCCGCTGCAGCGATTTGCCCACACACATTGTTGAGTGGCTTCTTCGCGAGCGAAATGCAAAGACGCACATACGAATAAAAGGGAGCATAACACATTGCCGCACATTTAAATTGATATTAATAAAATAAAAAAAAAAACAAATACTAAAGTTATTTCTTTTTCAGAATTTACGCATTGTAAGGAACCATACAAACAAAAATATAAATTGGCTACCGTCAAGAAAACTTTAAAGCGGAGTGAGTGAAACGCCTGCTGTTTATAAATTGCCACGGTTTTTTGGAATTTTATGTTCATCTTCTTGCACGAAGCTTTTGCTTAACGAACCTTACACCGACTGCGATCTTATTTTTAATAAGCAATTTTTGAAGATATGGAGGAAATTAAGGAGACCTTAAACCGATTTGATGCAACGTTGAGTGCGCGGCTCAATAAAATGGTAGGGGTAAAGGACGAACTTAAGAAAGTAAATGACAGAGTAGCCACATTAGAGACCGATTACGAACGTCGTAATCCAGTAGTCTACGAACCTTTGCCTTTGGCACGTCCTCGCAATGAGTTCGAGTTGAAGGACACTTCAACATTGCCGGATTGTGTCAAGGAATTTCAAACGTTCGAGGGGCAGCGCGAGAGATACGTCTCTTGGGTAAACAGGGCCCAATCAATTTTAAATGATTACCAAATCGTCAGAGATAAGCCTATCTATAGGGCAATCGTTTTACACATTAGGCAAAAAATAATAGACGACGCTGACCTGGCGTTTGTTTCTTATAACGTGCAGGATGACGATTGGCCGGAGGTTAAGCGGGTCTTGGCACTCCACTATGCCGATAAGAGGGACGTCCGAACTTTGGAGTATCAACTGAGTCAAATGACTCAGGGGGCTAAGTCTCTTGAAGAATTCTACATGGAAGTCAATAGTCATTTCTCTTTAATTTTAACCAGCCTAAAGAACGGCAGTCACCCATCAAGTGTCGTAAGCGCTCTAATCGAAACTTATAGAGACAAGACGTTAGACGTTTTTATAAGGGGCCTTAACGGAGACAACTCTAGGCTGTTGGTGATTCGGAGGCCAAAAAATTTGAGGCATATTCCATTTGCTTGGAATTGCAAAACGTGACCTCAAGGGGGCACTTTGGTCAAACGAGTTACGTGGGTAAATTCCCACCCTTTACCTCGGACTACCGTCCCACAGGTGCACCCAGATTCCATCCAACATTCCAACCCCACCCCCGAACGCCAATAGGTGCTGGGTACCACGCTGGCCCAGGAAGAAGTGCACAATCTACGCACAGATTTCAGGGACCGAGGCCTGCTCACGCCAAGACGACGGCGGTAGCGTCAAACGAAGTCCGAGTGCTTCTTCTGACCTGAATCCTTTCCGAAAGGCCCAGAGATTATATCATATGGAGCCGACCTTACCCTCCCCCGTTTCCACGTCGAGCGAGTTCGCTCAAAGACAGCCTCACGAGCCCTACCACAGCGAGTCACGCCACGATAACGAAGGTAGGCAACTCGAAACCCCGTCGGAAGATACAAGTCAAAATTGTCCCGTTGACGAGACAGTCTGCGTTAACGACGAGGGGGCAAATTTTATGACCGACGCCTCTCCAGTGTACCATACATAGTATATGGAACCAAGGATGGGGCTAGGCTACAGTTTTTAATAGACACCGGCGCAAACAAGAATTTCATTAGCCCCAAAATTGCCGCCGGGTGCACCCCATTACCCAACCCTTTTTTTGTACAATCCGCCGCAGGTAGCGTTAAAATCACACATCGCCTTGTAGGCCAATTTTTCAAACCAATTGGGAACGATTCCGTTCTCTCTTTTTTAGTCCTCCCCGGGTTAACTTCCTTTGACGGTATTATAGGAGATGATACCCTCAAGGCAGTTAAAGCCCTGATTGACCGCAAAAACGACTTTTTGGTGATATCACCCGGAATCAGGCTACCCCTCTTAGCCAGACAATCTCTAAACGTGTATCCGTTACTTGACGCAGAGCATCCTGACTGCGTTAAGCAAGCGTTAAATGCGCTCATCGACGAATATGCAAACATTTTTAAACCGCTTTCGCCCGGAGAGGCTGTGGACACAAGCGTTAGGGCTGAGATCCGTACGAATACCCAAGACCCAATATACACGAAAAGCTATCCATACCCTTCTAATATGAGAGGGGAGGTGGATAGGCAAATCGAGGAACTCTTGCGTGAAGGTATAATTGGACCTTCCAAAAGTCCGTATAACTCTCCGATCTGGGTGGTGCCAAAGAAACCGAAGCCCAACGGGGAGAAGCAGTATCGTATGGTAATAGACTTCAAACGCTTAAATGCCGTTACTGTATCGGATGCTTATCCGATACCAGACATTACCTCTATTTAAGCCAGCCTCGGTAAAGCTAAATACTTTACCACTCTTGACTTAACTTCAGGGTTTCATCAGATTTATATGAGGGAATCTGATATCCCGAAAACCGCGTTTTCAACATTAAATGGGAAATACGAATTTCTTCGTCTTCCATTCGGGTTGAAGAACGCCCCTGCGATTTTTCAGCGCATGATCGACGATGTGTTAAAGGAACACATCGGTAGAATCTGCTATGTCTACATCGACGACATAATAGTCTTTAGTGATGACTATGATAGTCATTGGAAGAACCTTCGCGCCATTTTCCATAACTTAAAGAACGCAAAACTTCAAGTAAACTTGGAGAAAACACATTTCTTGTCAACACATGTTGAATTTCTGGGTTACGTAGTAACTGCAAACGGTATTAAAGCGGACGAAAAATAAAGTATTGAGGAATACAACTGTGAACTAATCTACAAACCAGGCAAGTCTAATATCGTTGCCGATGCTCTTTCACGCATCACCACATATGTGAACCATTTGGGCTCAGATACGGCTACTGTTGCTGGGGAGACACGGATTCCGTGGCCACCGTGCATAGCGCTCTCCAAGACGCCTCAGACCTAATTCCCCATGTTGAAGCCCCTATAAACGCATTTAGAAATCAGTTAGTATTCGAACCCACCTTGTCAGAATACGCGTGTGAACACCCTCACGTAGGTTATGTGCGGCACTTAATCCCAATTAGTAATCATACGATGTCGAATTTGGCGAGTCACTTACAAAAATACTTGAAGCCTTCGATAATAAATGGGGTCAAAATGCCAGAGACATACTTACAGTTCTTCCAGACTTGTTGTTTTGAAAATTTTAAGTTATACAAGATTCGTATAACGCAACGGTTTGTGTTAGATCTGACAAATGAAGAGGAGATTTGCGAGGCGATCGAAAAAGAGCACCGCAGGGCTCATAGAAGTCCAAGAGAAATGCGTGTCCAAATTTTGGAGAAATTCCATTTTCCTAAAATGTCCAGTATAATACGGAACCAGGTATCCTCTTGTGAAAGCTGCAAATTATCTAAGTATGGCACCCTAATAAACCTTCGTTTCAACCAACTCCCATTCCTAGCTACCCATGTGAAATACTTCACATCGACGTTTTCACGTTAGAGAAAAAACTATATTTGAGTTGCATAGACAAATTTACCAAATTCGCAAAGCTTTTCCCTTTAGACTCAAAATCGTCTGTTCACCTTCGCGAAAGGCTACTAGAAGCCCTTCACTATTTCACGGTGCCGAAAACAATAATGTCCGGTAATGAGAGGGGTCTTCTGTGTCCAACAGTTCTCAATAACTTGCGAACTTTAGGAATCGAATTATATTATACACCAACTCTAAAAAGCGAGGTCAATGGACAGATAGAGAAATTCCACTCCACATTCTTAGAATTTTATAGGTGTTTGAAAGATGAATACCCGACTTTCAAGAATACGGAGTTGGTTCCGATAGCCGTGGATAGATACAACAACCCTGTTCATTCGGTGACTAAGAAAAAACCAGCAGATATTTTCTTCGATCGGTTATCTAGAATAAACTACCAGGGGTTAGCTAACTTTAAACAACAGACTTTAGACATTAGGGGGCTAATACAGCACAAACAGGACATGACAAACATCAGGCGCAATAAAAACAGATCGGACCCCATTCGTTACAGCCAGGGCGACACAGTATACGTAGTAAATAAGCAAATTAAAGCTAAAGAAAAGCAACGGTATAAGCCAGAAGAAGTGCAAGAGGATAGGAAGGTCACGGTCAAGACCAGATCTGGTAAAATCTTTCATAAATCACATCTAAAAAGTGATTCTTTGGTAAACAAATAGATGGCAGCGTTTCACAATTCATCTTTTTTTTTAACATACTTATTCAATACACGATATATTCAAAGCAATACACTACACGAATAAGTAATAAAAACAAAGACATGAAAAAATTACATATAAAAATCTGACTAGGTTAAGAACAAAAACAAAAACACAAAAAAAAAACAATGCTTAGATTAATAAGAAACAAAAAAAACATAAAATCACAAAAAAAACATAAAAACACAAAAAACACTATATATAAGAAACAAAAAAAAAAACATAAAAAACGAAAAAAAAACATAAAAACACAAAAAACACTATATATTAGAAACAAAAAATAACATAAAAACACAAAAAACCTATATATTCAAACAAAAAAAACACAAATTAGAATAAGTACATATTCAAATTTTTTTAGTAAACAAATTCATTTCAAATACCTTATTATAAGTACTTTACTATCTGATGTGCATTTGTTTCTTCCCTAACATACAAGAGTGGTCTTGACTCAGGTAGCGGTCGCTATTCATATTTTCAAATATGATGGCCCTGTCAACAGGGAATGGTCTGGCGCGTTAACGGCGTCTTTAAATTGGCTCACGTCATCGACCTGGATCGTATGCAGCGGCTCATCGTGGAAATTTCAAACGAGGTGACCACGATTTCCGACCAGAGGATCGGTGCCCTGGCGAATCATTATCTACAGAACGCTGCAGAGGGAATCGTCAGAATGACAAGCACGCCATCACGGAAACAAAGGTCCGTGGACTGGTTGGGGTCGGCCTGAAAATGGGTAGCAGGTTCACCCGACGCGTCGGATTGGAATGCCATCATCCAATCACAAGACAACGTGATAAAGAATGGCAATCAACAAATAAAAATCAACACAAGACTGTTCGACGCGACGCACGAGTCGCTCCAGAAGCTTAACGAGGTCATCGGAAGGATAAATGCCATAGATGGCGACATCCACGCGACAACGACTGTGTTGCACAAGGCCATAGTGTTGGCCAATCAGGTCGACGAAATATCGAGAGCCTGCCAGCTGGCGAAGACCGGCGTCATCAACACGAATCTAGTGGACCATGGAGAAATCGAAACAATATTGTCCGAAGTCAGCACCCTCCCATATCAGAATGTGGTCGAGGCGGTGGAATTCTCTCGTCCAACCATCCTAACCAACGGGACTTCTTTGTTGTACGTGTTGGCAATGCCCAAAGTAGCGGATAGAAGATATAGACTTATGCTACTTTTCCCAACAATATCCAATGGGAAGCAGATAGTCTTGGAGTACAACAAATTGGCAATGGATCTATCGGAGACATACGCCGTCCTGGAAAGCTGCCTTTCCATTGGAAACACAACAGTCTGTCAGGAGAAGGATCTTCGGAAGTTGGAGGAAGATAGTTGTATCCCCAGACTGCTAAGAGGACATACCGCATGCGCTTACCTAAGGAATAGTCAGGAAGTGGTGGAATTGGTCGATGACGGGACCATCTTCCTCACCCATTTCAACGGGACGGTAACCGCCGCTGCAAGGGAGTATCACCTGGAAGGCTCTTTTATTGTCCAGTACGACAATAAAACGATCTCAATCAGGAACACGAAATACAGCAGCTACTCGTCAAGCCATGTAATGGCAATGCCTGCCGTCCTCACCAAAGTTACCGCCACGGGTTATCAACTGTCGTTGAAGTACATTCACGACTTCAGCCTGGAAAACTTGCAGAAATTATCCAACATGTCGAACGAAATTCTATTCTCCTTCTTCACAGAAACAGTCATAGCTTTGGCTGTCATGACGGCAATCTACTTGGTATGGAGGAAGATGACTTCAGCCAAAGGGATCACAAAACCACGCGACTTCGCTATGGATCTGGAATCGCAGATCGTTTACGAAACTGCGGCCAAAGACCAATGATCTGCAAGACGCAGATCTTGTGATGAGGAGGAGTTAACACCGGCTGGCGCTCCCCCTCCCTTCCCCCGCATGCTACCCAACGGTCGTGCCGACCACGGAGCAACAAACTGCAGCGCCACTTCCCCTCACTTCCCCCATACGCTACCCAACAGCAACGTCGAACTGCAGCGTCAGCATTCGGTCGCTACGCCAACCTTGTTGCGCCGAATAAGCATTGGCCGGCGCTGGCTGTTTCGCAACATCCGCTGCGACAGTGCCAACGACGGAATGCGCTGACGCTGCGGAATATGGTCGAGCCATCGGTTAGGCAGCCACTTTTCTGGTGACTTAGATTTAATTCTTTTGTGACGTTCAACTAGACTAGACGATAAGCGAATAAATTTTCTCTGACTTAAACACTTATGAGTAACGCTGATCAATACAGTTGTTTTTATTCAAATCAAATCGTTCGAAATCTGCAGGAGATACTCAAGGAAGAAGCGTAGACATGCGCATGACATCATTCAGGTAAGGATGAGTTACCCCCACCTGGCCTAGACTGCCCATAACTTACATGTAAAAACAAGTAAGAATGCTCTAGTCGAGTATACCCGACTACGAAACTCCCTGTACCCAAGTTTAAGACTTCCAATCATATGTTCGTCTCTTACACATGCACGCACACATACACAAAGCATACACACACACATACGCGAGCCACAGCGTACGCAAGGTATTTTAAGTCGTGGCTGTGCTTCTTCTTTCCCCCCCTCGATCCACTACTGAATATTTTTCGTTGAATAACTTCCGTGTTTATTATCCGATCGACTTGAAATTTTGACAGTAGATTAAGAGTGGTCCAAACAGTGTACATGCCAAATCCCAAAACTATATCTTTAAAACTGTGGCTGTAAAACGTTTTGGTCGATTTGCGGGGGAACGGGGTAATATATCAGAGATTGGAAACAAACTTGATCTGCGTATGGTATACAGGAACCTACATTCCAAATTTGGTGTCTCTAGCTCTTATAGTTGCTGAGATCGACGCGTTCATCCGGACAGACAGACGGACATGGCCAAATCGAAATCTCTTTTGATGCTTATCAAGAATATATACACTTTATAGGGTCGGAGATGTCTCCTTCTGCCTGTTACATACTTTTGCACAAATCCAATACCCCCTTTTTACCCATTTTATGGGTACAGGGAGTAATAATGCTATAGTCACCAAATTTGGCATATAGACTAATGTTAAGATTCCTGACAGATCTGCATCAAAAATTGTTTGTGTTTGGGTTGGGTTCGGTAATAATTTTTGAATTCAAAATGTTCGAAAAGTTCAAAATGTTTTTTTTTAATGTTTGAAATGTTCAAAATGTTTATCTTTTATACATTTTTAAAATTGGATACCGACTCTAATGTTCCACACAAAAAAAAATAACAAAAGGCTAACTTCAAAAATTGTTCGCTGGTGGACTGTTGCTGGGATTTGGCCATATATTTGGACTTTATTTATTTTTTTTTTTTTGGGGGGGGGGGGGGGGGGAAATGAGGCCATATATGGCTTTGTATGCATTCAGCTGATCCCAGAGTTTGCCATGTATGGCTCTGTATGCAATTAGGTTACTTCATGTGAAAGTTGGTAAAACAGTTTCATTTGTTGTTGTAGCATAGAAATACATTGCATTTCTTATAAAAGGTGTATGAGCGGAAAGAACAATCGTTTTGGCAGAGTTGCCTTTGCTTTTTCCAGGTGGGCAAATGCCTAATATTGTCCTCCCAAACAGTATTCAAGGGAATTTCCTGGTGCTTTCGTCTTTTGCTACTTGTACACGGGGATGAAGTTGGCGTCATCGCAGGTCGTCCGCGCTTCTTTACTTTTCCTGGCTTGGACAGGTGCTCAGCTATTAATAGCTTGAAATCGAAGAGTTGCATATATTGATCTGACTTTCGACGCCATAAAATCCATGAATTAACCACGCACATATCAATCATGTAAAAAAATTTTTTCTTATACCATTTTCTTGAGCGCAATTGAATTCGATAAAGTCCCAGTAAAGAATCCAGTAAGTCAACGCCACCCATATAATTATTGTACACATCAACTGCCTTAGGAGAATTGATTTCTACATACTTTTTGTCTTTCGTTACTGCATGTACAGTTTTTTGTGCATACAATAGTCTATGTGATGCTTACATATAGTCAAATTCTATTTTTATGAAAGAAAACTTTATATTCTCTTAGAAAAAAAATACTTTTCAGCGATAAAAGTGTTTTTTAGTGGAGTAATTTTAATTCTAAATTCATCAAAATTCACTCTCGTTCGTCTGCTTGAGACGCTAGCACAATACTGCTTGAAACTTGAGATAAGGCAACACAAAGAAGTTCTGAAAATAGAAATCTAACAGAAAATAGTTGAAAGAGAATAAGAAATAACAATCGGTTTAGCGTATGTACCGTTTTATTAAAAAAAAAAATTTTTGAAAGTGAGAAGCCATATATGGCTTTGTATGCGGTAGAGGGTTAAGTCTCGACTAGTCGCGTGGTGGACGTCGAGAAATTGGATTGGTCGTCTAGGCGACGACAGCAAACTTCGTGGTTGATTGTAGATTGTCAACTGAAGCTAGAGCGAGGCGCAATACCAATTCTGTTGCTGAGTATTAGCTCGTCTTGAGTTTTTGAATACAAACGGCACCAACTGTGGTGCCGTTGTTAATATTTGGAGGTGTCGCCTGGTTGACGACTTCAGCGCTGGATACAATACCAAATGTTTTGTGTCAGCGGGATCTGTTTTCTTTGATGAGGATTCCTTTGTCGCCTTGTTGACAACTGCAGATAGTCCAAAATCGGGGTCACCAAATGTTTATATGTTCAAAGATTAAAATTTTATCTTGAGATATTTTTGTGTTTGAATTCAGCACATAAATTCGGGTTTGTCGTCGTAACTAGCACTTAAACTAGTTAGACAGCGGAGGATATTTCCCCAGAGTCAACAAATAGAATTAACACGGGTTCAGCTTAAGACTAATTTTTATTTAAACAAGCTAGGGCTTATATGCCCTAGCCTATGTATTTTTTATATGCTTAGAATAGGTACATTTTTACATTTGCTTAGTATACTTATGTACTGAGGAATTTCATGTCGCCTCCTTGAGGAAGGAGATAGGTAGGTAGCTGCTCTTATTTAACACACATGGTTTTGGTATATACCATGTGCATCTTTGCTTGTGTGCCCGGTATATCCGCTACCGGACGGCCGTTGTAATTCCTAGTAAATGCCTTGATCCTTTGCTTTGGGTTGGCTACAGACCAACGCAGAATGACCCTTTCAAGTGGCATCTCCTCATATGTCAGCAAGTGTTACAATTAGGTCTGGTACTAAAATGAACCGCATGGGTTGTACAAAGAGTTTGTTCTTTTATTTGAATTATTCTAAATATTTAATTTTACAAATGAGTAAGCTGCGCCTTAACAGTATTCTTAAGCCATTATTTGTTCTTTTTAAACTGTCCCCAATATTTGGAAAGAATCATTTATTATAAGACTTTATAATAAAGGAAACAAGTCTAATGTTGAGAACTATAGAGGTATTTCTAAGTTGTCTAAGATTTTTGAGAAATTAATAACTTCTCAACTTCAACATTTATGTAGATCTATAATTTCACCCTGCCAGTACGGGTTCGTGAAATATAGATCTACCACCACTAACCTATTGAAATTCACTTCACCTGTCATAAAGGAATTTCAATCTTAAATGCAAACAGATGTTATTTTCACTGATTTCAGTAAGGCTTTTGACTCTGTTAATCATTCTCTTTTACTTCACAAACTTCATCGTCTGGGATTTTCAAATAACTTAATTCTTTGGAACTCCAACTATTTAACTCTTAGAACCCAAAAGGCTTATTTCCAAGGCTTAGTCTCTAAGTCTGTTCAAGTTAATTCCGGAGTTCCACAAGGAAGTCATCTTGGCCCCTTATTATTTACTCTGTTCATAAATGACCTTCCTTCTGTCATAATTCATGCCGATGATGTTAAACTTTGTTTATCATCTACTGATTTTTTATCTGGTCAAATGTTGCAAACTGATCTTGACAGTTTTCAATCCTGGTGTCGGGTTAATTTATTAAATCTTAATTATGGTAAGTGTAACGTAATGGCCTTTTAAGGGCGAACGCCCTTTTTCAACAATTATAATTTTTGGCGGCTGTGTGATAATGTGGCACACGAAAAATGTGCTGGCCTTAACAGCAGAATTGTGGACCAGATTGAGTCAAAATCTGGCCTCAAGTGGACATGTGTATCCTGTAGGGATGTTGAAAGGGACATCATGGGTTTCATGATATTTGGGCTGTTTTAAAAACTGTTGGATGGTTTTTCCGACTTGGATAACGAATTTAAACGTATGAAACTTTTATATGAGTCTCCAAAACGGAAGAAGGCTAATTTTAGGCTGTTTATTGGCCCTAATCAACTGCAGCTCCCTACACATGCATCCACTACATCCACAACTAATAAACAGTTAGAATTGATAAATTTATTGTCCCCCTCTCCTCATAATTCAATAATCAGAAGTGACGAAAATAGCATCGTATCCATGGATGTTGTTCCTTTTGACCCCGAAAAGCATTCTTATTCGCTGGTTATTAACACTGTTGATCCAGATCAACACTGTATTTATAATATACCAATCGAATCAACTGGAATAGTAACTAATGCTGTGGCTACTAAGAAGACCCTTATAGGTAGCGAAAACAAATCTTTGTTTCTAGGCTTGCCTCTGATACTACATCTGATGATGTGAAGGCCTTTATACAGTCCGAATCTAAAGCCCACATTACGGTGGAAAAGTTCAAATTCACTTAAGACTAAATATTCGATCTGAGCTGTGCAAACCAGGAATGAGGTTGTGGGAGTTCGGCTTTTTTGCCGAAGTCCCTGGGGTTGTGGGCTCAGCAAAGCATCTGGCCTCAGAAAAATGCTTGCTTAACGCATCTATGTATATTCAGTAATTAGTGATACCACTTTCTTCAGATTTCTCTGTTTATTCTTCCCATGCTGCTATACATTCTGTCTCATCTATGCTTTCTGATCGTCATTTTCTTGTAGTTCTTGGTTATTTTAATATTGCCGGAGCTACCTTGGATTACTAGTCCCGACTCCAGCGTGTTGACTCCCACGACTCAATATGATTTAAATGACAGTTTATTTGGGATGTCATTGTGTCAAATTAATGGTATCCCAAATTTTTACATCAAATGCTTAGTCAGAATCAGATTAACACTTTTGCTTTGCATTCGCAACGGACGTGTTTTTTTCTTGCGCCTCGTATTTTTCGATTTTTTGTTTTTCCTCGTGATTTCAATGTATAACTTGTGTTTTTTTTTTTTATTTTGTGTGATACATCGGTTGTGTGGAACATAAATTGGACATTAACAGTTTATAATTATTATTACTTTTACAAATTTGTTCAAATACAACAACAAACACCAGCACAAGCAGACTGGTGGTTGTGTTGTGCATTTGCTAAGCTGATACTTTGTTTTTGTGTTTTTACTCGAGCGCTTGTATCGTTGATGTTGGTTATGGTTCAACTCTTTGCTTTGATTCTGTTGTGATTTCGGTCGACGCGCCCGCATTTCTAATATATGTTTTTTGGTGTTGTATGTTGTATGAATTAAATTATTCTTGAATTGCGAATCCAAAAAAATATACCGTTTATTACAGTTACAAAAATGGAACTAATTCTAAATACAAAATTGACTTAGCGTAAAGCCTACTACTGCCGCTGCTGCAGTCGCCGCTGTCGTTGTCGCTGTCGCCGCTGCCGCTGCTGCCGTTGTCGCTGTCCCACGGTGGACGTCGTAAACTGATGACTTGGCGCACGTGGCGGATGTGCTGCATGCGCTGCAGGCGTTTTAGGTTTTGGCCAAGTACATTTTGGGCGCGTCTGCACTGGCCGTTTTGCACATGGCAATTATGGGAAACATTGTTGTTAACTTTTGACGCGGACGTCCTCGGTCGCGAAGTAAAATCGTTTTTGGGTTTTGCTGCCTGTTGCTTCGGCCTCCAGTGTGACGTTTTGCATGTCGACTTGGGGCTTGATGGAAGATTTTTGTTTCCATGCCCATGCCGCTATTATGACCAATAGTGTGGCCAAAATTCCGGAGAGTGATAAGCTAATGGTGGCGGACTTTAAGTTAGCTATTTTTAACGTCTCCAATCTTCTGGTGTTGTTGATGTTTATTTCATTTAACATTTGTAGCGAAAGTATTTCGTCTACTTTCGTTTTTTCCGCCATCATTTGGAAGGGTGGGGGGGTAGCCTCTGCGTATTTCGATTCCCTCGCCTCGTCTTCGTCATCACCGATCTTTACTGTTGAATTCTGGAACTGTATTAGATAAGTTCCTAACAGCTCCATTTCTTCCTGGTCGATTTTGATTTTTCCCTTGAAATCGTTGAGCAGTATGGTGCCGGTTAGAATTTCCTGATGGGCCGGGATGTGCTGGCTATTGACGGACTTGCAGTATGGCCTTCGATTTTGTGGGAGTGGTGTTATACAAGAGTCATTACTTAGATCTAGTATGTTATTTCTACTACAAATTGTCTTATCGCTATGAGTTTCGCATTCCCTTATAAGGGCATATATTGTTTTATTACAGGTCATGATATTTTCATATTTGATTTCGTTTATTAATTTATCTTTCCTTATTGCCTTAATTATCATAGAAATGCAAGGTTCCTTCTCGAGTAAAGGTACGTTTATCATGTAGAGCATATTTTTGCCATTTGTGGCTATTTATACTTTTGCGAATTCCAACAGTTCTTCTACATTGATAAACATTCCTCCCTTGCTATTTAAGACTTCTTCTATTTTGGATACCCCTGCCTCTGACAATATTATTGAATTTACAGTGTTCGTTTTTGCCCAAATTATTGCATGAATTAAGTTATTTAAGTCGTTTTTAAATAGTTGCAATCGGTATTTTAATATAGATACAAACTTTTCCTGGAAACTCTCGTCTTTTATTGTAGTTTTTATTATTTAATATGTTTAATATGTTGCTTAACTCGTTTATTCTAGTACTTAATGCCTTATTAATAGCAACCTGTCTGTTATTGTATTCTAACTGTTCGTTAATTTTTGCTGTTAGAATTTCATGGTCGCTTCTGTCCGGCGTGCCGGCCAATGAATGAAATTATGTTTTGATATTAATTTTGTGAACTATCTTTCCTGACTGTGTTTTGATGGTCGTGTTTTGATCTATCAGAACTACTTCTTTTTTGTTGTGGGTCCGATATGTGTTTATTTCCGAAAAATATATCTATGGGCTTTTTCTTGGTAGTGGAGTGGTTTGTTTGATTGTACTCTTGTACGGTTTTAAAAATCAAACCTTCGAAACTTGCTGTGTCATCGTCTTTTTTAAAACACCTCATGATTTCTGACATTGTTGAATGAAATCTTTCGATTTGTCCATTGCTTGTGGATGCATACGGTGGTGTTGTATAAGCTTTTGCTTTGAGCTGGTCTTTCAACAAAAACCTGATCGAAGCTGCACTCAA
>JBAMCL010000739.1:0-161941 GCA_037075165.1 Hirtodrosophila histrioides | reverse complement strand
CTACTATAAAATGAGAACAAAAATTCTCAATAAAATAATTTAAAAACAAGTAAGAATGCTCTAGTCGAGTATACCCGACTACGAAACTCCCTGTACCCAGTTCTAAAACTTCCAATCATATGTTCGTCACTTACACATACACGCACACATACACAAAGCATACACACACACACGCGAGCCACAGCGTACGCAAGGTATTTTAAGTCGTGGCTGTGCTTCTTCTTCCCCCCTCGCTCCAGTACTGAATCTTGTTCGTTGAATAACTTCCGTGTTTATTATCCGATCGACTTGAAATTTGGACAGTAGATTAAGAGTGACCGAGGTAGTGTACATGCCAAATCCCAAAGCTCTATCTTTAAAACTGTGGCTGTAAAACGTTTTGATCGATTTGCGGTGGAACGGGGTAAGATATCTGAGATCAGAAACAAACTTGACCTGCTCCCGCTATACACGAACCTACATTCCAAATTTGGTGTCTCTAGCTCTTATAGTTGCTGAGATCCTTGCGTTCATACATACGGACAGACAGACGGACAGACAGACGGACATGGCCAAATCGAAATCTCTTTTGATACTTATCAAGAATATATATATACTTTATAGGGTCGGAGATGTCTCCTTCTGCCTGTTACATACTTTTGCACAAATCCAATACCCCCTTTTTACCCATTTTATGGGTACAGGGAGTAAAAAGGGTATTTTGTGTTAGTCTCTATATATATATACCTATATATATGGTATATATTTACCTCCCTCCACCCCCTCCTAATAAAAATGAGAACAAAAATTCTAAAAAAAGAACAAAAAAGTGTATTTTGTGTAAGTCTCTATATTTATACCGATATATATGGTATATACTTACCTCCCTCCACCCCCTCCTACTAAAAAATTTTACAAAAATTTTACAAAAATTGTATATTTTGTGTAAGTCTCTATATATATACCTATATATATGGTATATATTTACCTCCCTCCACCCCCTTCTACTAAAAAATGAGAACAAAAATTCTCAATAAAATAATTTTAAAAAAAAGTGTATTTTGTGTTAGTCTCTATATATATACCTATATATATGGTATATATTTATCTCCCTCCACCCCCTCCTACTAAAAAATGAGAACAAGAATTTTCAAAAAAAATTTTTTAAAAATTGTATATTTTGTGTAAGTCTCTATATATATACCTATATATATGGTATATATTTACCTCCCTCCACCCCCTCCTACTAAAAAAAGAAAACAAAAATTCTAAAAAAAGAACAAAAAAGTGTATTTTGTGTAAGTCTCTATATTTATACCGATATATATGGTATATACTTACCTCCCTCCACCCCCTCCTACTAAAAAATTTTACAAAAATTTTACAAAAATTGTATATTTTGTGTAAGGGTCTATATATATACCTATATATATGGTATATATTTACCTCCCTCCACCCCCTCCTACTAAAAAATGAGAACAAAAATTCTCAATAAAATAATTTTAAAAAAAAGTGTATTTTGTGTAAGTCTCTATATATATACCTATATATATGGTATATATTTACCTCCCTCCACCCCCTCCTACTAAAAAATGAGAACAAAAATTCTCAGTAAAATAATTTTAAAAAAAAGTGTATTTTGTGTTACTCTCTATATATGCCTATATATATGGTATATATTTACCTCCCTCCACCCCATCCTAATAAAAATGAGAACAAAAATTTTCAAAAAAAAATTTAAAAAAAATTGTATATTTTGTGTAAGTCTCTATATATATACCTATATATATGGTATATATTTACCTCCCTCCACCCCCTCCTACTAAAAAATGAGAACAAAAATTCTCAATAAAATAATTTAAAAACAAGTAAGAATGCTCTAGTCGAGTATACCCGACTACGAAACTCCCTGTACCCAGTTCTAAAACTTCCAATCATATGTTCGTCACTTACACATACACGCACACATACACAAAGCATACACACACACACGCGAGCCACAGCGTACGCAAGGTATTTTAAGTCGTGGCTGTGCTTCTTCTTCCCCCCTCGCTCCAGTACTGAATCTTGTTCGTTGAATAACTTCCGTGTTTATTATCCGATCGACTTGAAATTTGGACAGTAGATTAAGAGTGACCGAGGTAGTGTACATGCCAAATCCCAAAGCTCTATCTTTAAAACTGTGGCTGTAAAACGTTTTGATCGATTTGCGGTGGAACGGGGTAAGATATCTGAGATCAGAAACAAACTTGACCTGCTCCCGCTATACACGAACCTACATTCCAAATTTGGTGTCTCTAGCTCTTATAGTTGCTGAGATCCTTGCGTTCATACATACGGACAGACAGACGGACAGACGGACAGACAGACGGACATGGCCAAATCGAAATCTCTTTTGATACTTATCAAGAATATATATACTTTATAGGATCGGAGATGTCTCCTTCTGCCTGTTACATACTTTTGCACAAATCCAATACCCCCTTTTTACCCATTTTATGGGTACAGGGAGTAAAAAGGGTATTTTGTGTTAGTCTCTATATATATACCTATATATATGGTATATATTTACCTCCCTCCACCCCCTCCTAATAAAAATGAGAACAAAAATTTAAAAAAATTTTTTTTTAAAAAATTGTATATTTTGTGTAAGTCTCTATATATATACCTATATATATGGTATGTATTTACCTCCCTCCACCCCCTCCTACTAAAAAATTTTACAAAAATTTTCAAAAAAAAATTTTACAAAAATTGTATATTTTGTGTAAGTCTCTATATATATACCTATATATATGGTATATATTTACCTCCCTCCACCCCCCTCCTACTAAAAAATGAGAACAAGAATTTTCAAAAAAAAATTTTTTAAAAATTGTATATTTTGTGTAAGTCTCTATATATATACCTATATATATGGTATATATTTACCTCCCTCCACCCCCTCCTACTAAAAAAAGAAAACAAAAATTCTAAAAAAAGAACAAAAAAGTGTATTTTGTGTAAGTCTCTATATTTATACCGATATATATGGTATATACTTACCTCCCTCCACCCCCTCCTACTAAAAAATTTTACAAAAATTTTACAAAAATTGTATATTTTGTGTAAGTCTCTATATATATACCTATATATATGGTATATATTTACCTCCCTCCACCCCCTCCTACTAAAAAATGAGAACAAAAATTCTCAATAAAATAATTTAAAAACAAGTAAGAATGCTCTAGTCGAGTATACCCGACTACAAAACTCCCTGTACCCAGTTCTAAAACTTCCAATCATATGTTCGTCACTTACACATACACGCACACATACACAAAGCATACACACACACACGCGAGCCACAGCGTACGCAAGGTATTTTAAGTCGTGGCTGTGCTTCTTCTTCCCCCCTCGCTCCAGTACTGAATCTTGTTCGTTGAATAACTTCCGTGTTTATTATCCGATCGACTTGAAATTTGGACAGTAGATTAAGAGTGACCGAGGTAGTGTACATGCCAAATCCCAAAGCTCTATCTTTAAAACTGTGGCTGTAAAACGTTTTGATCGATTTGCGGTGGAACGGGGTAAGATATCTGAGATCAGAAACAAACTTGACCTGCTCCCGCTATACACGAACCTACATTCCAAATTTGGTGTCTCTAGCTCTTATAGTTGCTGAGATCCTTGCGTTCATACATACGGACAGACAGACGGACAGACGGACAGACAGACGGACATGGCCAAATCGAAATCTCTTTTGATACTTATCAAGAATATATATACTTTATAGGGTCGGAGATGTCTCCTTCTGCCTGTTACATACTTTTGCACAAATCCAATACCCCCTTTTTACCCATTTTATGGGTACAGGGAGTAAAAAGGGTATTTTGTGTTAGTCTCTATATATATACCTATATATATGGTATATATTTACCTCCCTCCACCCCCTCCTAATAAAAATGAGAACAAAAATTAAAAAAAAAATTTTTTTTAAAAAATTGTATATTTTGTGTAAGTCTCTATATATATACCTATATATTTGTATTTTTTTACCCCCCCCCCCCCCCCCTTCCAAAAAATTTTACAAAAAATTTTCAAAAAAAAATTTTACAAAAATTGTATATTTTGTGTAAGTCTCTATATATATACCTATATATATGGTATATATTTACCTCCCTCCACCCCCTCCTACTAAAAAATGAGAACAAGAATTTTCAAAAAAAAATTTTTTAAAAATTGTATATTTTGTGTAAGTCTCTATATATATACCTATATATATGGTATATATTTACCTCCCTCCACCCCCTCCTACTAAAAAAAGAAAACAAAAATTCTAAAAAAAGAACAAAAAAGTGTATTTTGTGTAAGTCTCTATATTTATACCGATATATATGGTATATACTTACCTCCCTCCACCCCCTCCTACTAAAAAATTTTACAAAAATTTTACAAAAATTGTATATTTTGTGTAAGTCTCTATATATATACCTATATATATGGTATATATTTACCTCCCTCCACCCCCTCCTACTAAAAAATGAGAACAAAAATTCTCAATAAAATAATTTTAAAAAAAAGTGTATTTTGTGTTAGTCTCTATATATATACCTATATATATGGTATATATTTATCTCCCTCCACCCCCTCCTACTAAAAAATGAGAACAAGAATTTTCAAAAAAAATTTTTTTAAAAAATTGTATATTTTGTGTAAGTCTCTATATATATACCTATATATATGGTATATATTTACCTCCCTCCACCCCCTCCTACTAAAAAATGAGAACAAAAATTCTCTATAAAATAATTTTAAAAAAAAGTGTATTTTGTGTAAGTCTCTATATATATACCTATATATATGGTATATCTTTACCTCCCACCACCCCCTCCTACTAAAAAATGAGAACAAGAATTTTCAAAAAAAAATTTTTTTTAAAATTGTATATTTTGTGTAAGTCTCTATATATATACCTATATATATGGTATATATTTACCTCCCTCCACCCCCTCCTACTAAAAAAAAAAAACAAAAATTCTGAAAAAAAAACAAAAAAGTGTATTTTGTGTAAGTCTCTATATTTATACCGATATATATGGTATATAATTACCTCCCTATACCCCATCCTACTAAAAAATGAGAACAAAAATTTTCAAAAAAAATTTTTACAAAAATTGTATATTTTGTGTAAGTCTCTATATATATACCTATATGTGTGGTATATATTTACCTCCCTCCACCCCCTCCTACTAAGAAAAGAGAACAAAAATTCTGAAAAAAAGAACAAAAAAGTGTATTTTGTGTAAGTCTCTATATTTATACCGATATATATGGTATATATTTATCTCCCTCCACCCCCTCCTACTAAAAAATTTTACAAAAATTTTCAAAAAAAATTTTACAAAAATTGTATATTTTGTCTAAGTCTCTATATATATACCTATATGTGTGGTATATATTTACCTCCCTCCACCCCCTCCTACTAAAAAATGAGAACAAGAATTTTCAAAAAAAAATTTTAAAAAAAATTTTATGTTTTGAATAAGTCTCTATATATATACCTATATGTATGGTATATATTTACCTCCCTCCACCCGCTCCTACTAAAAAAAATGGTATATATTTACCTCCCTCCGCCCCTCCTACTAAAAAATGAGAACAAAAATACTCAAGAAAAAAATTTAAAAAAAAGTGTATTTTGTGCAAGTCTCTATATATATACCTATATGTGTGGTATATATTTACCTCCATCCACCCCCTCCTAATAAAAATGAGAACAAAAATTTTCAAAAAAATTTTTAAAAAAAATTTATGTTTTGAATAAGTCTCTATATATACCTATATATATATGGTATATATTTACCTCCCTCCACCCCCTCCTACTAAATAAAGAAAACAAAAATTCTGAAAAAAGAAGAAAAAAGTGTATTTTGTGTAAGTCTCTATATATATACCTATATATATGGTATATATTTACCTCCCTCCACCCCCACCTACTAAAAAATGAGAACAAGAATTTTCAAAAAAAAATTTAAAAAAAAATTTTATGTTTTGAATAAGTCTCTATATATATACCTATATGTATGGTATATATTTACCTCCCTCCACCCGCACCTACTAAAAAAAATGGTATATATTTACCTCCCTCCACCCCCTCCTACTAAAAAATGAGAACAAGAATTTTCAAAAAAAAATTTAAAAAAAAATTTTATGTTTTGAATAAGTCTCTATATATATACCTATATGTATGGTATATATTTACCTCCCTCCACCCGCTCCTACTAAAAAAAATGGTATATATTTACCTCCCTCCACCCCCTCCTACTAAAAAATGAGAACAAGAATTTTCAAAAAAAAATTTAAAAAAAAATTTTATGTTTTGAATAAGTCTCTATATATATACCTATATGTATGGTATATATTTACCTCCCTCCACCCCCTCCTAATAAAAATGAGAACAAAAATTTTCAAAAAAATTTTTACAAAAAATTTATGTTTTGAATAAGTCTCTATATATACCTATATATATATGGTATATATTTACCTCCCTCCACCCCCCTCCTACTAAATAAAGAAACCAAAAATTCTGAAAAAGAAGAAAAAAGTGTATTTTGTGTAAGTCTCTATATATATACCTATATATATGGTATATATTTACCTCCCTCCACCCCCTCCTACTAAAAAATTTTACAAAAATTTTCAAAAAACAATTTTACAAAAATTGTATATTTTGTGTAAGTCTCTATATATATACCTACATATATGGTATATATTTACCTTCCTCCACCACCTCCCACAAAAAAAAATGGTATATATTTACCTCCCTCCGCCCCTCCTACTAAAAAATGAGAACAAAAATACTCAATAAAATAATTTAAAAACAAGTAAGAATGCTCTAGTCGAGTATACCCGACTACGAAACTCCCTGTACCCAGTTCTAAAACTTCCAATCATATGTTCGTCACTTACACATACACGCACACATACACAAAGCATACACACACACACGCGAGCCACAGCGTACGCAAGGTATTTTAAGTCGTGGCTGTGCTTCTTCTTCCCCCTCGCTCCAGTACTGAATCTTGTTCGTTGAATAACTTCCGTGTTTATTATCCGATCGACTTGAAATTTGGACAGTAGATTAAGAGTGACCGAGGTAGTGTACATGCCAAATCCCAAAGCTCTATCTTTAAAACTGTGGCTGTAAAACGTTTTGATCGATTTGCGGTGGAACGGGGTAAGATATCTGAGATCAGAAACAAACTTGACCTGCTCCCGCTATACACGAACCTACATTCCAAATTTGGTGTCTCTAGCTCTTATAGTTGCTGAGATCCTTGCGTTCATACATACGGACAGACAGACGGACAGACGGACAGACAGACGGACATGGCCAAATCGAAATCTCTTTTGATACTTATCAAGAATATATATACTTTATAGGGTCGGAGATGTCTCCTTCTGCCTGTTACATACTTTTGCACAAATCCAATACCCCCTTTTTACCCATTTTATGGGTACAGGGAGTAAAAAGGGTATTTTGTGTTAGTCTCTATATATATACCTATATATATGGTATATATTTACCTCCCTCCACCCCCTCCTAATAAAAATGAGAACAAAAATTTTAAAAAAATTTTTTTTAAAAAATTGTATATTTTGTGTAAGTCTCTATATATATACCTATATATATGGTATGTATTTACCTCCCTCCACCCCCTCCTACTAAAAAATTTTACAAAAATTTTCAAAAAAAAATTTTACAAAAATTGTATATTTTGTGTAAGTCTCTATATATATACCTATATATATGGTATATATTTACCTCCCTCCACCCCCTCCTACTAAAAAATGAGAACAAGAATTTTCAAAAAAAAAATTTTTTAAAAATTGTATATTTTGTGTAAGTCTCTATATATATACCTATATATATGGTATATATTTACCTCCCTCCACCCCCTCCTACTAAAAAAAGAAAACAAAAATTCTAAAAAAAGAACAAAAAAGTGTATTTTGTGTAAGTCTCTATATTTATACCGATATATATGGTATATACTTACCTCCCTCCACCCCCTCCTACTAAAAAATTTTACAAAAATTTTACAAAAATTGTATATTTTGTGTAAGTCTCTATATATATACCTATATATATGGTATATATTTACCTCCCTCCACCCCCTCCTACTAAAAAATGAGAACAAAAATTCTCAATAAAATAATTTTAAAAAAAAGTGTATTTTGTGTTAGTCTCTATATATATACCTATATATATGGTATATATTTATCTCCCTCCACCCCCTCCTACTAAAAAATGAGAACAAGAATTTTCAAAAAAAATTTTTTTAAAAAATTGTATATTTTGTGTAAGTCTCTATATATATACCTATATATATGGTATATATTTACCTCCCTCCACCCCCTCCTACTAAAAAATGAGAACAAAAATTCTCTATAAAATAATTTTAAAAAAAAGTGTATTTTGTGTAAGTCTCTATATATATACCTATATATATGGTATATCTTTACCTCCCACCACCCCCTCCTACTAAAAAATGAGAACAAGAATTTTCAAAAAAAAATTTTTTTTTAAATTGTATATTTTGTGTAAGTCTCTATATATATACCTATATATATGGTATATATTTACCTCCCTCCACCCCCTCCTACTAAAAAAAAAAAACAAAAATTCTGAAAAAAAAACAAAAAAGTGTATTTTGTGTAAGTCTCTATATTTATACCGATATATATGGTATATAATTACCTCCCTATACCCCATCCTACTAAAAAATGAGAACAAAAATTTTCAAAAAAAATTTTTACAAAAATTGTATATGTTGTGTAAGTCTCTATATATATACCTATATGTGTGGTATATATTTACCTCCCTCCACCCCCTCCTACTAAGAAAAGAGAACAAAAATTCTGAAAAAAGAACAAAAAAGTGTATTTTGTGTAAGTCTCTATATTTATACCGATATATATGGTATATATTTATCTCCCTCCACCCCCTCCTACTAAAAAATTTAACAAAAATTTTCAAAAAAAATTTTACAAAAATTGTATATTTTGTCTAAGTCTCTATATATATACCTATATGTGTGGTATATATTTACCTCCCTCCACCCCCTCCTACTAAAAAATGAGAACAAGAATTTTCAAAAAAAAATTTAAAAAAAAATTTTATGTTTTGAATAAGTCTCTATATATATACCTATATGTATGGTATATATTTACCTCCCTCCACCCGCTCCTACTAAAAAAAATGGTATATATTTACCTCCCTCCGCCCCTCCTACTAAAAAATGAGAACAAAAATACTCAAGAAAAAAATTTAAAAAAAAGTGTATTTTGTGCAAGTCTCTATATATATACCTATATGTGTGGTATATATTTACCTCCATCCACCCCCTCCTAATAAAAATGAGAACAAAAATTTTCAAAAAAATTTTTAAAAAAAATTTATGTTTTGAATAAGTCTCTATATATACCTATATATATATGGTATATATTTACCTCCCTCCACCCCCTCCTACTAAATAAAGAAAACAAAAATTCTGAAAAAAGAAGAAAAAAGTGTATTTTGTGTAAGTCTCTATATATATACCTATATATATGGTATATATTTACCTCCCTCCACCCCCTCCTACTAAAAAATGAGAACAAGAATTTTCAAAAAAAAATTTTAAAAAAAATTTTATGTTTTGAATAAGTCTCTATATATATACCTATATGTATGGTATATATTTACCTCCCTCCACCCGCTCCTACTAAAAAAAATGGTATATATTTACCTCCCTCCACCCCCTCCTACTAAAAAATGAGAACAAGAATTTTCAAAAAAAAATTTAAAAAAAAATTTTATGTTTTGAATAAGTCTCTATATATATACCTATATGTATGGTATATATTTACCTCCCTCCACCCGCTCCTACTAAAAAAAATGGTATATATTTACCTCCCTCCACCCCCTCCTACTAAAAAATGAGAACAAGAATTTTCAAAAAAAAATTTTAAAAAAAATTTTATGTTTTGAATAAGTCTCTATATATATACCTATATGTATGGTATATATTTACCTCCCTCCACCCCCTCCTAATAAAAATGAGAACAAAAATTTTCAAAAAAATTTTTACAAAAAATTTATGTTTTGAATAAGTCTCTATATATACCTATATATATATGGTATATATTTACCTCCCTCCACCCCCTCCTACTAAATAAAGAAACCAAAAATTCTGAAAAAGAAGAAAAAAGTGTATTTTGTGTAAGTCTCTATATATATACCTATATATATGGTATATATTTACCTCCCTCCACCCCCTCCTACTAAAAAATTTTACAAAAATTTTCAAAAAACAATTTTACAAAAATTGTATATTTTGTGTAAGTCTCTATATATATACCTACATATATGGTATATATTTACCTTCCTCCACCACCTCCCACAAAAAAAAATGGTATATATTTACCTCCCTCCGCCCCTCCTACTAAAAAATGAGAACAAAAATACTCAAGAAAAAAATTTAAAAAAAAGTGTATTTTGTGCAAGTCTCTATATATATACCTATATGTGTGGTATATATTTACCTCCATCCACCCCCTCCTAATAAAAATGAGAACAAAAATTTAAAAAAAAAAATTTTAAAAAAATTTTATGTTTTGAATAAGTCTCTATAAATATACCTATATGTATGGTATATATTTACCTCCCTCCACCCCATCCTAATAAAAATGAGAACAAAAGTTTTCAAAAAAAAATTTTAAAAAAATTGTATATTTTGTGTAAGTCTCTATATATATACCTATATATATGGTATATATTTACCTCCCTCCACCCCCTCCTACTAAAAAAAGAAAACAAAAATTCTGAAAAAAGAAGAAAAAAGTGTATTTTGTGTAAGTCTCTAAATTTATACCGATATATATGGTATATACTTACCTCCCTCCACCCCATCCTACTAAAAAATGACAACAAAAATTTTTAAAAAAAAAATTTACAAAAATTGTATATTTTGTGTAAGTCTCTATATATATACCTATATATATGGTATATATTTACCTCCCTCCACCCCCTCCTAATAAAAATGAGAACAAAAATTTGCAAAAAAAAATTTAGAAAAAATTGTATATTTTGTGTAAGTCTCTATATATATACCTATATATATGGTATATATTTACCTCCCTCCACCCCCTCCTAATAAAAATGAGAACAAAAATTTTCGATAAGAAATTTAAAGAAAATTGTATATTTTGTGTGTCTCTATATATATAGCTATATATATGGTATATATTTACCTCCCTCCACCCCCTCCTACTAAAAAAAGAAAACAAAAATTCTGAAAATAGAACAAAAAAGTGTATTTTGTGTAAGTCTCTATATTTATACCGATATATATGGTATATACTTACCTCCCTCCACCCCCTCCTACTAAAAAATTTTACAAAAATTTTACAAAAATTGTATATTTTGTGTAAGTCTCTATATATATACCTATATATATGGTATATATTTACCTCCCTCCACCCCCTCCTACTAAAAAATGAGAACAAAAATTCTCAATAAAATAATTTAAAAAAAAGTGTATTTTGTGTTAGTCTCTATATATATATACCTATATATATGGTATATATTTACCTCCCTCCACCCCCTCCTAATAAAAATGAGAACAAAAATTTAAAAAAAAAAATTTTTTAAAAATTGTATATTTTGTGTAAGTCTCTATATATATACCTATATATATGGTATGTATTTACCTCCCTCCACCCCCTCCTACTAAAAAATTTTACAAAAATTTTCAAAACAAATTTTTACAAAAATTTTATATTTTGTGTAAGTCTCTATATATATACCTATATGTATGGTATATATTTACCTCCATCCACCCCCTCCTAATAAAAATGAGAACAAAAATTTAAAAAAAAAATTTTTTTTAAAATTTTATGTTTTGAATAAGTCTCTATAAATATACCTATATGTATGGTATATATTTACCTCCCTCCACCCCATCCTAATAAAAATGAGAACAAAAATTTTCAAAAAAAAATTTAAAAAAAATTGTATATTTTGTGTAAGTCTCTATATATATACCTATATATATGGTATATATTTACCTCCCTCCACCCCCTCCTACTAAAAAAAGAAAACAAAAATTCTGAAAATAGAACAAAAAAGTGTATTTTGTGTAAGTCTCTATATTTATACCGATATATATGGTATATACTTACCTCCCTCCACCCCCTCCTACTAAAAAATTTTACAAAAATTTTACAAAAATTGTATATTTTGTGTAAGTCTCTATATATATACCTATATATATGGTATATATTTACCTCCCTCCACCCCCTCCTACTAAAAAATGAGAACAAAAATTCTCAATAAAATAATTTAAAAAAAAAGTGTATTTTGTGTTAGTCTCTATATATATATATACCTATATATATGGTATATATTTACCTCCCTCCACCCCCTCCTAATAAAAATGAGAACAAAAATTTAAAAAAAAAATTTTTTTAAAAATTGTATATTTTGTGTAAGTCTCTATATATATACCTATATATATGGTATGTATTTACCTCCCTCCACCCCCCTCCTACTAAAAAATTTTACAAAAATTTTCAAAACAAATTTTTACAAAAATTGTATATTTTGTGTAAGTCTCTATATATATACCTATATGTATGGTATATATTTACCTCCATCCACCCCCTCCTAATAAAAATGAGAACAAAAATTTTCAAAAAAATTTTTTAAAAAAATTTATGTTTTGAATAAGTCTCTATATATACCTATATATATATGGTATATATTTACCTCCCTCCACCCCCTCCTACTAAATAAAGAAACCAAAAATTCTGAAAAAAGAAGAAAAAAGTGTATTTTGTGTAAGTCTCTATATATATACCTATATATATGGTATATATTTACCTCCCTCCACCCCCCTCCTACTAAAAAATGTTACAAAAATTTAAAAAAAAAAATTTTACAAAAATTGTATATTTTGTGTAAGTCTCTATATATATACCTACATATATGGTATATATTTACCTTCCTCCACCACCTCCCACAAAAAAAAATGGTATATATTTACCTCCCTCCGCCCCTCCTACTAAAAAATGAGAACAAAAATACTCAAGAAAAAAATTTAAAAAAAAGTGTATTTTGTGCAAGTCTCTATATATATACCTATATGTGTGGTATATATTTACCTCCATCCACCCCCTCCTAATAAAAATGAGAACAAAAATTTTAAAAAAAAAATTTTAAAAAAATTTTATGTTTTGAATAAGTCTCTATAAATATACCTATATGTATGGTATATATTTACCTCCCTCCACCCCATCCTAATAAAAATGAGAACAAAAATTTTCAAAAAAAAATTTTAAAAAAATTGTATATTTTGTGTAAGTCTCTATATATATACCTATATATATGGTATATATTTACCTCCCTCCACCCCCTCCTACTAAAAAAAGAAAACAAAAATTCTGAAAAAAGAAGAAAAAAGTGTATTTTGTGTAAGTCTCTAAATTTATACCGATATATATGGTATATACTTACCTCCCTCCACCCCATCCTACTAAAAAATGACAACAAAAATTTTCAAAAAAAAATTTACAAAAATTGTATTTTTTGTGTAAGTCTCTATATATATACCTATATATATGGTATATATTTACCTCCCTCCACCCCCTCCTAATAAAAATGAGAACAAAAATTTGCAAAAAAAAATTTAGAAAAAATTGTATATTTTGTGTAAGTCTCTATATATATACCTATATATATGGTATATATTTACCTCCCTCCACCCCCTCCTAATAAAAATGAGAACAAAAATTTTCTAAAAAAAATTTAAAAAAATTGTATATTTTGTGTAAGTCTCTATATATATACCTATATATATGGTATATATTTATCTCCCTCCACCCCCTCCTACTAAAAAATTTTAAAAAAATTTAAAGAAAAAAATTTTACAAAAATTGTATATTTTGTGTAAGTCTCTATATATATACCTATATATATGGTATATATTTACCTCCCTCCACCCCCTCCTACTAAAAAATGAGAACAAAAATTTTCTAAAAAATAATTTAAAAAAATTGTATATTTTGTGTTAGTCTCTATATATATATCCTATATATATGGTATATATTTATCTCCCTCCACCCCCTCCTACTAAAAAATGTGAAAAAAATTTAAAGAAAAAAATTTTACAAAAATTGTATATTTTGTGTAAGTCTCTATATATATACCTATATATATGGTATATATTTACCTCCCTCCACCCCCTCCTACTAAAAAATGAGAACAAAAATTTTCAAGAAAAAATTTTAAAAAAATTGTATACTTTGTGTAAGTCTCTATATGTATACCTATATATATGATATATATTTATCTCCCTCCACCCCCTCCTACTAAAAAATGAGAACAAAAATTCGCAAGAAAAAAATTTAAAAAATAGTGTATTTTGTGTTAGTCTCTATATATATACCTCTATATATTGTATATATTAACCTCCCTCCACCCCCTCCTAATAAAAATGAGAACAAAAATTTAAAAAAAAAAAAATTTTAAAAAATTGTATATTTTGTGTAAGTCTCTATATATAAACCTATATATATGGTATATATTTACCTCCCTCCACCCCCTCCTACTAAGAAAAGAAAACAAAAATTCTGAAAAAAATAAGAAAAAAGTGTATTTTGTGTAGGTGTCTAAATTTATACCGATATATATGGTATATAATTACCTCCCTCCACCCCATCCTACTATAAAATGAGAACAAAAATTTTCCAAAAAAAATTTTACAAAAATTGTATATTTTGTGTAAGTCTCTATATATATACCTATATATATGGTATATATTTATCTCCCTCCACCCCCTCCTACTAAAAAATTTTACAAAAATTTAAAAAAAAAAATTTTAAAAAAATTTTATATTTTGTGTAAGTCTCTATATATATACCTATATATGTGGTTTATATTAATCTCCCTCCACCCTCTCCTACTAAAAAATTTTACAAAAATTTTCAAAAAAAAATTTTACAAAAATTTAATATTTTGTGTAAGTCTGTATATATATACCTATATATATGGTATATATTTACCTCCCTCCACCCCCTCCTACTAAAAAATGAGAACAAAAATTCTCAATAAAATAATTTTAAAAAAAAGTGTATTTTGTGTTAATCTCTATATATATACCCATATATATGGTGTATATTTACCTCCCTCCACCCCCTCCTAATAAAAATGACAACAAAAATTTTCAAAAAAAATTTTTAAAAAATATTGTATATTTTGTGTAAGTCTCTATATGTATACCTATATATATGATATATATTTATCTCCCTCCACCCCCTCCTACTAAAAAATTTTAAAAAAATTTAAAAAAAAAAATTTTACAAAAATTGTATATTTTGTGTAAGTCTCTATATATATACCTATATATATGGTATATATTTACCTCCCTCCACCCCCTCCTACTAAAAATAGAAAACAAAAATTCTAAAAAAAGAACAAAAAAGTGTATTTTGTGTAAGTCTCTATATTTATACCGATATATATGGTATATAATTACCTCCCTCCACCCCCTCCTACTAAAAAATGAGAACAAAAATTCGCAAGAAAAAAATTTAAAAAATAGTGTATTTTGTGTAAGTCTCTATATATATACCTATATATATGGTATATATTTACCTCCCTCCACCCCCTCCTAATAAAAATGAGAACAAAAATTTTCCAAAAAAAAATTTTTAAAAATTTTATATTTTGTGTAAGTCTCTATATATATACCTATATATATTTTATATATTTACCTCCCTCCACCCCCTCCTACTAAAAGGTTAGGTTAGGTAGAACCGGTTGACCACCACATGGTGGTCACACATAGACCGTGTAGGTCCTTAGTGTCGCCGGATACTGAAGGTCATTAGGAGGTTTGTTTATCCTGTAGGATTCGTGTGCGCTTGGCAAACGCCAGCAGCGCATTGGGAGTGTGTCCGGCCGCTTCTTCTAGTGATGCGAGCCAGTGTTTGTTGAAGTATCGATGTCTTAGTGTTGCGAGTGCTGGGCAGCTGCATATAAGATGTTCCAAGGTTTCCACAACTCCTGGTTCCTTACATTTCCGGCAGCCGTCTTCTGTTAATATCCCCAGCTTTTTAGCATGAGCTGCTGCTAGGCAATGTCCAGTTAATACTCCTATCATTAATCTGCAATCTTTCCTTGGAAGATGTAGCAGGAAGCTAATGAGTTTCTGATTTCGCTTTTTGCACATAATTTTAGCGATTCTGCAGCTGGTAGTGTTTCGCCACCTTTCACCAGCTTTAGCCCAAGCGGATTCATCCAGTTCGCTATATAGCGACTGCAATGAAATTTGTATATTTTCTTCGATCTCAAGAGGTAGCCCGACTCCTTCTTTTGCCAGGCAATCCGCCATTTCGTTGCCATCAATGCCCCGGTGGCTGGGAACCCAATAGATATGCACTGTTCTAGCAGTGCCTAGATTATCTAAAGCCTCCCTGCTTGCCAGGACATTTTTAGAACAAATGGAGGACGCCCGCAATGATTTTATAGCAGCTTGGCTGTCTACGAATATGTTTATTCGCTTGTTCATAGTTGTTGTGGATAGAGCTACTTCTGCTGCTTTCCTTATTGCGAAGACTTCCGCCTGGAATATGCTGCAGTAGTCAGGCAACTTGTATGGCAACCTTATTTCTGGTTCTGCACAGTACACTGCCGCACCTACTCCTGCATCCATTTTTGAACCATCCGTGAAGATCTTAATGGCGTGTTGGTCCAGTCCAGTACACCAATCTTCTGGTCCCATTGACGTTTGCGTTTCTTTGAAGTTAGCTCGAGGAGTCATGTAGTCCGTGCTACTTTGCATCTCCCTCCCAATCGAGCTGTGTCCAAAACTTTGAAGTGCCATGTTACCCGTTGCACATAGACGTTGGGCGGTCCTCTGTGCAAGCAGATGCGCGTGTATGTCCAGGGGGTTGACACACAGTAGAGTTTCGAGTGCCTTGGTTGGAGTGGACCTCAGCGCCCCCGTGATACAGATAAGAGCCTGTCGCTGGGTCCTTTCCATTAGTTTCAGGTATGTGGTCTTCTTCGTGGCTTGCCACCATACCAGGACGCCGTATAGTAGTATCGGTCGCACTACTGAGATGTAGATCCAATGCATCAGTCGTGGTGACAGGCCCCAAGTACTACTTAGCATCTTCTGCGATGCGTAAAGCGCGACTGTTGCTTTTTTCACCCTTTCCTCAACATTGAGTCTCCATGTCAGTTTGCTGTCCAGGACTACTCCGAGATATTTTACATTTGTTTTTGGCGTGAGCGGTATTCCGTTCAACCTTGGCGGGTTCCACCGCGGTACCTTGTATCTCTTAGTAAAGAGAATGAGGTCCGTCTTATCCGCGTTGATGCTAAGTCCGGCTTCGGTGGCCCATCTTAGTATTTCCTGTAACGTGTGTTCCATGACTGAGCTGAGGGTCGATGGACATTTTCCCGTGATAATAATGCTTATGTCATCCGCATAGGCAGTTATCTTTGGGGCTTTCCTGTAAAATTTTTTGAGTATTTTGTCCACCACTAGATTCCATAACAGGGGAGACAAGACTCCGCCTTGTGGCGTGCCTCCATGAGCCTCCTTCGTTATGGTGGTGGTTCCCCATTCGGCTTTGACTCTTCTGCAGCTCAACAGGGTCTGTATCCACGAGTGTATTGCCGAGTGGGATGCTGTGGCTGTCAGGCCTCGCATTATCGCTTCAGTTGATACGTTGTTGAATGCACCGGAGATATCTAAAAATGCTCCCAGTGCACATTCTTGGTAGTGGAGGGCTTTTTCTATATACGCTACCAGGGAGTGTAGCGCTGACTCCACCGATTTCCCTTTGCTGTAGGCGTGTTGGTTGGGCTCCAGGGATGAGCTTGCGCCCTCCCTAATGTGGAGCTCAATTACTTTTTCCAATGTTTTCAGCATGAATGAGGTTAGGCTTATGGGTCTGTAGTCCTTCGGCTGCACGTGACTGACCTTGCCTGCTTTGGGCAGGAACACGACCCGTGCAGTTCTCCAGGCCACAGGTACATAGCCGCGTTGCAGACATGCCTCAAACAGTGGATGCAGCCATGGGATGATCCAATTTTTGGTCATCTGCAGCATCGCTGGAAAAATTCCGTCCAGTCCAGGGGATTTGTAGCTCGAGAACGAGTCTATTGCCCACTGGATTTTCTTCGGTGTGATTATGTCTGCGGGTAGGTCCGAGCTTATTGTTCGGATAGTTTGAGGTGTGTCAGGCTCTGCGATCCAAAGTTAAATTCTCGAAATATTTTGCGTGATCCTATATTCATGCATGATACGCAAATTTCTCCAAAATTTCCATGCTTCCATAACTTTGACAAAACCGAACCGATTTTCGTGCTAAGGTCCTTGTTGTCATGGTTGGACTTATAGCGAAATCCAAAATTGAATTCTCGACATATTTTGCGTGACCCTATATTCATGCATAAAACGCTAATCTACCCAAAGCTTTCATCTTATAGCAATATCCAAAGTTGAATTCTCAACATATTTAGCGTGATCCCTATATTCATGCATGATACGCAAATTTCTCTAAAATTTTCATGCTTCCATAACTTTGTCAAAACCGAACCGATTTTTGTGCTAAGGTCTTTGTTGTCATGGTTGGACTTATAGCGAAATCCAAAATTGAACTCTCGACATATTTTGCGTGACACCTATATTCATGCATGATACGCAAATTTCTCCAAAATTTGCATGCTTCCATAACTTTGTCAAAGCCGAACCGATTTTCGTGCTAAGGTCTTTGTTGTCATGGTTGGACTTATAGCGAAATCCAAAATTGAATTCTCGACATATTTGCGTGACCCTATATTCATGCATGAAACGCTAATTTACCCAAAGCTTTCATCTTATAGCAAAATCCAAAGTTGAATTCTCGAGATATTTTGCGTGATCCTATATTCATGCATGATACGCAAATGTCTCTAAAATGTTCATGCTTCGATAACTTTGTCAAAACCGAACCGATTTTCGTGCTAAGGTCTTTGTTGTCATGGTTGGACTTATAGCGAAATCAAAAATGGAATTCTCGACATATTTTGCGTGACCCCATATTCATGCATGAAACGCTAATTTACCCAAAGCTTTCACCTTATAGCGAAATCCAAAATTGAATTATCGACATATTTTGCGTGATCCTATCATTCATGATACGCAAATTTCTCCAAAATTTTCATGCTTCCATAACTTTGTCAAAATCGAACCGATTTTCGTGCATAAAATCTTTGTTGTCATGGTTGGACTTATACCGAAATCCAAAATTGAATTCTCGACATATTTTGCGTGACCCTATATTTATGCATGAAACGCTAATTTACCCAAAGCTTTCACCTTATAGCGAAATCCGAAGTTAAATTCTCGACATGTTTTGCGTGACCCCTATATTCATGCATGTCACGCAAATTTCTCCAAAATTTTAATGCTTCCATAACTTTGTCAAAATCGAACCGATTTTTGTGCTAAGGTCTTTGTTGTCATGGTTGGACTTATAGCGAAATCCAAAATTGAATTCTCGACATATTTTGCGTGACCCTATTTTCATGCATGAAACGCTAATTTACCCAAAGCTTTCACCTTATAGCAATATCCAAAATTGAATTCTCGACATATTTTGCGTGACACTATATTTATGCATGAAACGCTAATTTACCCAAAGCTTTCACCTTATAGCGAAATCCGAAGTTAAATTCTTGACATATTTTGCGTGATCCCTATATTCATGCATGTCACGCAAATTTCTCCAAAATTTTCATGCTTCCATAACTTTGTCAAAACCGAACCGATTTTTGTGCTAAGGTCTTTGTTGTCATGGTTGGACTTATAGCGAAATCCAAAATTGAACTCTCGACATATCTTGCGTGACCCCTATATTCATGCATAATACGCAAATTTACCCAAAGCTTTCACCTCATAGCAAAATCTAAAGTTCAATTCCCGACATATTTTGCGTGATCCTATATTCATGCATGATACGCAAATTTCTCCAAAATTTTCATGCTTCCATAACTTTGTCAAAACCGAACCGATTTTCGTGCTAAGGTCTTTGTTGTCATGGTTGGACTTATAGCGAAATCCAAAGTAAAATTCTCGAAATATTTTGCGTGATCCTATATTCATGCATGATACGCAAATTTCGCCAAAATTTCCATGCTTCCATAACTTTGACAAAACCGAACCGATTTTCGTGCTAAGGTCTTTGTTGTCATGGTTGGACTTATAGCGAAATCCAAAATTGAATTCTCGACATATTTTGCGTGACCCTATATTCATGCATGAAACGCTAATTTAGACAAAGCTTTCACCTTATAGCCATTTCCAAAGTTGAATTCTCAACATATTTTGCGTGATCCCTATATTCAAGCACGATACGCAAATTTCTCTAAAATTTTCATGCTTCCATAACTTTGTCAAAACCGAACCGATTTTTGTGCTAAGGTTATTGTTGTCATGGTTGGACTTATACCGAAGTCCAAAATTGAATTCTCGACATATTTTGCGTGACCCTATATTCATGCATGAAACGCTAATTTACCCAAAGCTTTCATCTTATAGCAAAATCCAAAGTTTAATTCTGGAGATATTTTGCGTGATCCTATATTCATGCATGATACGCAAATTTCTCTAAAATTTTCATGCTTCCATAACTTTGTCAAAACCGAACCGATTTTCGTGCTAAGGTCTTTGTTGTCATGGTTGGACTTATACCGAAATCCAAAATTGAACTCTCGACATATTTTGCGTGACCCCATATTCATGCATGAAACGCTAATTTACCCAAAGCTTACATCTTATAGCAAAATCCAAAGTTGAATTCTCGAGATATAGACAAAGCTTTCACCTTATAGCAATATCCAAAGTTGAATTCTCAACATATTTTGCGTGATCCCTATATTCATGCACGATACGCAAATTTCTCTAAAATTTTCATGCTTCCATAACTTTGTCAAAACCGAACCGATTTTCGTGCTAAGGTTATTGTTGTCATGGTTGGACTTATACCGAAATCAAAAATTGAATTCTCGACATATTTTGCGTGACCCTATTTTCATGCATGAAACGCTAATTTACCCAAAGCTTTCACCTTATAGCAATATCCAAAGTTGAATTCTCGACATATTTTGCGTGACCCTATATTCATGCATGTCACGCAAATTTCTCCAAAATTTTCATGCTTCCATAACTTTGTCAAAATCGATCCGATTTTCGTGCATAAAGACATTGTTGCGAAATCCAAAATTGAATTCTCGATATATTTTGCGTGATCCTATCAATCATGATACGCAGATTTCTCCAAAATTTTCATGCTTCCATAACTTTGTCAAAATCGAACCGATTTTCGTGCATAAAATCTTTGTTTGGGTCACGCAAAATATGTCGAGAATTCAATTTTTGATTTCGGTATAAGTCCAACCATGACAACAAAGACCTTAGAACGAAAATCGGTTCGGTTTTGACAAAGTTATGGAAACATGAAAATTTTGGAGAAATTTGCGTATCATGCATGAATATAGGGATCACGCAAAATATGTCGAGAATTCAACTTTGGATTTTGCTATGAGGTGAAAGCTTTGGGTAAATTAGCGTTTCATGCATGAATATAGGGTCACGCAAAATATGTCGAGAGTTCAATTTTGGATTTCTATGTAAGTCCAACCATGGCAACAAAGTCTTTATGCACGAAAATCGGTTCGATTTTGACAAAGTTATGAAAGCATGAAAATTTTGGAGAAATTTGCGTATCATGCATGAATATAGGGATCACGCAAAATATGTCGAGAATTCAATTTTTGATTTCGCTATAAGTCCAACCATGACAACAAAGACCTTAGCACGAAAATCGGTTCGGTTTTGTCAAAGTTATGGAAGCATGGAAATTTTGGAGAAATTTGCGTATCATGCATGAATATAGGATCACGCAAAATATGTCGAGAATTCAACTTTGGATATTGCTATAAGGTGAAAGCTTTGGGTAAATTAGCGTTTCATGCATGAAAATAGGGTCACGCAAAATATGTCGAGAATTCAATTTTGGATTTCGCTATAAGTCCAACCATGACAACAAAGACCTTAGCACAAAAATCGGTTCGATTTTTACAAAGTTATGGAAGCATGAAAATTTTGGAGAAATTTGCGTATCATGCATGAATATAGGATCACGCAAAATATGTCGAGAATTCAACTTTGGATTTTGCTATGAGGTGAAAGCTTTGGGTAAATTAGCGTTTCATGCATGAATATAGGGTCACGCAAAATATGTCGAGAATTCAATTTTTGATTTCGCTATAAGTCCAACCATGACAACAAAGACCTTAGAGCGAAAATCGGTTCGGTTTTGACAAAGTTATGGAAGCATGAAGATTTTAGAGAAATTTGCGTATCATGCATGAATATAGGATCACGCAAAATATATTTTATTTATTTATTAACGAAGGCAAAACAGTGCTGCCCCGAACCAAAAAATATAATATAATACATAGATATACGGAAAAAAATTTAAAAAGCCTAAACTAAATTACAATTGAAAACTAATAACGACACCAGCACGTTGGGGGAAGTTTATTTGCCAGTCCGGCTAGCTATGCCCCTATTCACAGCAAAGAATTGCCGGTGTCATTATAAGAGCCTATAGCAAGATAGAGTAGAGTTAGTTATGAAGAAAAAACTTATAGAATTTAAGGTTAATTAAGGCATAAGACTATAAAAATAAAGAAAGACAATAGGAATGAAATCTCCAACCCGGTGGGGGAAGTTTTAGTAGCCAGTCCGGCAAGCTGTGCCCCAACTCACAGCGAAGTTGGTTAGAGATTACATTAAGGAGGGAAGGATCTAGAAAAGGAAGGGATGGGAAAGAATATAATAGTTGTAGAGTAGAAAATAGGAAATAGAGTGGGACATAGAGTGGGCAATCTCCAACCCGATGGGGGAAGATTATTTGCCACGCCGGCAAGCTGTGCCCCTGCTCACAGCTGGGATCGGCCAGAGATTACCCGTAGGTGATTTAGAAGAGAAAGTTTAATAGAGGGAAGAGAGAGTTCAGAGGAGAAAACATGAAAAACTGAATTATACTGTGTGCATAGAACACGAAAAGGATTGTGTAAAGCATAATCAGTAGTGCATGTAGGAAGAGATAAGGGAATATAGTTTCTAGTAGGTCTACAAGGGACAGTGAAATTAAGACGACTTAAAAGAAAAGGAGAATCTATGTCGCCACTAATCAACTTATGTATAAAAACCACACCAAGAATTATTCTACGGTTAGCTAAAGTCGGAAGATTTAGAAGTAAGAGTCTACTGGGATAAGAAGGCAGACGAATATTGGGATCCCAATTTAAGCTACGTAGGGCAAATAAAAGAAATTGCTTCTGAACTGACTCAATACGGACCTCACTATTTTTGTATTGGGGAGACCATATACATGAGCAGTATTCCAGAATAGGGCGTACAAGCGACACATAAAGCAGTTTTGTGGTGAAAGGATCATTAAATTCCTTCGACCAACGCTTGATGAATTCAAGTACACCCTTGGCAGCATTAACAATAGAGGAAACATGCAAGTTAAAGTTAAGTTTAGAATCAAAAGTGACACCCAAGTCCTTAACAGAGGTAATACGTTTTAAGGGAAAGTTATCAATAGAATAGTTACCAAGAAAGGGCTTAGATCGACTGAATGTCATAAACATGCATTTACAACAATTTAGAGGAAGATGATTAGCCAAGCACCAAAGTTGCATAGAGTTTAGGTCAAGTTGAAGTAGTTTAGTTTGGAGAGGATTATTAAATGATAGAATAAGTTTTACATCATCTGCATACATGAGTATACGAGAGTGTAAAAAAATAGATGGAAGATCATTAATAAAAAGTGTGAAGAATAAAGGACCAAGGTGACTTCCTTGGGGTACACCAGAAGTTACGAAAACAGGTTTAGAAATTGTAGATCTAAGTAGTACTTTTTGGGTTCTATTTTTTAAATAAGAAGAAATCCAAGACAGAAAAGAGATAGGAAAACCAATACTGTTAAGTTTAAAAATCAAGAGATCATGGTTTACAGAGTAAAATGCTTTACTGAAGTCAGTGTAAATGACGTCAGTTTGCATTTTCTTTTGGAATGCATCATTTATTATATATGAAAACTCTAGCAAATTGGTCGTAGTAGACCGACTCTTTATAAATCCATGTTGGGATGAAGAAATTATAGATTTACAGAGGTGCTGCAAAGTTTCTGTAATAATTTTCTCAAATAATTTTGGGATAGCAGACAACTTTGCAATACCTCTATAATTAGAAATGTCAGACTTGCCACCTTTTTTATGAAGAGGTATGATAAATGAGTCTTTCCAAAGAGATGGAAAGACTCCAGTAGTTAGGGAAAGATTAAAAAGTTTAAGTAAGGGAAGAGTTAAAGAAGAGCTACACTCCTTTAACACACAACTTGGAATATGATCAGGCCCAGGAGAGTAAGAAAGTTTTACGGACTTAATAGCAGATAGAAGGGATGACGCGGAAATAGAGGGAGCGAAAATATTATTAGAAGAAGAAATACTGTAGGGATATGGTGTGTTAGAAATAGGAATAGATGAATAGGTGGATTGGAAAAATTTGGCAAATAAATTCACAGCAGTTGAGTCACTGCATGCTTTTTCATTGCCAAGGAAGAAAGAAGAAGGAAGACGTGAAGATTTACGTTTAGAGTTAACAAAAGAATAGAAAAGTTTAGGATTGAATGCAAATTGACTTTTGCACCGGGCGATATATTCCATGTAACATTGTGAGTTAAGAAGAGAGAAGTTAGATTTAGCAATAGAGTATTTGGATAAGTCAAGACTAGAACCAGACATCTTAAACTTTTTAAAATATTTAGATTTTATATTTTTCAAGTTGGAGAGTCTGGGTGTAAACCAAGGGGGCTTAGCACAACTAGATTTGCGAGAAGAGTTAGGAATACATATGTCTAATAGAGAGTTAAGTGTTGCATAGAATGAGATAAGAGCGTTATCAACGTCAACTGCGTTATCAAGCGAGGACCAATCAGTTGCAGCGATCAGTTGATTAAGCAAAGTGAAATTGCCTTTTCGAAAGCAACGATATGTCTCAGATGAAATGGAAGAAGGTGAGCAAAAAGGCTTAGAGAAATAGAGAGCAATCTCTAATGTAGGATGGTATAAATCTTCAGGCATAGATAAGGGAGTAGACCTGGAGATGGAAGCATTTAGATAGTCGTTAGTAAAAACAAGATCTAATATTCTATTTAAGTTATTAGTGATAGAGTTAATTTGGAAAAGAGGAAAGTCTAGTAGGCAGTCTAAGAAGTCATGCTGAGAGGAGGGAGTAAGATAATTTGCGCAGTTGACAAATGACCATGCTACGGCAGGCAAGTTGAAATCACCCAGCACAACAATTGCGTCAATGTCACGCGCTTGGGAACATACTTCGTTAATACAGCCTATATGTTGCATATAAACATGTAAATCAGAAGCAGGAGGAATATAAGAGCAGGTAATATAGAGAACTGATGATGGAAGAGTAACTTTAACAGCAACTATTTCAACATCAGCAGAAGAACTTAGGGATAACAATTCCGACTGTAGTCTGGTATTGACGGCAATAAGAACGCCACCACCTCGTTTAGTCGGTCGGTCATGCCTAAAAATTATAAAATTATTTGACAATATTTCGCAGTCAGAAATGGTAGAGTTTAACCAAGTCTCAGAAAAGGCGATAATGTCAGATCATGCATGAATATAGGATCACGCGAAATATGTCGAGAATCCAACTTTGGATATTGCTATAAGGTGAAAGCTTTGGGTTAATTAGCGTTTCATGCATGAATATAGGGTCACGCAAAATATGTCGAGAATTAAATTTTTGATTTCGGTATAAGTCCAACCATGACAACAAAGACCTTAGAACGAAAATTGGTTCGGTTTTGACAAAGTTATGGAAGCATGAAAATTTTGGAGAAATTTGCGTATCATGCATGAATATAGGATCACGCGAAATATGTCGATAATCCAACTTTGGATATTGCTATAAGGTGAAAGCTTTGGG
The DNA here is from genome assembly GCA_037075165.1 of Hirtodrosophila histrioides. Classification (NCBI taxonomy): domain Eukaryota; kingdom Metazoa; phylum Arthropoda; class Insecta; order Diptera; family Drosophilidae; genus Hirtodrosophila; species Hirtodrosophila histrioides. The sequence goes on along the minus strand of JBAMCL010000739.1, from coordinate 135,851 downwards.
TTAATTAGCATTTCATGCATAAATATAGGGTCACGCAAAATATGTCGAGAATTCAATTTTTGATTTCGGTATAAGTCCAACCATGACAACAAAGACCTTAGAACGAAATTCGGTTCGGTTTTGACAAAGTTATGGAAGCATGAAAATTTTGGAGAAATTTGCGTATCATGCATGAATATAGGATCACGCGAAATATGTCGAGAATCCAACTTTGGATATTGGTATAAGGTGAAAGCTTTGGGTTAATTAGCGTTTCATGCATGAATATAGGGTCACGCAAAATATGTCGAGAATTCAACTTTGGATATTGCTATAAGATGAAAGCTTTTGGTAAATTAGCGTTTCATGCATGAATATAGGATCACGCAAAATATGTCGAGAATTCAACTTTGGATTTCGCTATAAGGTGAAAGCTTTGGGTTAATTAGCGTTTCATGCATGAATATAGGGTCACGCGAAATATGTCGAGAATCCAACTTTGGATATTGCTATAAGGTGAAAGCTTTGGGTTAATTAGCGTTTCATGCATAAATATAGGGTCACGCAAAATATGTCGAGAGTTCAATTTTGGATTTCTATATAAGTCCAACCATGGCAACAAAGTCTTTATGCACGAAAATCGGTTCGATTTTGACAAAGTTATGGAAGTATGAAAATTTTGGAGAAATTTGCGTATCATGCATGAATATAGGGATCACGCAAAATATGTCGAGAATTCAATTTTTGATTTCGCTATAAGTCCAACCATGACAACAAAGACCTTAGCACGAAAATCGGTTCGGTTTTGTCAATGTTATGGAAGCATGGAAATTTTGGAGAAATTTGCGTATCATGCATGAATATAGGATCACGCAAAATATGTCGAGAATTCAACTTTGGATATTGCTATAAGGTGAAAGCTTTGGGTAAATTAGCGTTTCATGCATGAAAATAGGGTCACGCAAAATATGTCGAGAATTCAATTTTGTATTTCGCTATAAGTCCAACCATGACAACAAAGACCTTAGCACAAAAATCGGTTCGATTTTTACAAAGTTATGGAAGCATGAAAATTTTGGAGAAATTTGCGTATCATGCATGAATATAGGATCACGCAAAATATGTCGAGAATTCAACTTTGGATTTTGCTATGAGGTGAAAGCCTTGGGTAAATTAGCGTTTCATGCATGAATATAGGGTCACGCAAAATATGTCGAGAATTCAATTTTTGATTTCGCTATAAGTCCAACCATGACAACAAAGACCTTAGAGCGAAAATCGGTTCGGTTTTGACAAAGTTATGGAAGCATGAAGATTTTAGAGAAATTTGCGTATCATGCATGAATATAGGATCACGCAAAATATATCGAGAATTCAATTTTGGATTTTGCTATAAGGTGAAAGCTTTGGGTAAATTAGCGTTTCATGCATGAATATAGGGTCACACAAAATATGTTGAGAATTCAATTTTTGATTTCGGTATAAGTCCAACCATGACAACAAAGACCTTAGCACGAAAATCGGTTCGGTTTTGACAAAGTTATGGAAGCATGAAAATATTGGAGAAATTTGCGTATCATGCATGAATATAGGATTACGCAAAATATTTCGAGAATTCAACTTTGGATATTGCTATAAGATGAAAGCTTTGGGTAAATTAGCGTTTCATGCATGAATATAGGGTCACGCAAAATATGTCGAGAATTCAATTTTGAATTTCGCTATAAGTCCAACCATGACAACAAAGACCTTAGCACGAAAATCGGTTCGGTTTTGACAAAGTTATGGAAGCATGAAAATTTTGGAGAAATTTGCGTATCATGCATGAAAATAGGGATCACGCAAAATATGTCGTAAATTCAACTTTGGATATTGCTTAATGGTGAAAGCTTTGGGTAAATTAGCGTTTCATGCATAAATATAGTGTCACGCAAAATATGTCGAGAATTCAATTTTGGATTTCGGTATAAGTCCAACCATGACAACAAAGATTTTATGCACGAAAATCGGTTCGATTTTCACAAAGTTATGGAAGCATGAAAATTTTGGAGAAATTTGCGTATCATGCATGAATATAGGATCACGCAAGACATGTCGAGAATTTAACTTCGGATTTCGCTATAAGGTGAAAGCTTTGGGTAAATTAGCGTTTCATGCATGAATGCAGGATCACGCAAAATATGTCGAGAAGTCAATTTTTGATTTCGCTATAAGTCCAACCTTGACAACAAAGACCTAAGCACGAAAATCGGATCGGTTTTGACAAACTTATGGAAGCATGAAAATTTTGGAGAAATTTGCGTATCATGCATGAATATAGGATCACGCAAAATATGTCGAGAATTCAACTTTGGATTTTGTTATAAGGTGAAAGCTTTGGGTAAATTAGCGTTTCATGCATGAATATAGGACCACGCAAAATATGTCGAGAATTCAATTTTGGATTTCGCTATAAGTCAAACCTTGACAACAAAGACCTAAGCACGAAAATCGGATCGGTTTGACAAACTTATGGAAGCATGAAAATTTTGGAGAAATTTGCGTATCATACATGAATATAGGATCACGCAAAATATGTCGAGAATTCAACTTTGGATTTTGTTATAAGGTGAAAGCTTTGGGTAAATTAGCGTTTCATGCATGAATATAGGATCACGCAAAATATGTCGAGAATTCAATTTTTGATTTCGCTATAAGTCCAACCTTGACAACAAAGACCTAAGCACGAAAATCGGATCGGTTTGACAGACTTATGGAAGCATGAAAATTTTAGAGAAATTTGCGTATAATGCATGAATATAGGATCACGCAAAATATGTCGAGAATTCAACTTTGGATTTTGCTATAAGATGAAAGCTTTGGGTTAATCAGCGTTTCATGCATGAATATAGGGTCACGCAAAATATGTCGAGAATTCAACTTTGGATATTGCTATAAGATGAAAGCTTTGGGTAAATTAGCGTTTCATGCATGAATATAGGGTCACGCAAAATATGTCGAGAATTCAATTTTTGATTTCGCTATAAGTCCGACCATGGCAACAAAGACCTTAGAGCGAAAATCGGTTCGGTTTTGACAAAGTTATGGAAGCATGAAGATTTTAGAGAAATTTGCGTATCATGCATGAATATAGGATCACGCAAAATATATCGAGAATTCAATTTTGGATTTTGCTATAAGGTGAAAGCTTTGGGTAAATTAGCGTTTCATGCATGGTCACACAAAATATGTTGAGAATTCAATTTTTGATTTCGGTATAAGTCCAACCATGACAACAAAGACTTTATGCACGAAAATCGGTTCGATTTTGACAAAGTTATGGAAACATGAAAATTTTGGAGAAATTTGCGTATCATGCATGAATATAGGATCACGCAAGACATGTCGAGAATTTAACTTCGGATTTCGCTATAAGGTGAAAGCTTTGGGTAAATTAGCGTTTCATGCATGAATGCATGATCACGCAAAATATGTCGAGAATTCAATTTTTGATTTCGCTATAAGTCCAACCTTGACAACAAAGACCTAAGCACAAAAATCGGATCGGTTTTGACAAACTTATGGAACATGAAAATTTTGGAGAAATTTGCGTATCATGCATGAATATAGGATCACGCAAAATATCTCGAGAATTCAACTTTGGATTTTGTTATAAGGTGAAAGCTTCGGGTAAATTAGCGTTTCATGCATGAATATAGGATCACGCAAAATATGTCGAGAATTCAATTTTTGATTTCGCTATAAGTCCAACCTTGACAACAAAGACCTAAGCACGAAAATCGGATCGGTTTGACAGACTTATGGAAGCATGAAAATTTTGGAGAAATTTGCGTATAATGCATGAATATAGGATCACGCAAAATATGTCGAGAATTCAACTTTGGATTTCGCTATAAGGTGAAAGCTTTGGGTTAATCAGCGTTTCATGCATGAATATAGGGTCACGCAAAATATGTCGAGAATTAAACTTTGGATATTGCTATAAGATGAAAGCTTTGGGTAAATTAGCGTTTCATGCATGAATATAGTCACGCAAAATATGTCGAGAATTCAATTTTTGATTTCGGTATAAGTCCAACCATGACAACAAAGACCTAAGCACGAAAATCGGTTCGGTTTTGACAAAGTTATGGAAGCATGAAAATTTTGGAGAAATTTGCGTATCATGCATGAATATAGGGATCACGCAAAATATGTCGTAAATTCAACTTTGGATATTGCTAAAGGGTGAAAGATTTGGGTAAATTAGCGTTTCATGCATAAATATAGTGTCACGCAAAATATGTCGAGAATTCAATTTTGGATTTCGGTATAAGTCCAACCATGACAACAAAGATTTTATGCACGAAAATCGGTTCGATTTTGACAAAGTTATGGAAACATGAAAATTTTGGAGAAATTTGCGTATCATGCATGAATATAGGATCACGCAAGACATGTCGAGAATTTAACTTCGGATTTCGCTATAAGGTGAAAGCTTTGGGTAAATTAGCGTTTCATGCATGAATGCATGATCACGCAAAATATGTCGAGAATTAAATTTTTGATTTCGCTATGAGGTGAAAGCTTTGGGTAAATTAGCGTTTCATGCATGAATATAGGGTCACGCAAAATATGTCGAGAGTTCAATTTTGGATTTCTATATAAGTCCAACCATGGCAACAAAGTCTTTATGCACGAAAATCGGTTCGATTTTGACAAAGTTATGGAAGCATGAAAATTTTGGAGAAATTTGCGTATCATGCATGAATATAGGGATCACGCAAAATATATCGGAAATTCAACTTTGGATATTGCTAAAGGGTGAAAGATTTGGGTAAATTAGCGTTTCATGCATAAATATAGTGTCACGCAAAATATGTCGAGAATTCAATTTTGGATTTCGGTATAAGTCCAACCATGACAACAAAGATTTTATGCACGAAAATCGGTTCGGTTTTGACAAAGTTATGGAAACATGAAAATTTTGGAGAAATTTGCGTATCATGCATGAATATAGGATCACGCAAAACATGTCGAGAATTCAACTTCGGATTTCGCTATAAGGTGAAAGCTTTGGGTAAATTAGCGTTTCATGCATGAATGTATGATCACGCAAAATATGTCGAGAATTCAATTTTTGATTTCGCTATGAGGTGAAAGCTTTGGGTAAATTAGCGTTTCATGCATGAATATAGGGTCACGCAAAATATGTCGAGAGTTCAATTTTGGATTTCTATATAAGTCCAACCATGGCAACAAAGTCTTTATGCACGAAAATCGGTTCGATTTTGAAAAAGTTATGGAAGCATGAAAATTTTGGAGAAATTTGCGTATCATGCATGAATATAGGATCACGCGAAATATGTCGAGAATCCAACTTTGGATATTGCTATAAGGTGAAAGCTTTGGGTTAATTAGCGTTTCATGCATAAATATAGGGTCACGCAAAATATGTTCGAGAATTCAATTTTTGATTTCGCTATAAGTCCAACCATGACAACAAAGACCTGAGCACGAAAATCGGTTCGGTTTTGACAAACTTATGGAAGCATGAAAATTTTGGAGAAATTTGCGTATCATGCATGAATATAGGATCACGCAAAATATGTCGAGAATTCAACTTTGGATTTTGCTATAAGGTGAAAGCTTTGGGTAAATTAGCGTTTCATGCATGAATATAGGGTCACGCAAAATATGTCGAGAATTCAATTTTGGATTTCGATATAAGTCCAACCATGACAACAAAGACTTTATGCACGAAAATCGGTTCGATTTTGACAAAGTTATGGAAGCATGAAAATTTTGGAGAAATTTGCGTATCATGCATGAATATAGGATCACGCAAAATATGTCGAGAATTCAACTTTGGATTTTGTTATAAGGTGAAAGCTTTGGGTAAATTAGCGTTTCATGCATGAATATAGGACCACGCAAAATATGTCGAGAATTCAATTTTGGAATTCGCTATAAGTCAAACCTTGACAACAAAGACCTAAGCACGAAAATCGGATCGGTTTGACAAACTTATGGAAGCATGAAAATTTTGGAGAAATTTGCGTATCATACATGAATATAGGATCACGCAAAATATGTCGAGAATTCAACTTTGGATTTTGTTATAAGGTGAAAGCTTTGGGTAAATTAGCGTTTCATGCATGAATATAGGATCACGCAAAATATGTCGAGAATTCAATTTTTGATTTCGCTATAAGTCCAACAATGACAACAAAGACCTTAGCACGAAAATCGGTTCGGTTTTGACAAAGTTATGGAAGCATGAAAATTTTAGAGAAATTTGCGTATCATGCATGAATATAGGATCTTGCAAAATATCTCGAGAATTCAACTTTGGATATTGCTATAAGATGAAAGCTTTGGGTAAATTAGCGTTTCATGCATGAATATAGGGTCACGCAAAATATGTCGAGAATTCAATTTTGAATTTCGCTATAAGTCCAACCATGACAACAAAGACCTTAGCACGAAAATCGGTTCGGTTTTGACAAAGTTATGGAAGCATGGAAATTTTGGAGAAATTTGCGTATCATGCATGAATATAGGGTCACGCAAAATATGTCGAGAATTCCATTTTTGATTTCGCTATAAGTCCAACCATGACAACAAAGACCTAAGCACGAAAATCGGATCGGTTTTGACAAAGTTATGGAAGCATGAAGATTTTAGAGAAATTTGCGTATCATGCATGAATATAGGATCACGCAAAATATATCGAGAATTCAATTTTGGATATTGCTATAAGATGAAAGCTTTGGGTAAATTAGCGTTTCATGCATAAATATAGGGTCACGCAAAATATGTCGAGAATTCAATTTTGGATTTCGGTATAAGTCCAACCATGACAACAAAGACCTTAGCACGAAAATCGGTTCGGTTTTGTCAAGGTTATGGAAGCATGGAAATTTTGGAGAAATTTGCGTATCATGCATGAATATAGGATCACGCAAAATATCTCGAGAATTCAACTTTGGATATTGCTATAAGGTGAAGGCTTTGGGTAAATTAGCGTTTCATGCATGATTATAGGGTCACGCAAAATATGTCGAGAATTCAATTTTTGATTTCGCTATAAGTCCAACCATGACAACAAAGACCTTAGAGCGAAAATCGGTTCGGTTTTGACAAACTTATGGAAGCATGAAGATTTTAGAGAAATTTGCGTATCATGCATGAATATAGGATCACGCAAAATATATCGAGAATTCAAATTTGGATTTTGCTATAAGGTGAAAGCTTTGGGTAAATTAGCGTTTCATGCATGAATATAGGGTCACACAAAATATGTTGAGAATTCAATTTTTGATTTCGGTATAAGTCCAACCATGACAACAAAGACCTTAGCACGAAAATCGGTTCGGTTTTGTCAAAGTTATGGAAGCATGGAAATTTTGGAGAAATTTGCGTATCATGCATGAATATAGGATCACGCAAAATATCTCGAGAATTCAACTTTGGATTTTGCTATAAGATGAAAGCTTTGGGTAAATTTGCGATTCATGCATGAATATAGGGTCACCCAAAATATGTCGAGAATTCAATTTTGGATTTCGGTATAAGTCCAACCATGACAACAAAGACCTAAGCACAAAAATCGGATCGATTTTGACAAAGTTATGGAAGCATGAAAATTTTAGAGAAATTTGCGTATCATGCATGAATATAGGATCTCGCAAAATATGTCGAGAATTCAACTTTGGATTTTGTTATAAGGTGAAAGCTTTGGGTAAATTAGCGTTTCATGCATGAATATAGGACCACGCAAAATATGTCGAGAATTCAATTTTGGATTTCGCTATAAGTCAAACCTTGACAACAAAGACCTAAGCACGAAAATCGGATCGGTTTGACAGACTTATGGAAGCATGAAAATTTTGGAGAAATTTGCGTTTAATGCATGAATATAGGATCACGCAAAATATGTCGAGAATTCAACTTTGGATTTCGCTATAAGGTGAAAGCTTTGGGTTAATCAGCGTTTCATGCATGAATATAGGGTCACGCAAAATATGTCGAGAATTCAACTTTGGATATTGCTATAAGATGAAAGCTTTGGGTAAATTAGCGTTTCATGCATGAATATAGGGTCACGCAAAATATGTCGAGAATTCAATTTTTGATTTCGGTATAAGTCCAACCATGACAACAAAGACCTTAGCACGAAAATCGGTTCGGTTTTGTCAAGGTTATGGAAGCATGGAAATTTTGGAGAAATTTGCGTATCATGCGTGAATATAGGATCACGCAAAATATCTCGAGAATTCAACTTTGGATATTGCTATAAGGTGAAGGCTTTGGGTAAATTAGCGTTTCATGCATGAATATAGGGTCACGCAAAATATGTCGAGAATTCAATTTTTGATTTCGCTATAAGTCCAACCATGACAACAAAGACCTTAGAGCGAAAATCGGTTCGGTTTTGACAAACTTATGGAAGCATGAAGATTTTAGAGAAATTTGCGTATCATGCATGAATATAGGATCACGCAAAATATATCGAGAATTCAACTTTGGATTTTGCTATAAGATGAAAGCTTTGGGTAAATTTGCGTTTCATGCATGAATATAGGGTCACCCAAAATATGTCGAGAATTCAATTTTTGATTTCGGTATAAGTCCAACCATGACAACAAAGACCTTATGCACGAAAATCGGTTCGGTTTTGACAAAGTTATGGAAGCATGGAAATTTTGGAGAAATTTGCGTATCATGCATGAATATAGGATCACGCAAAATATCTCGAGAATTCAACTTTGGATTTTGCTATAAGATGAAAGCTTTGGGTAAATTTGCGATTCATGCATGAATATAGGGTCACCCAAAATATGTCGAGAATTCAATTTTGGATTTCGGTATAAGTCCAACCATGACAACAAAGATTTTATGCACGAAAATCGGTTCGATTTTGACAAAGTTATGGAAGCATGAAAATTTTAGAGAAATTTGCGTATCATGCATGAATATAGGGTCACGCAAAATATGTCGAGAATTCAACTTTGGATATTGCTATAAGATGAAAGCTTTGGGTAAATTAGCGTTTCATGCATGAATATAGGACCACGCAAAATATGTCGAGAATTCAATTTTGGATTTCGCTATAAGTCAAACCTTGACAACAAAGACCTAAGCACGAAAATCGGTTCGGTTTTGACAAAGTTATGGAAGCATGAAAATATTGGAGAAATTTGCGTGTCATGCATGAATATAGGGATCACGCAAAATATGTCGTAAATTCAACTTTGGATATTGCTAAAGGGTGAAAGCTTTGGGTAAATTAGCGTTTCATGCATAAATATAGTGTCACGCAAAATATGTCTAGAATTCAATTTTGGATTTCGGTATAAGTCTAACCATGACAACAAAGATTTTATGCACGAAAATCGGTTCCATTTCGACAAAGTTATGGATGCATGAAAATTTGGGAGAAATTTGCGTATCATGCATGAATATAGGATCACGCAAAATATGTCGAGAATTCAACTTTGGATTTTGCTATGAGGTGAAAGCTTTGGGTAAATTAGCGTTTCATGCATGAATATAGGGTCACGCAAAATATGTCGAGAATTCAATTTTTGATTTCGCTATAAGTTCAACCAAGACAACAAAGACCGAACCTTAATCGGTTCGGTTTTGACAAACTTATGGAAGCATGAAAATTTTGGAGAAATTTGCGTATCATGCATGAATATAGGATCACGCAAAATATGTCGAGAATTCAACTTTGGATTTTGCTATGAGGTGAAAGCTTTGGGTAAATTAGCGTTTCATGCATGAATATAGGGTCACGCAAAATATGTCGAGAATTCAATTTTTGATTTCTATATAAGTCCAACCATGGCAACAAAGACTTTATGCACGAACTTAATCGGTTCGATTTTGACAAAGTTATGGAAGCATGAAAATTTTGGAGAAATTTGCGTATCATGCATGAATATAGGGATCACGCAAAATATGTCGAGAATTCAATTTTTGATTTCGCTATAAGTCCAACCATGACAACAAAGACCTTAGCACGAAAATCGGTTCGGTTACAAAGTTATGGAAGCATGAAAATTTTGGAGAAATTTGCGTATCATGCATGAATATAAGATCACGCAAAATATGTCGAGAATTCAACTTTGGATATTGCTATAGGGTGAAGCTTTGGGGAAATTAGCGTTTCATGCATGAATATAGGGACCACGCAAAATATGTCAAGAATTCAATTTTGGATTTCGCTATAAGTCAAACCTTGACAACAAAGACCTAAGCACGAAAATCGGTTCGGTTACAAAGTTATGGAAGCATGAAAATTTTGGAGAAATTTGCGTATCATGCATGAATATAAGATCACGCAAAATATGTCGAGAATTCAACTTTGGATATTGCTAAAGGGTGAAAGCTTTGGGTAAATTAGCGTTTCATGCATAAATATAGTGTCACGCAAAATATGTCGAGAATTCAATTTTGGATTTCGGTATAAGTCCAACCATGACAACAAAGATTTTATGCACGAAAATCGGTTCGATTTTGACAAAGTTATGGAAGCATGAAAATTTTGGAGAAATTTGCGTATCATGCATGAATATAGGATCACGCAAAATATGTCGAGAATTCAACTTTGGATTTTGTTATAAGGTGAAAGCTTTGGGTAAATTAGCGTTTCATGCATGAATATAGGACCACGCAAAATATGTCAAGAATTCAATTTTGGATTTCGCTATAAGTCAAACCTTGACAACAAAGACCTAAGCACGAAAATCGGATCGGTTTGACAGACTTATGGAAGCATGAAAATTTTGGAGAAATTTGCGTTTAATGCATGAATATAGGATCACGCAAAATATGTCGAGAATTCAACTTTGGATTTCGCTATAAGGTGAAAGCATTGGGTTAATCAGCGTTTCATGCATGAATATAGGGTCACGCAAAATATGTCGAGAATTCAACTTTGGATATTGCTATAAGATGAAAGCTTTGGGTAAATTAGCGTTTCATGCATGAATATAGGGTCACGCAAAATATGTCGAGAATTCAATTTTTGATTTCGGTATAAGTCCAACCATGACAACAAAGACCTTAGCACGAAAATCGGTTCGGTTTTGACAAAGTTATGGAAGCATGAAAATTTTGGAGAAATTTGCGTGTCATGCATGAATATAGGGATCACGCAAAATATGTCGTAAATTAAACTTTGGATATTGCTAAAGGGTGAAAGCTTTGGGTAAATTAGCGTTTCATGCATAAATATAGTGTCACGCAAAATATGTCGAGAATTCAATTTTGGATTTCGGTATAAGTCCAACCATGACAACAAAGATTTTATGCACGAAAATCGGTTCCATTTCGACAAAGTTATGGAAGCATGAAAATTTTGGAGAAATTTGCGTATCATGCATGAATATAGGGATCACGCAAAATATGTCGAGAATTCAATTTTTGATTTCGCTATAAGGTGAAAGCTTTGGGTTAATCAGCGTTTCATTCATGAAAATAGGGTCACGCAAAATATGTCGAGAATTCAATTTTGGATTTCGCTATAAGTCCAACCATGACAACAAAGACCTTAGCACAAAAATCGGTTCGATTTTTACAAAGTTATGGAAGCATGAAAATTTTAGAGAAATTTGCGTATCATGCATGAATATAGGATCACGCAAAATATGTCGAGAATTCAACTTTGGATATTGCTATAAGATGAAAGCTTTGGGTAAATTAGCGTTTCATGCATGAATATAGGGTCACGCAAAATATGTCGAGAATTCAATTTTTGATTTCGGTATAAGTCCAACCATGACAACAAAGACCTTAGCACGAAAATCGGTTCAGTTTTGACAAAGTTATGGAAGCATGAAAATATTGGAGAAATTTGCGTGTCATGCATGAATATAGGGATCACGCAAAATATGTCGTAAATTCAATTTTGGATATTGCTAAAGGGTGAAAGCTTTGGGTAAATTAGCGTTTCATGCATAAATATAGTGTCACGCAAAATATGTCGAGAATTCAATTTTGGATTTCGGTATAAGTCCAACCATGACAACAAAGATTTTATGCACGAAAATCGGTTCCATTTCGACAAAGTTATGGAAGCATGAAAATTTGGGAGAAATTTGCGTATCATGCATGAATATAGGATCACGCGAAATATGTCGTGAATTCAATTTTTGATTTCGCTATAAGTTCAACCAAGACAACAAAGACCGAAACTTAATCGGTTCGGTTTTGACAAACTTATGGAAGCATGAAAATTTTGGAGAAATTTGCGTATCATGCATGAATATAGGATCACGCAAAATATGTCGAGAATTCAACTTTGGATTTTGCTATGAGGTGAAAGCTTTGGGTAAATTAGCGTTTCATGCATGAATATAGGGTCACGCAAAATATGTCGAGAATTCAATTTTTGATTTCGCTATAAGTTCAACCAAGACAACAAAGACCGAACCTTAATCGGTTCGGTTTTGACAAACTTATGGAAGCATGAAAATTTTGGAGAAATTTGCGTATCATGCATGAATATAGGATCACGCAAAATATGTCGAGAATTCAACTTTGGATTTTGCTATGAGGTGAAAGCTTTGGGTAAATTAGCGTTTCATGCATGAATATAGGGTCACGCAAAATATGTCGAGAATTCAATTTTGGATTTCTATATAAGTCCAACCATGGCAACAAAGTCTTTATGCACGAAAATCGGTTCGATTTTGACAAAGTTATGGAAGCATGAAAATTTTGGAGAAATTTGCGTATCATGCATGAATATAGGGATCACGCAAAATATGTCGAGAATTCAATTTTTGATTTCGCTATAAGTCCAACCATGACAACAAAGACCTTAGCACGAAAATCGGTTCGGTTTTGTCAAAGTTATGGAAGCATGGAAATTTTGGAGAAATTTGCGTATCATGCATGAATATAGGATCACGCAAAATATGTCGAGAATTCAACTTTGGATATTGCTATAAGGTGAAAGCTTTGGGTAAATTAGCGTTTCATGCATGAAAATAGGGTCACGCAAAATATGTCGAGAATTCAATTTTGGATTTCGCTATAAGTCCAACCATGACAACAAAGACCTTAGCACAAAAATCGGTTCGATTTTGACAAAGTTATGGAAGCATGAAAATTTTGGAGAAATTTGCGTATCATGCATGAATATAAGATCACGCAAAATATGTCGAGAATTCAACTTTGGATATTGCTAAAGGGTGAAAGCTTTGGGTAAATTAGCGTTTCATGCATAAATATAGTGTCACGCAAAATATGTCGAGAATTCAATTTTTGATTTCGGTATAAGTCCAACCATGACAACAAAGATTTTATGCACGAAAATCGGTTCGATTTTGACAAAGTTATGGAAGCATGAAAATTTTGGAGAAATTTGCGTATCATGCATGAATATAGGATCACGCAAAATATGTCGAGAATTCAACTTTGGATTTTGTTATAAGGTGAAAGCTTTGGGTAAATTAGCGTTTCATGCATGAATATAGGACCACGCAAAATATGTCGAGAATTCAATTTTGGATTTCGCTATAAGTCAAACCTTGACAACAAAGACCTAAGCACGAAAATCGGATCGGTTTGACAGACTTATGGAAGCATGAAAATTTTGGAGAAATTTGCGTTTAATGCATGAATATAGGATCACGCAAAATATGTCGAGAATTCAACTTTGGATTTCGCTATAAGGTGAAAGCATTGGGTTAATCAGCGTTTCATGCATGAATATAGGGTCACGCAAAATATGTCGAGAATTCAACTTTGGATATTGCTATAAGATGAAAGCTTTGGGTAAATTAGCGTTTCATGCATGAATATAGGGTCACGCAAAATATGTCGAGAATTCAATTTTTGATTTCGGTATAAGTCCAACCATGACAACAAAGACCTTAGCACGAAAATCGGTTCGGCTTTGACAAAGTTATGGAAGCATGAAAATTTTGGAGAAATTTGCGTGTCATGCATGAATATAGGGATCACGCAAAATATGTCGTAAATTAAACTTTGGATATTGCTAAAGGGTGAAAGCTTTGGGTAAATTAGCGTTTCATGCATAAATATAGTGTCACGCAAAATATGTCGAGAATTCAATTTTGGATTTCGGTATAAGTCCAACCATGACAACAAAGATTTTATGCACGAAAATCGGTTCCATTTCGACAAAGTTATGGAAGCATGAAAATTTTGGAGAAATTTGCGTATCATGCATCAATATAGGGATCACGCAAAATATGTCGAGAATTCAATTTTTGATTTCGCTATAAGGTGAAAGCATTGGGTTAATCAGCGTTTCATGCATGAATATAGGGTCACGCAAAATATGTCGAGAATTCAACTTTGGATATTGCTATAAGATGAAAGCTTGGGGTAAATTAGCGTTTCATGCATGAATATATAGGGTCACGCAAAATATGTCGAGAATTCAATTTTTGATTTCGGTATAAGTCCAACCATGACAACAAAGACCTTAGCACAAAAATCGGTTCGATTTTTACAAAGTTATGGAAGCATGAAAATTTTAGAGAAATTTGCGTATCATGCATGAATATAGGATCACGCAAAATATATCGAGAATTCAATTTTGGATTTTGCTATAAGGTGAAAGCTTTGGGTAAATTAGCGTTTCATGCATGAATATAGGGTCACGCAAAATATGTCGAGAATTCAATTTTTGATTTCGCTATAAATCCAACCATGACAACAAAGACCTTAGAGCGAAAATCGGTTCGGTTTTGACAAACTTATGGAAGCATGAAGATTTTAGAGAAATTTGCGTATCATGCATGAATATAGGATCACGCAAAATATATCGAGAATTCAATTTTGGATTTTGCTATAAGGTGAAAGCTTTGGGTAAATTAGCGTTTCATGCATGGTCACACAAAATATGTTGAGAATTCAATTTTTGATTTCGGAATAAGTCCAACAATGACAACAAAGACCTTAGCACGAAAATCGGTTCGGTTTTGACAAAGTTATGGAAGCATGAAAATTTTTGAGAAATTTGCGTATCATGCATGAATATAGGATCTTGCAAAATATCTCGAGAATTCAACTTTGGATATTGCTATAAGATGAAAGCTTTGGGTAAATTAGCGTTTCATGCATGAATATAGGGTCACGCAAAATATGTCGAGAATTCAATTTTGAATTTCGCTATAAGTCCAACCATGACAACAAAGACCTTAGCACGAAAATCGGTTCGATTTTGACAAAGTTATGGAAGCATGAAAATTTTGGAGAAATTTGCGTATCATGCATGAATATAGGGATCACGCAAAATATGTCGTAAATTCAACTTTGGATATTGCTAAAGGGTGAAAGCTTTGGGTAAATTAGCGTTTCATGCATAAATATAGGGTCACGCAAAATATGTCGAGAATTCAATTTTGGATTTCGGTATAAGTCCAACCATGACAACAAAGACCTTAGCACGAAAATCGGTTCGGTTTTGTCAAAGTTATGGAAGCATGGAAATTTTGGAGAAATTTGCGTATCATGCATGAATATAGGATCACGCAAAATATCTCGAGAATTCAACTTTGGATATTGCTATAGGGTGAAAGCTTTGGGTAAATTAGCGTTTCATGCATGAATATAGGGTCACGCAAAATATGTCGAGAATTCAATTTTTGATTTCGCTATAAGTCCAACCATGACAACAAAGACCTTAGAGCGAAAATCGGTTCGGTTTTGACAAAGTTATGGAAGCATGAAGATTTTAGAGAAATTTGCGTATCATGCATGAATATAGGATCACGCAAAATATATCGAGAATTCAATTTTGGATTTTGCTATAAGGTGAAAGCTTTGGGTAAATTAGCGTTTCATGCATGAATATAGGGTCACACAAAATATGTTGAGAATTCAATTTTTGATTTCGGTATAAGTCCAACCATGACAACAAAGACCTTAGCACGAAAATCGGTTCGGTTTTGACAAAGTTATGGAAGCATGAAAATTTTAGAGAAATTTGCGTATCATGCATGAATATAGGATCACGCAAAATATCTCGAGAATTCAACTTTGGATATTGCTAAAGGGTGAAAGCTTTGGGTTAATTAGCGTTTCATGCATAAATATAGTGTCACGCAAAATATGTCGAGAATTCAATTTTGGATTTCGGTATAAGTCCAACCATGACAACAAAGATTTTATGCACGAAAATCGGTTCAATTTTGACAAAGTTATGGAAGCATGAAAATTTTGGAGAAATTTGCGTATCATGCATGAATATAGGATCACGCAAAATATGTCGAGAATTCAACTTTGGATTTTGTTATAAGGTGAAAGCTTTGGGTAAATTAGCGTTTCATGCATGAATATAGGACCACGCAAAATATGTCGAGAATTCAATTTTGGATTTCGCTATAAGTCAAACCTTGACAACAAAGACCTAAGCACGAACATCGGATCGGTTTGACAGACTTATGGAAGCATGAAAATTTTGGAGAAATTTGCGTTTAATGCATGAATATAGGATCACGCAAAATATGTCGAGAATTCAACTTTGGATTTCGCTATAAGGTGAAAGCTTTGGGTTAATCAGCGTTTCATGCATGAATATAGGGTCACGCAAAATATGTCGAGAATTCAACTTTGGATATTGCTATAAGATGAAAGCTTTGGGTAAATTAGCGTTTCATGCATGAATATAGGGTCACGCAAAATATGTCGAGAATTCAATTTTTGATTTCGGTATAAGTCCAACCATGACAACAAAGACCTTAGCACGAAAATCGGTTCGGTTTTGACAAAGTTATGGAAGCATGAAAATATTGGAGAAATTTGCGTGTCATGCATGAATATAGGGATCACGCAAAATATGTCGTAAATTCAACTTTGGATATTGCTAAAGGGTGAAAGCTTTGGGTAAATTAGCGTTTCATGCATAAATATAGTGTCACGCAAAATATGTCGAGAATTCAATTTTTGATTTCGCTATAAGTCCAACCATGACAGCAAAGATTTTATGCACGAAAATCGGTTCCATTTCGACAAAGTTATGGAAGCATGAAAATTTGGGAGAAATTTGCGTATCATGCATGAATATAGGATCACGCGAAATATGTCGAGAATTCAATTTTTGATTTCGCTATAAGTTCAACCAAGACAACAAAGACCGAAACTTAATCGGTTCGGTTTTGACAAACTTATGGAAGCATGAAAATTTTGGAGAAATTTGCGTATCATGCATGAATATAGGATCACGCAAAATATGTCGAGAATTCAACTTTGGATTTTGCTATGAGGTGAAAGCTTTGGGTAAATTAGCGTTTCATGCATGAATATAGGGTCACGCAAAATATGTCGAGAATTCAATTTTTGATTTCGCTATAAGTCCAACCATGACAACAAAGACCTTAGAGCGAAAATCGGTTCGGTTTTGACAAAGTTATGGAAGCATGAAGATTTTAGAGAAATTTGCGTATCATGCATGAATATAGGATCACGCAAAATATATCGAGAATTCAATTTTGGATTTTGCTATAAGGTGAAAGCTTTGGGTAAATTAGCGTTTCATGCATGAATATAGGGTCACACAAAATATGTTGAGAATTCAATTTTTGATTTCGGTATAAGTCCAACCATGACAACAAAGACCTTAGCACGAAAATCGGTTCGGTTTTGACAAAGTTATGGAAGCATGAAAATTTTAGAGAAATTTGCGTATCATGCATGAATATAGGATCACGCAAAATATCTCGAGAATTCAACTTTGGATATTGCTAAAGGGTGAAAGCTTTGGGTTAATTAGCGTTTCATGCATAAATATAGTGTCACGCAAAATATGTCGAGAATTCAATTTTGGATTTCGGTATAAGTCCAACCATGACAACAAAGATTTTATGCACGAAAATCGGTTCGATTTTGACAAAGTTATGGAAGCATGAAAATTTTGGAGAAATTTGCGTATCATGCATGAATATAGGATCACGCAAAATATGTCGAGAATTCAACTTTGGATTTTGTTATAAGGTGAAAGCTTTGGGTAAATTAGCGTTTCATGCATGAATATAGGACCACTCAAAATATGTCGAGAATTCAATTTTGGATTTCGCTATAAGTCAAACCTTGACAACAAAGACCTAAGCACGAAAATCGGATCGGTTTGACAGACTTATGGAAGCATGAAAATTTTGGAGAAATTTGCGTTTAATGCATGAATATAGGATCACGCAAAATATGTCGAGAATTCAACTTTGGATTTCGCTATAAGGTGAAAGCTTTGGGTTAATCAGCGTTTCATGCATGAATATAGGGTCACGCAAAATATGTCGAGAATTCAACTTTGGATATTGCTATAAGATGAAAGCTTTGGGTAAATTAGCGTTTCATGCATGAATATAGGGTCACGCAAAATATGTCGAGAATTCAATTTTTGATTTCGGTATAAGTCCAACCATGACAACAAAGACCTTAGCACGAAAATCGGTTCGGTTTTGACAAAGTTATGGAAGCATGAAAATATTGGAGAAATTTGCGTGTCATGCATGAATATAGGGATCACGCAAAATATGTCGTAAATTCAACTTTGGATATTGCTAAAGGGTGAAAGCTTTGGGTAAATTAGCGTTTCATGCATAAATATAGTGTCACGCAAAATATGTCGAGAATTCAATTTTTGATTTCGCTATAAGTCCAACCATGACAACAAAGATTTTATGCACGAAAATCGGTTCCATTTCGACAAACTTATGGAAGCATGAAAATTTGGGAGAAATTTGCGTATCATGCATGAATATAGGATCACGCGAAATATGTCGAGAATTCAATTTTTGATTTCGCTATAAGTTCAACCAAGACAACAAAGACCGAAACTTAATCGGTTCGGTTTTGACAAACTTATGGAAGCATGATAATTTTGGAGAAATTTGCGTATCATGCATGAATATAGGATCACGCAAAATATGTCGAGAATTCAACTTTGGATTTTGCTATAAGGTGAAAGCTTTGGGTAAATTAGCGTTTCATGCATGAATATAGGGTCACGCAAAATATGTCGAGAATTCAATTTTTGATTTCGCTATAAGTTCAACCAAGACAACAAAGACCGAACCTTAATCGGTTCGGTTTTGACAAACTTATGGAAGCATGAAAATTTTGGAGAAATTTGCGTATCATGCATGAATATAGGATCACGCAAAATATGTCGAGAATTCAACTTTGGATTTTGCTATGAGGTGAAAGCTTTGGGTAAATTAGCGTTTCATGCATGAATATAGGGTCACGCAAAATATGTCGAGAATTCAATTTTTGATTTCGCTATAAGTCCAACCATGACAACAAAGACCTTAGAGCGAAAATCGGTTCGGTTTTGACAAAGTTATGGAAGCATGAAGATTTTAGAGAAATTTGCGTATCATGCATGAATATAGGATCACGCAAAATATATCGAGAATTCAATTTTGGATTTTGCTATAAGGTGAAAGCTTTGGGTAAATTAGCGTTTCATGCATGAATATAGGGTCACACAAAATATGTTGAGAATTCAATTTTTGATTTCGGTATAAGTCCAACCATGACAACAAAGACCTTAGCACGAAAATCGGTTCGGTTTTGACAAAGTTATGGAAGCATGAAAATTTTAGAGAAATTTGCGTATCATGCATGAATATAGGATCACGCAAAATATCTCGAGAATTCAACTTTGGATATTGCTAAAGGGTGAAAGCTTTGGGTTAATTAGCGTTTCATGCATAAATATAGTGTCACGCAAAATATGTCGAGAATTCAATTTTGGATTTCGGTATAAGTCCAACCATGACAACAAAGATTTTATGCACGAAAATCGGTTCGATTTTGACAAAGTTATGGAAGCATGAAAATTTTGGAGAAATTTGCGTATCATGCATGAATATAGGATCACGCAAAATATGTCGAGAATTCAACTTTGGATTTTGTTATAAGGTGAAAGCTTTGGGTAAATTAGCGTTTCATGCATGAATATAGGACCACGCAAAATATGTCGAGAATTCAATTTTGGATTTCGCTATAAGTCAAACCTTGACAACAAAGACCTAAGCACGAAAATCGGATCGGTTTGACAGACTTATGGAAGCATGAAAATTTTGGAGAAATTTGCGTTTAATGCATGAATATAGGATCACGCAAAATATGTCGAGAATTCAACTTTGGATTTCGCTATAAGGTGAAAGCTTTGGGTTAATCAGCGTTTCATGCATGAATATAGGGTCACGCAAAATATGTCGAGAATTCAACTTTGGATATTGCTATAAGATGAAAGCTTTGGGTAAATTAGCGTTTCATGCATGAATATAGGGTCACGCAAAATATGTCGAGAATTCAATTTTTGATTTCGGTATAAGTCCAACCATGACAACAAAGACCTTAGCACGAAAATCGGTTCGGTTTTGACAAAGTTATGGAAGCATGAAAATATTGGAGAAATTTGCGTGTCATGCATGAATATAGGGATCACGCAAAATATGTCGTAAATTCAACTTTGGATATTGCTAAAGGGTGAAAGCTTTGGGTAAATTAGCGTTTCATGCATAAATATAGTGTCATGCAAAATATGTCGAGAATTCAATTTTTGATTTCGCTATAAGTCCAACCATGACAACAAAGATTTTATGCACGAAAATCGGTTCCATTTCGACAAACTTATGGAAGCATGAAAATTTGGGAGAAATTTGCGTATCATGCATGAATATAGGATCACGCGAAATATGTCGAGAATTCAATTTTTGATTTCGCTATAAGTTCAACCAAGACAACAAAGACCGAAACTTAATCGGTTCGGTTTTGACAAACTTATGGAAGCATGATAATTTTGGAGAAATTTGCGTATCATGCATGAATATAGGATCACGCAAAATATGTCGAGAATTCAACTTTGGATTTTGCTATGAGGTGAAAGCTTTGGGTAAATTAGCGTTTCATGCATGAATATAGGGTCACGCAAAATATGTCGAGAATTCAATTTTTGATTTCGCTATAAGTTCAACCAAGACAACAAAGACCGAACCTTAATCGGTTCGGTTTTGACAAACTTATGGAAGCATGAAAATTTTGGAGAAATTTGCGTATCATGCATGAATATAGGATCACGCAAAATATGTCGAGAATTCAACTTTGGATTTTGCTATGAGGTGAAAGCTTTGGGTAAATTAGCGTTTCATGCATGAATATAGGGTCACGCAAAATATGTCGAGAATTCAATTTTGGATTTCGCTATAAGTCCAACCATGGCAACAAAGTCTTTATGCACGAAAATCGGTTCGATTTTGACAAAGTTATGGAAGCATGAAAATTTTGGAGAAATTTGCGTATCATGCATGAATATAGGGATCACGCAAAATATGTCGAGAATTCAATTTTTGATTTCGCTATAAGTTCAACCAAGACAACAAAGACCGAAACTTAATCGGTTCGGTTTTGACAAACTTATGGAAGCATGAAAATTTTGGAGAAATTTGCGTATCATGCATGAATATAGGATCACGCAAAATATGTCGAGAATTCAACTTTGGATTTTGCTATGAGGTGAATGCTATGGGTAAATTAGCGTTTCATGCATGAATATAGGGTCACGCAAAATATGTCGAGAATTCAATTTTTGATTTCGCTATAAGTTCAACCAAGACAACAAAGACCGAACCTTAATCGGTTCGGTTTTGACAAACTTATGGAAGCATGAAAATTTTGGAGAAATTTGCGTATCATGCATGAATATAGGATCACGCAAAATATGTCGAGAATTCAACTTTGGATTTTGCTATGAGGTGAAAGCTTTGGGTAAATTAGCGTTTCATGCATGAATATAGGGTCACGCAAAATATGTCGAGAATTCAATTTTGGATTTCTATATAAGTCCAACCATGGCAACAAAGTCTTTATGCACGAAAATCGGTTCGATTTTGACAAAGTTATGGAAGCATGAAAATTTTGGAGAAATTTGCGTATCATGCATGAATATAGGGATCACGCAAAATATGTCGAGAATTCAATTTTTGATTTCGCTATAAGTCCAACCATGACAACAAAGACCTTAGCACGAAAATCGGTTCGGTTTTGTCAAAGTTATGGAAGCATGGAAATTTTGGAGAAATTTGCGTATCATGCATGAATATAAGATCACGCAAAATATGTCGAGAATTCAACTTTGGATATTGCTAAAGGGTGAAAGCTTTGGGTAAATTAGCGTTTCATGCATAAATATAGTGTCACGCAAAATATGTCGAGAATTCAATTTTGGATTTCGGTATAAGTCCAACCATGACAACAAAGATTTTATGCACGAAAATCGGTTCGATTTTGACAAAATTATGGAAGCATGAAAATTTTGGAGAAATTTGCGTATCATGCATGAATATAGGATCACGCAAAATATGTCGAGAATTCAACTTTGGATTTTGATATAAGGTGAAAGCTTTGGGTAAATTAGCGTTTCATGCATGAATATAGGACCACGCAAAATATGTCGAGAATTCAATTTTGGATTTCGCTATAAGTCAAACCTTGACAACAAAGACCTAAGCACGAAAATCGGATCGGTTTGACAGACTTATGGAAGCATGAAAATTTTGGAGAAATTTGCGTTTAATGCATGAATATAGGATCACGCAAAATATGTCGAGAATTCAACTTTGGATTTCGCTATAAGGTGAAAGCTTTGGGTTAATCAGCGTTTCATGCATGAATATAGGGTCACGCAAAATATGTCGAGAATACAACTTTGGATATTGCTATAAGATGAAAGCTTTGGGTAAATTAGCGTTTCATGCATGAATATAGGGTCACGCAAAATATGTCGAGAATTCAATTTTTGATTTCGGTATAAGTCCAACCATGACAACAAAGACCTTAGCACGAAAATCGGTTCGGTTTTGACAAAGTTATGGAAGCATGAAAATTTTGGAGAAATTTGCGTGTCATGCATGAATATAGGGATCACGCAAAATATGTCGTAAATTCAACTTTGGATATTGCTAAAGGGTGAAAGCTTTGGGTAAATTAGCGTTTCATGCATAAATATAGTGTCACGCAAAATATGTCGAGAATTCAATTTTGGATTTCGGTATAAGTCCAACCATGACAACAAAGATTTTATGCACGAAAATCGGTTCCATTTCGACAAAGTTATGAAAGCATGAAAATTTTGGAGAAATTTGCGTATCATGCATGAATATAGGGATCACGCAAAATATGTCGAGAATTCAATTTTTGATTTCGCTATAAGGTGAAAGCTTTGGGTTAATCAGCGTTTCATTCATGAAAATAGGGTCACGCAAAATATGTCGAGAATTCAATTTTGGATTTCGCTATAAGTCCAACCATGACAACAAAGACCTTAGCACAAAAATCGGTTCGATTTTTACAAAGTTATGGAAGCATGAAAATTTTGGAGAAATTTGCGTATCATGCATGAATATAAGATCACGCAAAATATGTCGAGAATTCAACTTTGGATTTTGCTATGAGGTGAAAGCTTTGGGTAAATTAGCGTTTCATGCATGAATATAGGGTCACGCAAAATATGTCGAGAATTCAATTTTGGATTTCTATATAAGTCCAACCATGGCAACAAAGTCTTTATGCACGAAAATCGGTTCGATTTTGACAAAGTTATGGAAGCATGGAAATTTTGGAGAAATTTGCGTATCATGCATGAATATAGGGATCACGCAAAATATGTCGAGAATTCAATTTTTGATTTCGCTATAAGTCCAACCATGACAACAAAGACCTTAGCACGAAAATCGGTTCGGTTTTGTCAAAGTTATGGAAGCATGGAAATTTTGGAGAAATTTGCGTATCATGCATGAATATAGGATCATGCAAAATATGTCGAGAATTCAACTTTGGATATTGCTATAAGGTGAAAGCTTTGGGTAAATTAGCGTTTCATTCATGAAAATAGGGTCACGCAAAATATGTCGAGAATTCAATTTTGGATTTCGCTATAAGTCCAACCATGACAACAAAGACCTTAGCACAAAAATCGGTTCGATTTTTACAAAGTTATGGAAGCATGAAAATTTTGGAGAAATTTGCGTATCATGCATGAATATAAGTTCACGCAAAATATGTCGAGAATTCAACTTTGGATATTGCTAAAGGGTGAAAGCTTTGGGTAAATTAGCGTTTCATGCATGAAAATAGGGTCACGCAAAATATGTCGAGAATTCAATTTTGGATTTCGGTATAAGTCCAACCATGACAACAAAGATTTTATGCACGAAAATCGGTTCGATTTTGACAAAGTTATGGAAGCATGAAAATTTTGGAGAAATTTGCGTATCATGCATGAATATAGGATCACGCAAAATATGTCGAGAATTCAACTTTG
This sequence comes from Hirtodrosophila histrioides, assembly GCA_037075165.1. NCBI lineage: Eukaryota > Metazoa > Arthropoda > Insecta > Diptera > Drosophilidae > Hirtodrosophila > Hirtodrosophila histrioides. The sequence goes on along the minus strand of JBAMCL010000739.1, from coordinate 111,574 downwards.
GATTTTGTTATAAGGTGAAAGCTTTGGGTAAATTAGCGTTTCATGCATGAATATAGGACCACGCAAAATATGTCGAGAATTCAATTTTGGATTTCGCTATAAGTCAAACCTTGACAACAAAGACCTAAGCACGAAAATCGGATCGGTTTGACAGACTTATGGAAGCATGAAAATTTTGGAGAAATTTGCGTTTAATGCATGAATATAGGATCACGCAAAATATGTCGAGAATTCAACTTTGGATTTCGCTATAAGGTGAAAGCTTTGGGTTAATCAGCGTTTCATGCATGAATATAGGGTCACGCAAAATATGTCGAGAATTCAACTTTGGATATTGCTATAAGATGAAAGCTTTGGGTAAATTAGCGTTTCATGCATGAATATAGGGTCACGCAAAATATGTCGAGAATTCAATTTTGGATTTCGGTATAAGTCCAACCATGACAACAAAGACCTTAGCACGAAAATCGGTTCGGTTTTGACAAAGTTATGGAAGCATGAAAATTTTGGAGAAATTTGCGTGTCATGCATGAATATAGGGATCACGCAAAATATGTCGTAAATTCAACTTTGGATATTGCTAAAGGGTGAAAGCTTTGGGTAAATTAGCGTTTCATGCATAAATATAGTGTCACGCAAAATATGTCGAGAATTCAATTTTGGATTTCGGTATAAGTCCAACCATGACAACAAAGATTTTATGCACGAAAATCGTTTCCATTTCGACAAAGTTATGGAAGCATGAAAATTTTGGAGAAATTTGCGTATCATGCATGAATATAGGGATCACGCAAAATATGTCGAGAATTCAATTTTTGATTTCGCTATAAGGTGAAAGCTTTGGGTAAATTAGCGTTTCATGCATGAATATAGGGTCACGCAAAATATGTCGAGAATTCAATTTTGGATTTCTATATAAGTCCAACCATGACAACAAAGACCTTAGCACAAAAATCGGTTCGATTTTTACAAAGTTATGGAAGCATGAAAATTTTAGAGAAATTTGCGTATCATGCATGAATATAAGATCACGCAAAATATGTCGAGAATTCAACTTTGGATTTTGCTATGAGGTGAAAGCTTTGGGTAAATTAGCGTTTCATGCATGAATATATAGGGTCACGCAAAATATGTCGAGAATTCAATTTTGGATTTCTATATAAGTCCAACCATAGCAACAAAGTCTTTATGCACGAAAATCGGTTCGATTTTGACAAAGTTATGGAAGCATGAAAATTTTGGAGAAATTTGCGTATCATGCATGAATATAGGGATCACGCAAAATATGTCGAGAATTCAATTTTTGATTTCGCTATAAGTCCAACCATGACAACAAAGACCTTAGCACGAAAATCGGTTCGGTTTTGTCAAAGTTATGGAAGCATGGAAATTTTGGAGAAATTTGCGTATCATGCATGAATATAGGATCACGCAAAATATGTCGAGAATTCAACTTTGGATACTGCTATAAGGTGAAAGCTTTGGGTAAATTAGCGTTTCATTCATGAAAATAGGGTCACGCAAAATATGTCGAGAATTCAATTTTGGATTTCGCTATAAGTCCAACCATGACAACAAAGACCGTAGCACAAAAATCGGTTCGATTTTTACAAAGTTAAGTTATGGAAGCATGAAAATTTTGGAGAAATTTGCGTATCATGCATGAATATAAGATCACGCAAAATATGTCGAGAATTCAACTTTGGATTTTGCTATGAGGTGAAAGCTTTGGGTAAATTAGCGTTTCATGCATGAATATAGGGTCACGCAAAATATGTCGAGAATTCAATTTTTGATTTCGCTATAAGTCCAACCATGACAACAAAGACCTTAGAGCGAAAATCGGTTCGGTTTTGACAAAGTTATGGAAGCATGAAGACTTTAGAGAAATTTGCGTATCATGCATGAATATAGGATCACGCAAAATATATCGAGAATTCAATTTTGGATTTTGCTATAAGGTGAAAGCTTTGGGTAAATTAGCGTTTCATGCATGAATATAGGGTCACACAAAATATGTTGAGAATTCAATTTTTGATTTCGGTATAAGTCCAACCATGACAACAAAGACCTTAGCACGAAAATCGGTTCGGTTTTGACAAAGTTATGGAAGCATGGAAATTTTGGAGAAATTTGCGTATCATGCATGAATATAGGATCACGCAAAATATGTCGAGAATTCAACTTTGGATATTGCTATAAGGTGAAAGCTTTGGGTAAATTAGCGTTTCATTCATGAAAATAGGGTCACGCAAAATATGTCGAGAATTCAATTTTTGATTTCGCTATAAGTCCAACCATGACAACAAAGACCGTAGCACAAAAATCGGTTCGATTTTTACAAAGCTAAGTTATGGATTCATGAAAATTTTGGAGAAATTTGCGTATCATGCATGAATATAAGATCACGCAAAATATGTCGAGAATTCAACTTTGGATTTTGCTATGAGGTGAAAGCTTTGGGTAAATTAGCGTTTCATGCATGAATATAGGGTCACGCAAAATATGTCGAGAATTCAATTTTGGATTTCGCTATAAGTCCAACCATGACAGCAAAGACCTTAGCACAAAAATCGGTTCGATTTTTACAAAGTTATGGAAGCATGAAAATTTTGGAGAAATTTGCGTATCATGCATGAATTTAAGATCACGCAAAATATGTCGAGAATTCAACTTTGGATTTTGCTATGAGGTGAAAGCTTTGGGTAAATTAGCGTTTCATGCATGAATATAGGGTCACGCAAAATATGTCGAGAATTCAATTTTGGATTTCTATATAAGTCCAACCATGGCAACAAAGTCTTTATGCACGAAAATCGGTTCGATTTTGACAAAGTTATGGAAGCATGGAAATTTTGGAGAAATTTGCGTATCATGCATGAATATAGGGATCACGCAAAATATGTCGAGAATTCAATTTTTGATTTCGCTATAAGTCCAACCATGACAACAAAGACCTTAGCACAAAAATCGGTTCGATTTTTACAAAGTTATGAAAGCATGAAAATTTTGGAGAAATTTGCGTATCATGCATGAATATAAGATCACGCAAAATATATCGAGAATTCAATTTTGGATTTTGCTATAAGGTGAAAGCTTTGGGTAAATTAGCGTTTCATGCATGAATATAGGGTCACACAAAATATGTTGAGAATTCAATTTTGGATTTCGGTATAAGTCCAACCATGACAACAAAGACCTTAGCACGAAAATCGGTTCGGTTTTGACAAAGTTATGGAAGCATGGAAATTTTGGAGAAATTTGCGTATCATGCATGAATATAGGGATCACGCAAAATATGTCGAGAATTCAATTTTTGATTTCGCTATAAGGTGAAAGCTTTGGGTAAATTAGCGTTTCATGCATGAATATAGGGTCACGCAAAATATGTCGAGAATTCAATTTTGGATTTCTATATAAGTCCAACCATGACAACAAAGACCTTAGCACAAAAATCGGTTCGATTTTTACAAAGTTATGGAAGCATGAAAATTTTAGAGAAATTTGCGTATCATGCATGAATATAAGATCACGCAAAATATGTCGAGAATTCAACTTTGGATATTGCTATGAGGTGAAAGCTTTGGGTAAATTAGCGTTTCATGCATGAATATAGGGTCACGCAAAATATGTCGAGAATTCAATTTTGGATTTCTATATAAGTCCAACCATAGCAACAAAGTCTTTATGCACGAAAATCGGTTCGATTTTGACAAAGTTATGGAAGCATGAAAATTTTGGAGAAATTTGCGTATCATGCATGAATATAGGGATCACGCAAAATATGTCGAGAATTCAATTTTTGATTTCGCTATAAGTCCAACCATGACAACAAAGACCTTAGCACGAAAATCGGTTCGGTTTTGGCAAAGTTATGGAAGCATGGAAATTTTGGAGAAATTTGCGTATCATGCATGAATATAGGATCACGCAAAATATGTCGAGAATTCAACTTTGGATACTGCTATAAGGTGAAAGCTTTGGGTAAATTAGCGTTTCATTCATGAAAATAGGGTCACGCAAAATATGTCGAGAATTCAATTTTGGATTTCGCTATAAGTCCAACCATGACAACAAAGACCGTAGCACAAAAATCGGTTCGATTTTTACAAAGTTAAGTTATGGAAGCATGAAAATTTTGGAGAAATTTGCGTATCATGCATGAATATAAGATCACGCAAAATATGTCGAGAATTCAACTTTGGATTTTGCTATGAGGTGAAAGCTTTGGGTAAATTAGCGTTTCATGCATGAATATAGGGTCACGCAAAATATGTCGAGAATTCAATTTTTGATTTCGCTATAAGTCCAACCATGACAACAAAGACCTTAGAGCGAAAATCGGTTCGGTTTTGACAAAGTTATGGAAGCATGAAGACTTTAGAGAAATTTGCGTATCATGCATGAATATAGGATCACGCAAAATATATCGAGAATTCAATTTTGGATTTTGCTATAAGGTGAAAGCTTTGGGTAAATTAGCGTTTCATGCATGAATATAGGGTCACACAAAATATGTTGAGAATTCAATTTTTGATTTCGGTATAAGTCCAACCATGACAACAAAGACCTTAGCACGAAAATCGGTTCGGTTTTGACAAAGTTATGGAAGCATGAAGACTTTAGAGAAATTTGCGTATCATGCATGAATATAGGATCACGCAAAATATATCGAGAATTCAATTTTGGATTTTGCTATAAGGTGAAAGCTTTGGGTATATTAGCGTTTCATGCATGAATATAGGGTCACGCAAAATATGTCGAGAATTCAATTTTGGATTTCTATATAAGTCCAACCATGGCAACAAAGTCTTTATGCACGAAAATCGGTTCGATTTTGACAAAGTTATGGAAGCATGGAAATTTTGGAGAAATTTGCGTATCATGCATGAATATAGGGATCACGCAAAATATGTCGAGAATTCAATTTTTGATTTCGCTATAAGTCCAACCATGACAACAAAGACCTTAGCACAAAAATCGGTTCGATTTTTACAAAGTTATGAAAGCATGAAAATTTTGGAGAAATTTGCGTATCATGCATGAATATAAGATCACGCAAAATATGTCGAGAATTCAACTTTGGATATTGCTAAAGGGTGAAAGCTTTGGGTAAATTAGCGTTTCATGCATGAAAATAGGGTCACGCAAAATATGTCGAGAATTCAATTTTGGATTTCGGTATAAGTCCAACCATGACAACAAAGATTTTATGCACGAAAATCGGTTCGATTTTGACAAAGTTATGGAAGCATGAAAATTTTGGAGAAATTTGCGTATCATGCATGAATATAGGATCACGCAAAATATGTCGAGAATTCAACTTTGGATTTTGTTATAAGGTGAAAGCTTTGGGTAAATTAGCGTTTCATGAATGAATATAGGACCACGCAAAATATGTCGAGAATTCAATTTTGGATTTCGCTATAAGTCAAACCTTGACAACAAAGACCTAAGCACGAAAATCGGATCGGTTTGACAGACTTATGGAAGCATGAAAATTTTGGAGAAATTTGCGTTTAATGCATGAATATAGGATCACGCAAAATATGTCGAGAATTCAACTTTGGATTTCGCTATAAGGTGAAAGCTTTGGGTTAATCAGCGTTTCATGCATGAATATAGGGTCACGCAAAATATGTCGAGAATTCAACTTTGGATATTGCTATAAGATGAAAGCTTTGGGTAAATTAGCGTTTCATGCATGAATATAGGGTCACGCAAAATATGTTGAGAATTCAATTTTTGATTTCGGTATAAGTCCAACCATGACAACAAAGACCTTAGCACGAAAATCGGTTCGGTTTTGACAAAGTTATGGAAGCATGAAAATTTTGGAGAAATTTGCGTGTCATGCATGAATATAGGGATCACGCAAAATATGTCGTAAATTCAACTTTGGATATTGCTAAAGGGTGAAAGCTTTGGGTAAATTAGCGTTTCATGCATAAATATAGTGTCACGCAAAATATGTCGAGAATTCAATTTTGGATTTCGGTATAAGTCCAACCATGACAACAAAGATTTTATGCACGAAAATCGGTTCCATTTCGACAAAGTTATGGAAGCATGAAAATTTTGGAGAAATTTGCGTATCATGCATGAATATAGGGATCACGCAAAATATGTCGAGAATTCAATTTTTGATTTCGCTATAAGGTGAAAGCTTTGGGTAAATTAGCGTTTCATGCATGAATATAGGGTCACGCAAAATATGTCGAGAATTCAATTTTGGATTTCTATATAAGTCCAACCATGACAACAAAGACCTTAGCACAAAAATCGGTTCGATTTTTACAAAGTTATGGAAGCATGAAAATTTTAGAGAAATTTGCGTATCATGCATGAATATAAGATCACGCAAAATATGTCGAGAATTCAACTTTGGATTTTGCTATGAGGTGAAAGCTTTGGGTAAATTAGCGTTTCATGCATGAATATAGGGTCACGCAAAATATGTCGAGAATTCAATTTTGGATTTCTATATAAGTCCAACCATAGCAACAAAGTCTTTATGCACGAAAATCGGTTCGATTTTGACAAAGTTATGGAAGCATGAAAATTTTGGAGAAATTTGCGTATCATGCATGAATATAGGGATCACGCAAAATATGTCGAGAATTCAATTTTTGATTTCGCTATAAGTCCAACCATGACAACAAAGACCTTAGCACGAAAATCGGTTCGGTTTTGTCAAAGTTATGGAAGCATGGAAATTTTGGAGAAATTTGCGTATCATGCATGAATATAGGATCACGCAAAATATGTCGAGAATTCAACTTTGGATACTGCTATAAGGTGAAAGCTTTGGGTAAATTAGCGTTTCATTCATGAAAATAGGGTCACGCAAAATATGTCGAAAATTCAATTTTGGATTTCGCTATAAGTCCAACCATGACAACAAAGACCGTAGCACAAAAATCGGTTCGATTTTTACAAAGTTAAGTTATGGAAGCATGAAAATTTTGGAGAAATTTGCGTATCATGCATGAATATAAGATCACGCAAAATATGTCGAGAATTCAACTTTGGATTTTGCTATGAGGTGAAAGCTTTGGGTAAATTAGCGTTTCATGCATGAATATAGGGTCACGCAAAATATGTCGAGAATTCAATTTTTGATTTCGCTATAAGTCCAACCATGACAACAAAGACCTTAGAGCGAAAATCGGTTCGGTTTTGACAAAGTTATGGAAGCATGAAGACTTTAGAGAAATTTGCGTATCATGCATGAATATAGGATCACGCAAAATATATCGAGAATTCAATTTTGGATTTTGCTATAAGGTGAAAGCTTTGGGTAAATTAGCGTTTCATGCATGAATATAGGGTCACACAAAATATGTTGAGAATTCAATTTTTGATTTCGGTATAAGTCCAACCATGACAACAAAGACCTTAGCACGAAAATCGGTTCGGTTTTGACAAAGTTATGGAAGCATGGAAATTTTGGAGAAATTTGCGTATCATGCATGAATATAGGATCACGCAAAATATCTCGAGAATTCAACTTTGGATATTGCTAAAGGGTGAAAGCTTTGGGTAAATTAGCGTTTCATGCATGAATATAGGGTCACACAAAATATGTTGAGAATTCAATTTTTGATTTCGGTATAAGTCCAACCATGACAACAAAGACCTTAGCACGAAAATCGGTTCGGTTTTGACAAAGTTATGGAAGCATGAAAATTTTGGAGAAATTTGCGTATCATGCATGAATATAGGGATCACGCAAAATATGTCGTAAATTCAACTTTGGATATTGCTAAAGGGTGAAAGCTTTGGGTAAATAAGCGTTTCATGCATGAATATAGGGTCACGCAAAATATGTCGAGAATTCAATTTTTGATTTCGGTATAAGTACTACCATGACAACAAAGATTTTATGCACGAAAATCGGTTCGATTTTGACAAAGTTATGGAAGCATGAAAATTTTGGAGAAATTTGCGTATCATGCATGAATATAGGATCACGCGAAATATGTCGAGAATTCAACTTTGGATATTGCAATAAGGTGAAAGCTTTGGGTTAATTAGCGTTACATGCATAAATATAGGGTCACGCAAAATATGTCGAGAATTCAATTTTTGATTTCGCTATAAGTTCAACCAAGACAACAAAGACCGAACCTTAATCGGTTCGGTTTTGACAAACTTATGGAAGCATGAAAATTTTGGAAGAATTTGCGTATCATGCATGAATATAGGATCACGCAAAATATGTCGAGAATTCAACTTTGGATTTTGCTATAAGGTGAAAGCTTTGGGTAAATTAGCGTTTCATGCATGAATATAGGGTCACGCAAAATATGTAGAGAATTCAATTTTGGATTTCTATATAAGTCCAACCATGGCAACAAAGTCTTTATGCACGAAAATCGGTTCGATTTTGACAAAGTTATGGAAGCATGAAAATTTTGGAGAAATTTGCGTATCATGCATGAATATAAGATCACGCAAAATATGTCGAGAATTCAACTTTGGATTTTGCTATGAGGTGAAAGCTTTGGGTAAATTAGCGTTTCATGCATGAATATAGGGTCACGCAAAATATGTCGAGAATTCAATTTTTGATTTCGGTATAAGTCCAACCATGACAACAAAGACCTTAGCACGAAAATCGGTTCGGTTTTGACAAAGTTATGGAAGCATGAAAATTTTGGAGAAATTTGCGTGTCATGCATGAATATAGGGATCACGCAAAATATGTCGTAAATTCAACTTTGGATATTGCTATAAGGGTGAAAGCTTTGGGTAAATTAGCGTTTCATGCATGAATATAGTGTCACGCAAAATATGTCGAGAATTCAATTTTGGATTTCGGTATAAGTCCAACCATGACAACAAAGATTTTATGCACGAAAATCGGTTCCATTTCGACAAAGTTATGGAAGCATGAAAATTTTGGAGAAATTTGCGTATCATGCATGAATATAGGGATCACGCAAAATATGTCGAGAATTCAATTTTTGATTTCGCTATAAGGTGAAAGCTTTGGGTAAATTAGCGTTTCATGCATGAATATAGGGTCACGCAAAATATGTCGAGAATTCAATTTTGGATTTCTATATAAGTCCAACCATGACAACAAAGACCTTAGCACAAAAATCGGTTCGGTTTTTACAAAGTTATGGAAGCATGAAAATTTTAGAGAAATTTGCGTATCATGCATGAATATAAGATCACGCAAAATATGTCGAGAATTCAACTTTGGATTTTGCTATGAGGTGAAAGCTTTGGGTAAATTAGCGTTTCATGCATGAATATAGGGTCACGCAAAATATGTCGAGAATTCAATTTTTGATTTCGCTATAAGTCCAACCATGGCAACAAAGTCTTTATGCACGAAAATCGGTTCGATTTTGACAAAGTTATGGAAGCATGAAAATTTTGGAGAAATTTGCGTATCATGCATGAATATAGGGATCACGCAAAATATGTCGAGAATTCAATTTTTGATTTCGCTATAAGTCCAACCATGACAACAAAGACCTTAGCACGAAAATCGGTTCGGTTTTGTCAAAGTTATGGAAGCATGGAAATTTTGGAGAAATTTGCGTATCATGCATGAATATAGGATCACGCAAAATATGTCGAGAATTCAACTTTGGATACTGCTATAAGGTGAAAGCTTTGGGTAAATTAGCGTTTCATTCATGAAAATAGGGTCACGCAAAATATGTCGAGAATTCAATTTTGGATTTCGCTATAAGTCCAACCATGACAACAAAGACCGTAGCACAAAAATCGGTTCGATTTTTACAAAGTTAAGTTATGGAAGCATGAAAATTTTGGAGAAATTTGCGTATCATGCATGAATATAAGATCACGCAAAATATGTCGAGAATTCAACTTTGGATTTTGCTATGAGGTGAAAGCTTTGGGTAAATTAGCGTTTCATGCATGAATATAGGGTCACGCAAAATATGTCGAGAATTCAATTTTTGATTTCGCTATAAGTCCAACCATGACAACAAAGACCTTAGAGCGAAAATCGGTTCGGTTTTGACAAAGTTATGGAAGCATGAAGACTTTAGAGAAATTTGCGTATCATGCATGAATATAGGATCACGCAAAATATATCGAGAATTCAATTTTGGATTTTGCTATAAGGTGAAAGCTTTGGGTAAATTAGCGTTTCATGCATGAATATAGGGTCACACAAAATATGTTGAGAATTCAATTTTTGATTTCGGTATAAGTCCAACCATGACAACAAAGACCTTAGCACGAAAATCGGTTCGGTTTTGACAAAGTTATGGAAGCATGGAAATTTTGGAGAAATTTGCGTATCATGCATGAATATAGGATCACGCAAAATATCTCGAGAATTCAACTTTGGATATTGCTATAAGATGAAAGCTTTGGGTAAATTAGCGTTTCATGCATGAATATAGGGTCACGCAAAATATGTCGAGAATTCAACTTTGGATATTGCTAAAGGGTGAAAGCTTTGGGTAAATTAGCGTTTCATGCATGAATATAGGGTCACACAAAATATGTTGAGAATTCAATTTTTGATTTCGGTATAAGTCCAACCATGACAACAAAGACCTTAGCACGAAAATCGGTTCGGTTTTGACAAAGTTATGGAAGCATGAAAATTTTGGAGAAATTTGCGTATCATGCATGAATATAGGGATCACGCAAAATATGTCGTAAATTCAACTTTGGATATTGCTAAAGGGTGAAAGCTTTGGGTAAATTAGCGTTTCATGCATGAATATAGGGTCACGCAAAATATGTCGAGAATTCAATTTTTGATTTCGGTATAAGTCCAACCATGACAACAAAGATTTTATGCACGAAAATCGGTTCGATTTTGACAAAGTTATGGAAGCATGAAAATTTTGGAGAAATTTGCGTATCATGCATGAATATAGGGATCACGCGAAATATGTCGAGAATTCAACTTTGGATATTGCAATAAGGTGAAAGCTTTGGGTTAATTAGCGTTACATGCATAAATATAGGGTCACGCAAAATATGTCGAGAATTCAATTTTTGATTTCGCTATAAGTTCAACCAAGACAACAAAGACCGAACCTTAATCGGTTCGGTTTTGACAAACTTATGGAAGCATGAAAATTTTGGAAGAATTTGCGTATCATGCATGAATATAGGATCACGCAAAATATGTCGAGAATTCAACTTTGGATTTTGCTATAAGGTGAAAGCTTTGGGTAAATTAGCGTTTCATGCATGAATATAGGGTCACGCAAAATATGTAGAGAATTCAATTTTGGATTTCTATATAAGTCCAACCATGGCAACAAAGTCTTTATGCACGAAAATCGGTTCGATTTTGACAAAGTTATGGAAGCATGAAAATTTTGGAGAAATTTGCGTATCATGCATGAATATAGGGATCACGGAAAATATGTCGAGAAAAATTTTTGATTTCGCTATAAGTCCAACCATGACAACAAAGACCTTAGCACGAAAATCGGTTCGGTTTTGTCAAAGTTATGGAAGCATGGAAATTGTGGAGAAATTTGCGTATCATGCATGAATATAGGATCACGCAAAATATGTCGAGAATTCATCTTTGGATATTGCTATAAGGTGAAAGCTTTGGGTAAATTAGCGTTTCATGCATGAATATAGGGTCACACAAAATATGTCGAGAATTCAATTTTGGATTTCGGTATAAGTCCAACCATGACAACAAAGACCTTAGCACGAAAATCGGTTCGGTTTGACAAAGTTATGGAAGCATGAAAATTTTAGAGAAATTTGCGTATCATGCATGAATATAGGGATCACGCAAAATATGTCGAGAATTCAATTTTTGATTTCGCTATAAGGTGAAAGCTTTGGGTAAATTAGCGTTTCATGCATGAATATAGGGTCACGCAAAATATGTCGAGAATTCAATTTTGGATTTCTATATAAGTCCAACCATGACAACAAAGACCTTAGCACAAAAATCGGTTCGGTTTTTACAAAGTTATGGAAGCATGAAAATTTTAGAGAAATTTGCGTATCATGCACGAATATAAGATCACGCAAAATATGTCGAGAATTCAACTTTGGATTTTGCTATGAGGTGAAAGCTTTGGGTAAATTAGCGTTTCATGCATGAATATAGGGTCACGCAAAATATGTCGAGAATTCAATTTTGGATTTCTATATAAGTCCAACCATAGCAACAAAGTCTTTATGCACGAAAATCGGTTCGATTTTGACAAAGTTATGGAAGCATGAAAATTTTGGAGAAATTTGCGTATCATGCATGAATATAGGGATCACGCAAAATATGTCGAGAATTCAATTTTTGATTTCGCTATAAGTCCAACCATGACAACAAAGACCTTAGCACGAAAATCGGTTCGGTTTTGTCAAAGTTATGGAAGCATGGAAATTTTGGAGAAATTTGCGTATCATGCATGAATATAGGATCACGCAAAATATGTCGAGAATTCAACTTTGGATACTGCTATAAGGTGAAAGCTTTGGGTAAATTAGCGTTTCATTCATGAAAATAGGGTCACGCAAAATATGTCGAGAATTCAATTTTGGATTTCGCTATAAGTCCAACCATGACAACAAAGACCGTAGCACAAAAATCGGTTCGATTTTTACAAAGTTAAGTTATGGAAGCATGAAAATTTTGGAGAAATTTGCGTATCATGCATGAATATAGGATCACGCAAAATATATCGAGAATTCAATTTTGGATTTTGCTATAAGGTGAAAGCTTTGGGTAAATTAGCGTTTCATGCATGAATATAGGGTCACACAAAATATGTTGAGAATTCAATTTTTGATTTCGGTATAAGTCCAACCATGACAACAAAGACCTTAGCACGAAAATCGGTTCGGTTTTGACAAAGTTATGGAAGCATGGAAATTTTGGAGAAATTTGCGTATCATGCATGAATATAGGATCACGCAAAATATCTCGAGAATTCAACTTTGGATATTGCTATAAGATGAAAGCTTTGGGTAAATTAGCGTTTCATGCATGAATATAGGGTCACGCAAAATATGTCGAGAATTCAACTTTGGATATTGCTAAAGGGTGAAAGCTTTGGGTAAATTAGCGTTTCATGCATGAATATAGGGTCACACAAAATATGTTGAGAATTCAATTTTTGATTTCGGTATAAGTCCAACCATGACAACAAAGACCTTAGCACGAAAATCGGTTCGGTTTTGACAAAGTTATGGAAGCATGAAAATTTTGGAGAAATTTGCGTATCATGCATGAATATAGGGATCACGCAAAATATGTCGTAAATTCAACTTTGGATATTGCTAAAGGGTGAAAGCTTTGGGTAAATTAGCGTTTCATGCATGAATATAGGGTCACGCAAAATATGTCGAGAATTCAATTTTTGATTTCGGTATAAGTCCAACCATGACAACAAAGATTTTATGCACGAAAATCGGTTCGATTTTGACAAAGTTATGGAAGCATGAAAATTTTGGAGAAATTTGCGTATCATGCATGAATATAGGATCACGCGAAATATGTCGAGAATTCAACTTTGGATATTGCAATAAGGTGAAAGCTTTGGGTTAATTAGCGTTACATGCATAAATATAGGGTCACGCAAAATATGTCGAGAATTCAATTTTTGATTTCGCTATAAGTACAACCAAGACAACAAAGACCGAACCTTAATCGGTTCGGTTTTGACAAACTTATGGAAGCATGAAAATTTTGGAAGAATTTGCGTATCATGCATGAATATAGGATCACGCAAAAATATGTCGAGAATTCAACTTTGGATTTTGCTATAAGGTGAAAGCTTTGGGTAAATTAGCGTTTCATGCATGAATATAGGGTCACGCAAAATATGTAGAGAATTCAATTTTGGATTTCTATATAAGTCCAACCATGGCAACAAAGTCTTTATGCACGAAAATCGGTTCGATTTTGACAAAGTTATGGAAGCATGAAAATTTTGGAGAAATTTGCGTATCATGCATGAATATAGGGATCACGGAAAATATGTCGAGAAAAATTTTTGATTTCGCTATAAGTCCAACCATGACAACAAAGACCTTAGCACGAAAATCGGTTCGGTTTTGTCAAAGTTATGGAAGCATGGAAATTGTGGAGAAATTTGCGTATCATGCATGAATATAGGATCACGCAAAATATGTCGAGAATTCATCTTTGGATATTGCTATAAGGTGAAAGCTTTGGGTAAATTAGCGTTTCATGCATGAATATAGGGTCACACAAAATATGTTGAGAATTCAATTTTTGATTTCGGTATAAGTCCAACCATGACAACAAAGACCTTAGCACGAAAATCGGTTCGGTTTGACAAAGTTATGGAAGCATGAAAATTTTAGAGAAATTTGCGTATCATGCATGAATATAGGATCACGCAAAATATCTCGAGAATTCAACTTTGGATTTTGCTATAAGATGAAAGCTTTGGGTAAATTTGCGTTTCATGCATGAATATAGGGTCACGCAAAATATGTCGAGAATTCAATTTTGAATTTCGCTATAAGTCCAACCATGACAACAAAGACCTTAGCACGAAAATCGGTTCGGCTTTGACAAAGTTATGGAAGCATGAATATTTTGGAGAAATATGCGTGACATGCATGAATATAGGATCACGCAAAACATATCGCGAATTTAACTACGGATTTCGCTATAAGGTGAAAGCTTTGGGTAAATTAGCGTTTCATGCATAAATATAGTGCCACGCAAAATATGTCGAGAATTCAATTTTTGATTTCGCTATAAGTCCAACCATGACAACAAAGACTTTAGCTCGAAAATCGGTTCGGTTTTGACAAAGTTATATAAGCATGAAAATTTTGGAGAAATTTGCGTGACATGCATGAATATAGGATCACGCAAAACATGTCGAGAATTAAACTACGGATTTCGCTATAAGGTGAAAGCTTTGGGTAAATTAGCGTTTCATGCATAAATATAGTGCCACGCAAAATATGTCGAGAATTCAATTTTTGATTTCGGTATAAGTCCAACCATGACAACAAAGACCTTAGCACGAAAATAGGTTCGGCTTTGACAAAGTTGTAAAAGCATGAAAATTTTGGAGAAATTTGATTATCATGCATGAATATAGGATCACGCAAAATATGTCGAGAATTCAACTTTGGATTTTGCTATAAGATGAAAACTTTGGGTAAATTAGCGTTTCATGCATGAATTATATATTCACGCAAAATATGTCGAGAATTCAATTTTTGATTTCGCTATAAGTCCAACCTTGACATCAAAGACCTAAGCACGAAAATCGGATCGGTTTTGACAAAGTTATGGAAGCATGAAAATATTGGAGAAATTTGCGTATCATGCATGAATATAGGATCACGCAAAATATGTCGAGAATTCAACTTTGGGTATTGCTATAAGGTGAAAGCTTTGGGTAAATTAGCGTTTCATGCATGAAAATAGGGTCACGCAAAATATGTCGAGAATTCAATTTTTGATTTCGGTATAAGTCCAACCATGACAACAAAGACCTTAGCACAAAAATCGGTTCGATTTTGACAAAGTTATGGAAGCATGAAAATTTTGGAGAAATTTGCGTATCATGCATGAATATAGGATCACGCAAAATATGTCGAGAATTCAACTTTGGATTTTGCTATGAGGTGAAAGCTTTGGGTAAATAAGCGTTTCATGCATGAATATAGGGTCACGCAAAATACGTCGAGAATTCAATTTTGGATTTCTGTATAAGTAAAACCATGGCAACAAAGTCTTTATGCACGAAAATCGGTTCGATTTTGACAAAGTTATGGAAGCATGAAAATTTTGGAGAAATTTGCGTATCATGCATGAATATAGGATCACGCAAAATATGTCGAGAATTCAACTTTGGATATTGCAATAAGGTGAAAGCTTTTGGTTAATTAGCGTTACATGCATAAATATAGGGTCACGCAAAATATGTCGAGAATTCAATTTTTGATTTCGCTATAAGTTCAACCAAGACAACAAAGACCTTAGCACGAAAATCGGTTCGGTTTTGACAAACTTATGGAAGCATGAAAATTTTGGAAGAATTTGCGTATCATGCATGAATATAGGATCACGCAAAATATGTCGAGAATTCAACTTTGGATTTTGCTATGAGGTGAAAGCTTTGGGTAAATTAGCGTTTCATGCATGAATATAGGGTCACGCAAAATATGTAGAGAATTCAATTTTGGATTTCTATATAAGTCCAACCATGGCAACAAAGTCTTTATGCTCGAAAATCGAGTCGAGAATTCAACTTTGGAATTTGCTATGAGGTGAAAGCTTTGGGTAAATTAGCGTTTCATGCATGAATATAGGGTCACGCAAAATATGTCGAGAATTCAATTTTTGATTTCGCTATAAGTCCAACCATGACAACAAAGACCTTAGAGCGAAAATCGGTTCGGTTTTGACAAAGTTATGGAAGCATGAAAATTTTAGAGAAATTTGCGTATCATGCATGAATATAGGATCACGCAAAATATCTCGAGAATTCAATTTTGGATTTTGCTATGAGGTGAAAGCTTTGGGTAAATTAGCGTTTCATGCATGAAAATAGGGTCACGCAAAATATGTCGAGAATTCAATTTTTGATTTCGGTATAAGTCCAACCATGACAACAAAGACCTTAGCATGAAAATCGGTTCGGTTTTGACAAAGTTATGGAAGCATGAAAATATTGGAGAAATTTGCGTATCATGCATGAATATAGGATCACGCAAAATATGTCGAGAATTCAACTTTGGATTTTGCTATAAGATGAAAGCTTTGGGTAAATTTGCGTTTCATGCATGAATATAGGGTCACCCAAAATATGTCGAGAATTCAATTTTGAATTTCGCTATAAGTCCAACCATGACAACAAAGACCTTAGCACGAAAATCGGTTCGGCTTTGACAAAGTTATGGAAGCATGAATATTTTGGAGAAATATGCGTGACATGCATGAATATAGGATCACGCAAAACATATCGCGAATTTAACTACGGATTTCGCTATAAGGTGAAAGCTTTGGGTAAATTAGCGTTTCATGCATAAATATAGTGCCACGCAAAATATGTCGAGAATTCAATTTTTGATTTCGCTATAAGTCCAACCATGACAACAAAGACCTTAGCACGAAAATAGGTTCGGCTTTGACAAAGTTGTAAAAGCATGAAAATTTTGGAGAAATTTGATTATCATGCATGAATATAGGATCACGCAAAATATGTCGAGAATTCAACTTTGGATTTTGCTATAAGATGAAAACTTTGGGTAAATTAGCGTTTCATGCATGAATTATATATTCACGCAAAATATGTCGAGAATTCAATTTTTGATTTCGCTATAAGTCCAACCTTGACATCAAAGACCTAAGCACGAAAATCGGATCGGTTTTGACAAAGTTATGGAAGCATGAAAATATTGGAGAAATTTGCGTATCATGCATGAATATAGGATCACGCAAAATATGTCGAGAATTCAACTTTGGGTATTGCTATAAGGTGAAAGCTTTGGGTAAATTAGCGTTTCATGCATGAAAATAGGGTCACGCAAAATATGTCGAGAATTCAATTTTTGATTTCGGTATAAGTCCAACCATGACAACAAAGACCTTAGCACAAAAATCGGTTCGATTTTGACAAAGTTATGGAAGCATGAAAATTTTGGAGAAATTTGCGTATCATGCATGAATATAGGATCACGCAAAATATGTCGAGAATTCAACTTTGGATTTTGCTATGAGGTGAAAGCTTTGGGTAAATAAGCGTTTCATGCATGAATATAGGGTCACGCAAAATACGTCGAGAATTCAATTTTGGATTTCTGTATAAGTTAAACCATGGCAACAAAGTCTTTATGCACGAAAATCGGTTCGATTTTGACAAAGTTATGGAAGCATGAAAATTTTGGAGAAATTTGCGTATCATGCATGAATATAGGATCACGCAAAATATGTCGAGAATTCAACTTTGGATATTGCTATAAGGTGAAAGCTTTGGGTAAATTAGCGTTTCATGCATGAATATAGGATCACGCAAAATATGTCGAGAATTCAATTTTTGATTTCGCTATAAGTTCAACCATGACAACAAAGACCTTAGCACGAAAATCGGTTCGGTTTTGTCAAAGTTATGGAAGCATGGAAATTTTGGAGAAATTTGCGTATCATGCATGAATATAGGATCACGCAAAATATGTCGAGAATTCAACTTTGGATATTGCTATAAGGTGAAAGCTTTGGGTAAATTAGCGTTTCATGCATGAATATAGGATCACGCAAAATATGTCGAGAATTCAATTTTTGATTGCGCTGTAAGTCCAACCTTGACATCAAAGACCTAAGCACGAAAATCGGATCGGTTTTGACAAAGTTATGGAAGCATGAAAATATTGGAGAAATTTGCGTATCATGCATGAATATAGGATCACGCAAAATATGTCGAGAATTCAACTTTGGATTTTGCTATAAGGTGAAAGCTTTGGGTAAATTAGCGTTTCATGCATGAATATAGGATCACGCAAAATATGTCGAGAATTCAATTTTTGATTTCGCTATAAGTCCAACCTTGACAACAAAGACCTAAGCACGAAAATCGGATCGGTTTTGACAAAGTTATGGAAGCATGAAAATTTTGGAGAAATTTGCGTATCATGCATGAATATAGGATCACGCAAAATATGTCGAGAATTCAACTTTGGATATTGCTATAAGGTGAAAGCTTTGGGTAAATTTGCGTATCATGCATGAATATAGGATCACGCAAAATATGTCGAGAATTCAATTTTTGATTTCGCTATAAGTCCAACCTTGCAACAAAGACCTAAGCACGAAAATCGGATCGGTTTTGACAAACTTATGGAAGCATGAAAATATTGGAGAAATTTGCGTATCATGCATGAATATAGGATCACGCAAAATATGTCGAGAATTCAACTTTGGATTTTGTTATAAGGTGAAAGCTTTGGGTAAATTAGCGTTTCATGCATGAATATAGGATCACGCAAAATATGTCGAGAATTCAATTTTTGATTTCGCTATAAGTCCAACCTTGACAACAAAGACCAAAGCACGAAAATCGGATCGGTTTTGACAAACTTATGGAAGTATGAAAATATTGGAGAAATTTGCGTATCATGCATGAATATAGGATCACGCAAAATATGTCGAGAATTCAACTTTGGATATTGCTATAAGGTGAAAGCTTTGGGTAAATTAGCGTTTCATGCATGAAAATAGGGTCACGCAAAATATGTCGAGAATTCAATTTTTGATTTCGGTATAAGTCCAACCATAACAACAAAGACCTTAGCACGAAAATCGGTTCGATTTTGACAAAGTTATGGAAGCATGAAAATTTTGGAGAAATTTGCGTATCATGCATGAATATAGGATCACGCAAAATATGTCGAGAATTCAACTTTGGATTTTGCTATGAGGTGAAAGCTTAGGGTAAATTAGCGTTTCATGCATGAATATTGGGTCACGCAAAATATGTCGAGAATTCAATTTTGGATTTCGCTATAAGTCCAACCATGACAACAAAGACCATAGCACGAAAATCGGTTCGGTTTTGACAAAGTTATGGAAGCATGAAAATTTTAGAGAAATTTGCGTATCATGCATGAATATAGGATCACGCAAAATATGTCGAGAATTCAATTTTTGATTTCGCTATAAGTCCAACCTTGCAACAAAGACCTAAGCACGAAAATCGGATCGGTTTTGACAAACTTATGGAAGCATGAAAATATTGGAGAAATTTGCGTATCATGCATGAATATAGGATCACGCAAAATATGTCGAGAATTCAACTTTGGATTTTGCTATAAGGTGAAAGCTTTGGGTAAATTAGCGTTTCATGCATGAATATAGGGTCACGCAAAATATGTCGAGAATTCAATTTTTGATTTCGCTATAAGTCCAACCTTGACAACAAAGACCAAAGCACAAAAATCGGATCGGTTTTGACAAACTTATGGAAGCATGAAAATATTGGAGAAATTTGCGTATCATGCATGAATTTAAATCACGCAAAATATCTCGAGAATTCAACTTTGGATATTGCTATAAGGTGAAAGCTTTGGGTAAATTAGCGTTTCATGCATGAATATAGGGTCACGCAAAATATGTCGAGAATTCAATTTTTGATTTCGGTATAAGTCCAACCATGACAACAAAGACCTTAGCACGAAAATCGGTTCGATTTTGACAAAGTTATGGAAGCATGAAAATTTTGGAGAAATTTGCGTATCATGCATGAATATAGGATCACGCAAAATATGTCGAGAATTCAACTTTGGATTTTGCTATGAGGTGAAAGCTTTGGGTAAATTAGCGTTTCATGCATGAATATTGGGTCACGCAAAATATGTCGAGAATTCAATTTTTGATTTCGGTATAAGTCCAACCATGACAACAAAGACCTTAGCACGAAAATCGGTTCGGCTTTGACAAACTTATGGAAGCATGAAAATTTTTGAGAAATTTGCGTATCATACATGAATATAGGATCACGCAAAATATGTCGAGAATTTAACTTTGGATTTTGCTATAAGATGAAAACTTTGGGTAAATTAGCGTTTCATGCATGAATATAGTGTCACGCAAAATATGTCGAGAATTCAATTTTTGATTTCGGTAAAAGTCCAACCATGACAACAAAGACCTTAGTACGAAAATCGGTTCGGTTTTGACAAAGTTATGGAAGCATGAAAATTTTAGAGAAATTTGCGTATCATGCATGAATATAGGATCACGCAAAATATCTCGAGAAATCCACTTTGGATTTTGCTTTAAGATGAAAGCTTTGGGTAAATTAGCTTTTCATGCATGAATATAGGATCACGCAAAATATGTCGAGAATTCAACTTTGGATTTTGCTATTAGATGAAAGCTTTGGGTAAATTAGCGTTTCATGCATGAATATATAGGGTCATGCAAAATATGTCGAGAATTCAATTTTTGATTTCGGTATAACTCCAACCATGACAACAAAGACCTTAGCACGAAAATCGGTTCGGTTTTGACAAAGTTATGGAAGCATGAAAATTTTTGAGAAATTTGCGTAGCATGCATGAATATAGGGATCACGCAAAATATGTCGAGAATTCAACTTCGGATATTGCTATAAGGTGAAAGCTTTGGGTAAATTAGCGTTTCATGCATGAAAATAGGGTCACTCAAAATATGTCGAGAATTCAATTTTTGATTTCGCTATAAGTCCAACCTTGACAACAAAGACCTAAGCACGAAAATCGGATCGGTTTTGACAAAGTTATGGAAGCATGAAAATATTGGAGAAATTTGCGTATCATGCATGAATATAGGATCACGCAAAATATGTCGAGAATTCAACTTTGGATATTGCTATAAGGTGAAAGCTTTGGGTAAATTAGCGTTTCATGCATGAAAATAGGGTCACGCAAAATATGTCGAGAATTCAATTTTGGATTTCGCTATAAGTCCAACCATGACAACAAAGACCATAGCACGAAAATCGGTTCGGTTTTGACAAAGTTATGGAAGCATGAAAATTTTAGAGAAATTTGCGTATCATGCATGAATATAGGATCACGCAAAATATGTCGAGAATTCAATTTTTGATTTCGCTATAAGTCCAACCTTGCAACAAAGACCTAAGCACGAAAATCGGATCGGTTTTGACAAACTTATGGAAGCATGAAAATATTGGAGAAATTTGCGTATCATGCATGAATATAGGATCACGCAAAATATGTCGAGAATTCAACTTTGGATTTTGCTATAAGGTGAAAGCTTTGGGTAAATTAGCGTTTCATGCATGAATATAGGATCACGCAAAATATGTCGAGAATTAAATTTTTGATTTCGCTATAAGTCCAACCTTGACAACAAAGACCAAAGCACAAAAATCGGATCGGTTTTGACAAACTTATGGAAGCATGAAAATATTGGAGAAATTTGCGTATCATGCATGAATATAAATCACGCAAAATATCTCGAGAATTCAACTTTGGATATTGCTATAAGGTGAAAGCTTTGGGTAAATTAGCGTTTCATGCATGAATATAGGGTCACGCAAAATATGTCGAGAATTCAATTTTTGATTTCGGTATAAGTCCAACCATGACAACAAAGACCTTAGCACGAAAATCGGTTCGATTTTGACAAAGTTATGGAAGCATGAAAATTTTGGAGAAATTTGCGTATCATGCATGAATATAGGATCACGCAAAATATGTCGAGAATTCAACTTTGGATTTTGCTATGAGGTGAAAGCTTTGGGTAAATTAGCGTTTCATGCATGAATATTGGGTCACGCAAAATATGTCGAGAATTCAATTTTTGATTTCGGTATAAGTCCAACCATGACAACAAAGACCTTAGCACGAAAATCGGTTCGGCTTTGACAAACTTATGGAAGCATGAAAATTTTTGAGAAATTTGCGTATCATACATGAATATAGGATCACGCAAAATATGTCGAGAATTTAACTTTGGACTTTGCTATAAGATGAAAACTTTGGGTAAATTAGCGTTTCATGCATGAATATAGTGTCACGCAAAATATGTCGAGAATTCAATTTTTGATTTCGGTAAAAGTCCAACCACGACAACAAAGACCTTAGTACGAAAATCGGTTCGGTTTTGACAAAGTTATGGAAGCATGAAAATTTTAGAGAAATTTGCGTATCATGCATGAATATAGGATCACGCAAAATATCTCGAGAAATCAACTTTGGATTTTGCTTTAAGATGAAAGCTTTGGGTAAATTAGCGTTTCATGCATGAATATAGGATCACGCAAAATATGTCGAGAATTCAACTTTGGATTTTGCTATTAGATGAAAGCTTTGGGTAAATTAGCGTTTCATGCATGAATATATAGGGTCATGCAAAATATGTCGAGAATTCAATTTTTGATTTCGGTATAACTCCAACCATGACAACAAAGACCTTAGCACGAAAATCGGTTCGGTTTTGACAAAGTTATGGAAGCATGAAAATTTTTGAGAAATTTGCGTAGCATGCATGAATATAGGGATCACGCAAAATATGTCGAGAATTCAACTTCGGATATTGCTATAAGGTGAAAGCTATGGGTAAATTAGCGTTTCATGCATGAAAATAGGGTCACGCAAAATATGTCGAGAATTCAATTTTTGATTTCGCTATAAGTCCAACCTTGACAACAAAGACCTAAGCACGAAAATCGGATCGGTTTTGACAAAGTTATGGAAGCATGAAAATATTGGAGAAATTTGCGTATTATGCATGAATATAGGATCACGCAAAATATGTCGAGAATTCAACTTTGGATATTGCTATAAGGTGAAAGCTTTGGGTAAATTTGCGTATCATGCATGAATATAGGGATCACGCAAAATTTGTCGAGAATTCAATTTTTGATTTCGCTATAAGTCCAACCATGACAACAAAGATTTTATGCACGAAAATCGGTTCGATTTTGACAAAGTTATGGAAGCATGAAAATATTGGAGAAATTTGCGTATCATGCATGAATATACGATCACGCAAAATATGTCGAGAATTCAACTTTGGATATTGCTATAAGGTGAAAGCTTTGGGTAAATTTGCGTATCATGCATGAATATAGGGATCACGCAAAATATGTCGAGAATTCAATTTTTGATTTCGCTATAAGTCCAACCATGACAACAAAGACCTAAGCACGAAAATCGGTTCGATTTTGACAAAGTTATGGAAGCATGAAAATTTTGGAGAAATTTGCGTATTATGCATGTATATAGGATCACGCAAAATATGTCGAGAATTCAACTTTGGATATTGCTATAAGGTGAAAGCTTTGGGTAAATTAGCGTTTCATGCATGAATATAGGGTCACGCAAAATATGTCGAGAATTCAATTTTTGATTTCGCTATAAGTCCAACCATGACAACAAACACCTTAGCACGAAAATCGGTTCGGTTTTGACAAACTTATGGAAGCATGAAAATTTTGGAAAAATTTGCGTATCATGCATGAATATAGGATCACGCAAAATATGTCGAGAATTCAACTTTGGATTTTGTTATAAGGTGAAAGCTTTGGGTAAATTAGCGTTTCATGCATGAATATAGGATCACGCAACATATGTCGAGAATTCAATTTTTGATTTCGCTATAAGTCCAACCTTGACAACAAAGACCTTAGCACGAAAATCGGATCGGTTTTGACAAACTTATGGAAGCATGAAAATATTGGAGAAATTTGCGTATCATGCATGAATATAGGATCGCTCAAAATATGTCGAGAATTCAACTTTGGATATTGCTATAAGGTGAAAGCTTTGGGTAAATTAGCGTTTCATGCATGAAAATAGGGTCACGCAAAATATGTCGAGAATTCAATTTTTGATTTCGCTATAAGTCCAACCACGACAACAAAGACCTTAGCACGAAAATCGGTTCGGTTTTGACAAAGTTATGGAAGCATGAAAATTTTAGAGAAATTTGCGTATCATGCATGAATATAGGATCACGCAAAATATCTCGAGAAATCAACTTTGGATTTTGCTTTAAGATGAAAGCTTTGGGTAAATTAGCGTTTCATGCATGAATATAGGATCACGCAAAATATGTCGAGAATTCAACTTTGGATTTTGCTATAAGATGAAAGCTTTGGGTAAATTAGCGTTTCATGCATGAATATATAGGGTCATGCAAAATATGTCGAGAATTCAATTTTTGATTTCGGTATAACTCCAACCATGACAACAAAGACCTTAGCACGAAAATCGGTTCGGTTTTGACAAAGTTATGGAAGCATGAAAATTTTTGAGAAATTTGCGTAGCATGCATGAATATAGGGATCACGCAAAATATGTCGAGAATTCAACTTTGGATATTGCTATAAGGTGAAAGCTTTGGGTAAATTAGCGTTTCATGCATGAATATAGGGTCACGCAAAATATGTCGAGAATTCAATTTTTGATTTCGCTATAAGTCCAACCATGACAACAAACACCTTAGCACGAAAATCGGTTCGGTTTTGACAAACTTATGGAAGCATGAAAATTTTGGAAAAATTTGCGTATCATGCATGAATATAGGATCACGCAAAATATGTCGAGAATTCAACTTTGGATTTTGTTATAAGGTGAAAGCTTTGGGTAAATTAGCGTTTCATGCATGAATATAGGATCACGCAACATATGTCGAGAATTCAATTTTTGATTTCGGTATAAGTCCAACCATGACAACAAAGACCTTAGCACGAAAATCGGTTCGGCTTTGACAAACTTATGGAAGCATGAAAATTTTTGAGAAATTTGCGTATCATACATGAATATAGGATCACGCAAAATATGTCGAGAATTTAACTTTGGATTTTGCTATAAGATGAAAACTTTGGGTAAATTAGCGTTTCATGCATAAATATAGTGTCACGCAAAATATGTCGAGAATTCAATTTTTGATTTCGGTAAAAGTCCAACCACGACAACAAAGACCTTAGTACGAAAATCGGTTCGGTTTTGACAAAGTTATGGAAGCATGAAAATTTTAGAGAAATTTGCGTATCATGCATGAATATAGGATCACGCAAAATATCTC
The DNA here is from genome assembly GCA_037075165.1 of Hirtodrosophila histrioides. Lineage (NCBI taxonomy): Eukaryota > Metazoa > Arthropoda > Insecta > Diptera > Drosophilidae > Hirtodrosophila > Hirtodrosophila histrioides. The sequence goes on along the minus strand of JBAMCL010000739.1, from coordinate 86,067 downwards.
GAGAAATCAACTTTGGATTTTGCTTTAAGATGAAAGCTTTGGGTAAATTAGCGTTTCATGCATGAATATAGGATCACGCAAAATATGTCGAGAATTCAACTTTGGATTTTGCTATTAGATGAAAGCTTTGGGTAAATTAGCGTTTCATGCATGAATATATAGGGTCATGCAAAATATGTCGAGAATTCAATTTTTGATTTCGGTATAACTCCAACCATGACAACAAAGACCTTAGCACGAAAATGGTTTCGGTTTTGACAAAGTTATGGAAGCATGAAAATTTTTGAGAAATTTGCGTAGCATGCATGAATATAGGGATCACGCAAAATATGTCGAGAATTCAACTTCGGATATTGCTATAAGGTGAAAGCTATGGGTAAATTAGCGTTTCATGCATGAAAATAGGGTCACGCAAAATATGTCGAGAATTCAATTTTTGATTTCGCTATAAGTCCAACCTTGACAACAAAGACCTAAGCACGAAAATCGGATCGGTTTTGACAAAGTTATGGAAGCATGAAAATATTGGAGAAATTTGCGTATTATGCATGAATATAGGATCACGCAAAATATGTCGAGAATTCAACTTTGGATATTGCTATAAGGTGAAAGCTTTGGGTAAATTTGCGTATCATGCATGAATATAGGGATCACGCAAAATATGTCGAGAATTCAATTTTTGATTTCGCTATAAGTCCAACCATGACAACAAAGATTTTATGCACGAAAATCGGTTCGATTTTGACAAAGTTATGGAAGCATGAAAATATTGGAGAAATTTGCGTATCATGCATGAATATACGATCACGCAAAATATGTCGAGAATTCAACTTTGGATATTGCTATAAGGTGAAAGCTTTGGGTAAATTTGCGTATCATGCATGAATATAGGGATCACGCAAAATATGTCGAGAATTCAATTTTTGATTTCGCTATAAGTCCAACCATGACAACAAAGACCTAAGCACGAAAATCGGTTCGATTTTGACAAAGTTATGGAAGCATGAAAATTTTGGAGAAATTTGCGTATTATGCATGTATATAGGATCACGCAAAATATGTCGAGAATTCAACTTTGGATATTGCTATAAGGTGAAAGCTTTGGGTAAATTAGCGTTTCATGCATGAATATAGGGTCACGCAAAATATGTCGAGAATTCAATTTTTGATTTCGCTATAAGTCCAACCATGACAACAAACACCTTAGCACGAAAATCGGTTCGGTTTTGACAAACTTATGGAAGCATGAAAATTTTGGAAAAATTTGCGTATCATGCATGAATATAGGATCACGCAAAATATGTCGAGAATTCAACTTTGGATTTTGTTATAAGGTGAAAGCTTTGGGTAAATTAGCGTTTCATGCATGAATATAGGATCACGCAACATATGTCGAGAATTCAATTTTTGATTTCGCTATAAGTCCAACCTTGACAACAAAGACCTTAGCACGAAAATCGGATCGGTTTTGACAAACTTATGGAAGCATGAAAATATTGGAGAAATTTGCGTATCATGCATGAATATAGGATCGCTCAAAATATGTCGAGAATTCAACTTTGGATATTGCTATAAGGTGAAAGCTTTGGGTAAATTAGCGTTTCATGCATGAAAATAGGGTCACGCAAAATATGTCGAGAATTCAATTTTTGATTTCGGTATAAGTCCAACCATGACAACAAAGACCTTAGCACGAAAATCGGTTCGATTTTGACAAAGTTATGGAAGCATGAAAATTTTGGAGAAATTTGCGTATCATGCATGAATATAGGATCACGCAAAATATGTCGAGAATTCAACTTTGGATTTTTCTATGAGGTGAAAGCTTTGGGTAAATTAGCGTTTCATGCATGAATATTGGGTCACGCAAAATATGTCGAGAATTCTATTTTGGATTTCGCTATAAGTCCAACCATGACAACAAAGACCTTAGCACGAAAATCGGTTCGGTTTTGACAAAGTTATGGAAGCATGAAAATTTTGGAGAAATTTGCGTATCATGCATGAATATAGGATCACGCAAAATATGTCGAGAATTCAACTTTGGATTTTGCTATGAGGTGAAAGCTTTGGGTAAATTAGCGTTTCATGCATGAATATAGGGTCACGCAAAATATGTCGAGAATTCAATTTTTGATTTCGGTATAAGTCCAACCTTGACAACAAAGACCTAAGCACGAAAATCGGATCGGTTTTGACAAACTTATGGAAGCATGAAAATATTGGAGAAATTTGCGTATTATGCATGAATATAGGATCACGCAAAATATGTCGAGAATTCAACTTTGGATATTGCTATAAGGTGAAAGCTTTGGGTAAATTTGCGTATCATGCATGAATATAGGGATCACGCAAAATATGTCGAGAATTCAATTTTTGATTTCGCTATAAGTCCAACCATGACAACAAAGATTTTATGCACGAAAATCGGTTCGATTTTGACAAAGTTATGGAAGCATGAAAATATTGGAGAAATTTGCGTATCATGCATGAATATAGGATCACGCAAAATATGTCGAGAATTCAACTTTGGATATTGCTATAAGGTGAAAACTTTGGGTAAATTTGCGTATCATGCATGAATATAGGGATCACGCAAAATATGTCGAGAATTCAATTTTTGATTTCGCTATAAGTCCAACCTTGACAACAAAGACCTAAGCACGAAAATCGGATCGGTTTTGACAAACTTATGGAAGCATGAAAATATTGGAGAAATTTGCGTATCATGCATAAATATAGGATCACGCAAAATATGTCGAGAATTCAACTTTGGATATTGCTATAAGGTGAAAGCTTTGGGTAAATTTGCGTATCATGCATGAATATAGGGATCACGCAAAATATGTCGAGAATTCAATTTTTGATTTCGCTATAAGTCCAACCATGACAACAAAGACCTAAGCACGAAAATCGGTTCGATTTTGACAAAGTTATGGAAGCATGAAAATTTTGGAGAAATTTGCGTATTATGCATGAATATAGGATCACGCAAAATATGTCGAGAATTCAACTTTGGATATTGCTATAAGGTGAAAGCTTTGGGTAAATTAGCGTTTCATGCATGAATATAGGGTCACGCAAAATATGTCGAGAATTCAATTTTTGATTTCGCTATAAGTCCAACCATGACAACAAACACCTTAGCACGAAAATCGGTTCGGTTTTGACAAACTTATGGAAGCATGAAAATTTTGGAAGAATTTGCGTATCATGCATGAATATAGGATCACGCAAAATATGTCGAGAATTCAACTTTGGATTTTGTTATAAGGTGAAAGCTTTGGGTAAATTAGCGTTTCATGCATGAATATAGGATCACGCAACATATGTCGAGAATTCAATTTTTGATATCGCTATAAGTCCAACCTTGACAACAAAGACCTAAGCACGAAAATCGGATCGGTTTTGACAAACTTATGGAAGCATGAAAATATTGGAGAAATTTGCGTATCATGCATGAATATAGGATCGCGCAAAATATGTCGAGAATTCAACTTTGGATATTGCTATAAGGTGAAAGCTTTGGGTAAATTAGCGTTTCATGCATGAATATAGGGTCACGCAAAATATGTCGAGAATTCAATTTTTGATTTCGGTATAAGTCCAACCATGACAACAAAGACCTTAGCACGAAAATCGGTTCGGCTTTGACAAACTTATGGAAGCATGAAAATTTTGGAGAAATTTGCGTATCATGCATGAATATAGGATCACGCAAAATATGTCGAGAACTCAACTTTGGATTTTGCTATAAGATGAAAGCTTTGGGTAAATTAGCGTTTCATGCATGAATATATAGGGTCACGCAAAATATGTCGAGTATTCAATTTTTGATTTCGGTATAAGTCCAACCATGACAACAAAGACCTTAGCACGAAAATCGGTTCGGTTTTGACAAAGTTATGGAAGCATGGAAATTTTTGAGAAATTTGCGTATCATGCATGAATATAGGGATCACGCAAAATATGTCGAGAATTCAACTTTGGATATTGCTATAAGGTGAAAGCTTTGGGTAAATTAGCGTTTCATGCATGAAAATAGGGTCACGCAAAATATGTCGAGAATTCAATTTTGGATTTCGCTATAAGTCCAACCTTGACAACAAAGACCTAAGCACGAAAATCGGATCGGTTTTGACAAACTTATGGAAGCATGAAAATATTGGAGAAATTTGCGTATCATGCATGAATATAGGATCACGCAAAATATGTCGAGAATTCAACTTTGGATATTGCTATAAGGTGAAAGCTTTGGGTAAAATTGCGTATCATGCATGAATATAGGGATCACGCAAAATATGTCGAGAATTCAATTTTTGATTTCGCTATAAGTCCAACCATGACAACAAAGATTTTATGCTCGAAAATCGGTTCGATTTTGACAAAGTTATGGAAGCATGAAAATTTTGGAGAAATTTGCGTATTATGCATGAATATAGGATCACGCAAAATATGTCGAGAATTCAACTTTGGATATTGCTATAAGGTGAAAGCTTTGGGTAAATTAGCGTTTCATGCATGAATATAGGGTCACGCAAAATATGTCGAGAATTCAATTTTTGATTTCGGTATAAGTCCAACCATGACAACAAAGACCTTAGCACGAAAATCGGTTCGATTTTGACAAAGTTATGGAAGCATGAAAATTTTGGAGAAATTTGCGTATCATGCATGAATATAGGGATCACGCAAAATATGTCGAGAATTCAACTTTGGATTTTGCTATGAGGTGAAAGCTTTGGGTAAATTAGCGTTTCATGCATGAATATTGGGTCACGCAAAATATGTCGAGAATTCAATTTTGGATTTCGCTATAAGTCCAACCATGACAACAAAGACCTTAGCACGAAAATCGGTTCGGTTTTGACAAAGTTATGGAAGCATTAAAATTTTTAAAGAAATTTGCGTATCATGCATGAATATAGGGTCACGCAAAATATGTCGAGAATTCAACTTTGGATTTTGCTATAAGATGAAAACTTTGGGTAAATTAGCGTTTCATGCATGAAATAGGGTCACGCAATTTATGTCGAGAATTCAATTTTGGATTTCGCTATAAGTCCAACCTTGACAACAAAGACCTAAGCACGAAAATCGGATCGGTTTTGACAAACTTATGGAAGCATGAAAATTTTAGAGAAATTTGCGTATCATCCATGAATATAGGATCACGCAAAATATCTCGAGAAATCAACTTTGGATTTTGCTTTAAGATGAAAGCTTTGGGTAAATTAGCGTTTCATGCATGAATATAGGAAATTTATCACGCAAAATATCTCGAGAAATCAACTTTGGATTTTGCTTTAAGATGAAAGCTTTGGGTAAATTAGCGTTTCATGCATGAATATAGGGATCACGCAAAATATGTCGAGAATTCAACTTTGGATTTTGCTATAAAATGAAAGCTTTGGGTAAATTAGCGTTTCATGCATGAATATAGGGTCACGCAAAATATGTCGAGAATTCAATTTTTGATTTCGGTAAAAGTCCAACCATGACAACAAAGACCTTAGCACGAAAATCGGTTCGGTTTTGACAAAGTTATGGAAGCATGAAAATTTTTGAGAAATTTGCGTATCATGCATGAATATAGGGATCACGCAAAATATGTCGAGAATTCAACTTTGGATATTGCTATAAGGTGAAAGCTTTGGGTAAATTAGCGTTTCATGCATGAAAATAGGGTCACGCAAAATATGTCGAGAATTCAATTTTTGATTTCGGTATAAGTCCAACCATGACAACAAAGACCTTAGCACGAAAATCGGTTCGGTTTTGACAAACTTATGGAAGCATGAAAATTTTTGAGAAATTTGCGTATCATGCATGAATATAGGGATCACGCAAAATATGTCGAGAATTCAACTTTGGATTTTGCTATAAGATGAAAACTTTGGGTAAATTAGCGTTTCATGCATGAAATAGGGTCACGCAATTTATGTCGAGAATTCAATTTTGGATTTCGCTATAAGTCCAACCTTGACAACAAAGACCTAAGCACGAAAATCGGATCGGTTTTGACAAACTTATGGAAGCATGAAAATATTAGAGAAATTTGCGTATCATCCATGAATATAGGATCACGCAAAATATCTCGAGAAATCAACTTTGGATTTTGCTTTAAGATGAAAGCTTTGGGTAAATTAGCGTTTCATGCATGAATATAGGATCACGCAAAATATGTCGAGAATTCAACTTTGGATTTTGCTATAAAATGAAAGCTTTGGGTAAATTAGCGTTTCATGCATGAATATATAGGGTCACGCAAAATATGTCGAGAATTCAATTTTTGATTTCGGTATAAGTCCAACCATGACAACAAAGACCTTAGCACGAAAATCGGTTCGGCTTTGACAAACTTATGGAAGCATGAAAATTTTGGAGAAATTTGCGTATCATGCATGAATATAGGATCACGCAAAATATGTCGAGAATTCAACTTTGGATTTTGCTATAAGATGAAAACTTTGGGTAAATTAGCGTTTCATGCATGAATATAGGGTCACGCAAAATATGTCGAGAATTCAATTTTTGATTTCGGTAAAAGTCCAACCATGACAACAAAGACCTTAGCACGAAAATCGGTTCGGTTTTGACAAAGTTATGGAAGCATGAAAATTTTAGAGAAATTTGCGTATCATGCATGAATATAGGATCACGCAAAATATCTCGAGAAATCAACTTTGGATTTTGCTTTAAGATGAAAGCATTGGGTAAATTAGCGTTTCATGCATGAATATAGGATCACGCAAAATATGTCGAGAATTCAACTTTGGATTTTGCTATAAGATGAAAGCTTTGGGTAAATTAGCGTTTCATGCATGAATATATAGGGTCACGCAAAATATGTCGAGTATTCAATTTTTGATTTCGGTATAAGTCCAACCATGACAACAAAGACCTTAGCACGAAAATCGGTTCGGTTTTGACAAAGTTATGGAAGCATGAAAATTTTTGAGAAATTTGCGTATCATGCATGAATATAGGGATCACGCAAAATATGTCGAGAATTCAATTTTTGATTTCGGTAAAAGTCCAACCATGACAACAAAGACCTTAGCACGAAAATCGGTTCGGTTTTGACAAAGTTATGGAAGCATGAAAACTTTGGGTAAATTAGCGTTTCATGCATGAATATAGGGTCACGCAAAATATGTCGAGAATTCAATTTTTGATTTCGGTAAAAGTCCAACCATGACAACAAAGACCTTAGCACGAAAATCGGTTCGGTTTTGACAAAGTTATGGAAGCATGAAAACTTTGGGTAAATTAGCGTTTCATGCATGAATATAGGATCACGCAAAATATGTCGAGAATTCAACTTTGGATTTTGCTATAAGATGAAAGCTTTGGGTAAATTAGCGTTTCATGCATGAATATATAGGGTCACGCAAAATATGTCGAGTATTCAATTTTTGATTTCGGTAAAAGTCCAACCATGACAACAAAGACCTTAGCACGAAAATCGGTTCGGTTTTGACAAAGTTATGGAAGCATGAAAACTTTGGGTAAATTAGCGTTTCATGCATGAATATAGGGTCACGCAAAATATGTCGAGAATTCAATTTTTGATTTCGGTAAAAGTCCAACCATGACAACAAAGACCTTAGCACGAAAATCGGTTCGGTTTTGACAAAGTTATGGAAGCATGAAAATTTTGGGGAAATTAGCGTTTCATGCATGAATATAGGATCACGCAAAATATGTCGAGAATTCAACTTTGGATTTTGCTATAAGATGAAAGCTTTGGGTAAATTAGCGTTTCATGCATGAATATATAGGGTCACGCAAAATATGTCGAGTATTCAATTTTTGATTTCGGTATAAGTCCAACCATGACAACAAAGACCTTAGCACGAAAATCGGTTCGGTTTTGACAAAGTTATGGAAGCATGAAAACTTTGGGTAAATTAGCGTTTCATGCATGAATAGGGTCACGCAAAATATGTCGAGAATTCAATTTTTGATTTCGGTATAAGTCCAACCATGACAGCAAAGACCTTAGCACGAAAATCGGTTCGGCTTTGACAAAGTTATGGAAGCATGAAAATTTTTGAGAAATTTGCGTATCATGCATGAATATAGGGATCACGCAAAATATGTCGAGAATTCAACTTTGGATATTGCTATAAGGTGAAAGCTTTGGGTAAATTAGCGTTTCATGCATGAAAATAGGGTCACGCAAAATATGTCGAGAATTCAATTTTTGATTTCGGTATAAGTCCAACCATGACAACAAAGACCTTAGCACGAAAATCGGTTCGGTTTTGACAAAGTTATGGAAGCATGAAAATTTTTGAGAAATTTGCGTATCATGCATGAATATAGGGATCACGCAAAATATGTCGAGAATTCAACTTTGGATATTGCTATAAGGTGAAAGCTTTGGGTAAATTAGCGTTTCATGCATGAAAATAGGGTCACGCAAAATATGTCGAGAATTCAATTTTTGATTTCGGTATAAGTCCAACCATGACAACAAAGACCTTAGCACGAAAATCGGTTCGGTTTTGACAAAGTTATGGAAGCATGAAAATTTTTGAGAAATTTGCGTATCATGCATGAATATAGGGATCACGCAAAATATGTCGAGAATTCAACTTTGGATATTGCTATAAGGTGAAAGCTTTGGGTAAATTAGCGTTTCATGCATGAAAATAGGGTCACGCAAAATATGTCGAGAATTCAATTTTGGATTTCGCTATAAGTCCAACCTTGACAACAAAGACCTAAGCACGAAAATCGGATCGGTTTTGACAAACTTATGGAAGCATGAAAATATTGGAGAAATTTGCGTATCATGCATGAATATAGGATCACGCAAAATATGTCGAGAATTCAACTTTGGATATTGCTATAAGGTGAAAGCTTTGGGTAAAATTGCGTATCATGCATGAATATAGGGATCACGCAAAATATGTCGAGAATTCAATTTTTGATTTCGCTATAAGTCCAACCACGACAACAAAGATTTTATGCACGAAAATCGGTTCGATTTTGACAAGTTATGGAAGCATGAAAATTTTGGAGAAATTTGCGTATCATGCATGAATATAGGATCACGCAAAATATGTCGAGAATTCAACTTTGGATTTTGCTATAAGATGAAAACTTTGGGTAAATTTGCGTATCATGCATGAATATAGGATCACGCAAAATATCTCGAGAATTCAACTTTGGATATTGCTATAAGGTGAAAGCTTTGGGTAAATTAGCGTTTCATGCATGAATAGGGTCACGCAAAATATGTCGAGAATTCAATTTTTGATTTCGGTATAAGTCCAACCATGACAACAAAGACCTTAGCACGAAAATCGGTTCGGTTTTGACAAACTTATGGAAGCATGAAAATTTTTTGAGAAGTTTGCGTATCATGCATGAATATAGGATTACGCAAAATATGTCGAGAATTCAACTTTGGATTTTGCTATAAGATGAAAACTTTGGGTAAATTTGCGTATCATGCATGAATATAGGATCACGCAAAATATCTCGAGAATTCAACTTTGGATTTTGCTATAAGATGAAAACTTTGGGTAAATTAGCGTTTCATGCATGAAATAGGGTCACGCAAAATATGTCGAGAATTCAATTTTTGATTTCGCTAAAAGTCCAACCATGACAACAAAGACCTTAGTACGAAAATCGGTTCGGTTTTGACAAAGTTATGGAAGCATGAAAATTTTAGAGAAATTTGCGTATCATGCATGAATATAGGATCACGCAAAATATCTCGAGAAATCAACTTTGGATTTTGCTTTAAGATGAAAGCTTTGGGTAAATTAGCGTTTCATGCATGAATATAGGATCACGCAAAATATGTCGAGAATTCAACTTTGGATTTTGCTATAAGATGAAAGCTTTGGGTAAATTAGCGTTTCATGCATGAATATATAGGGTCACGCAAAATATGTCGAGAATTCAATTTTTGATTTCGGTAAAAGTCCAACCATGACAACAAAGACCTTAGCACGAAAATCGGTTCGGTTTTGACAAAGTTATGGAAGCATGAAAATTTTGGAGAAATTTGCGTATCATGCGTGAATATAGGATCACGCAAAATATCTCGAGAATTCAACTTTGGATTTTGCTTTAAGATGAAAGCTTTGGGTAAATTAGCGTTTCATGCATGAATAGGGTCACGCAAAATATGTCGAGAATTCAATTTTTGATTTCGGTATAAGTCCAACCATGACAACAAAGACCTTAGCACGAAAATCGGTTCGGCTTTGACAAACTTATGGAAGCATGAAAATTTTGGAGAAATTTGCGTATCATGCATGAATATAGGATCACGCAAAATATCTCGAGAAATCAACTTTGGATTTTGCTTTAAGATGAAAGCTTTGGGTAAATTAGCGTTTCATGCATGAATATAGGATCACGCAAAATATGTCGAGAATTCAACTTTGGATTTTGCTATAAGATGAAAGCTTTGGGTAAATTAGCGTTTCATGCATGAATATATAGGGTCACGCAAAATATGTCGAGTATTCAATTTTTGATTTCGGTATAAGTCCAACCATGACAACAAAGACCTTAGCACGAAAATCGGTTCGGTTTTGACAAAGTTATGGAAGCATGAAAATTTTTGAGAAATTTGCGTATCATGCATGAATATAGGGATCACGCAAAATATGTCGAGAATTCAACTTCGGATATTGCTATAAGGTGAAAGCTTTGGGTAAATTAGCGTTTCATGCATGAAAATAGGGTCACGCAAAATATGTCGAGAATTCAATTTTTGATTTCGCTATAAGTCCAAACATGACAACAAACACCTTAGCACGAAAATCGGTTCGGTTTTGACAAACTTATGGAAGCATGAAAATATTGGAGAAATTTGCGTATCATGCATGAATATAGGATCACGCAAAATATGTCGAGAATTCAACTTTGGATATTGCTATAAGGTGAAAGCTTTGGGTAAAATTGCGTATCATGCATGAATATAGGGATCACGCAAAATATGTCGAGAATTCAATTTTTGATTTCGCTATAAGTCCAACCACGACAACAAAGATTTTATGCACGAAAATCGGCTCGATTTTAACAAGTTATGGAAGCATGAAAATTTTGGAGAAATTTGCGTATCATGCATGAATATAGGATCACGCAAAATATGTCGAGAATTCAACTTTGGATATTGCTATAAGGTGAAAGCTTTGGGTAAATTAGCGTTTCATGCATGAATATAGGGTCACGCAAAATATGTCGAGAATTCAATTTTTGATTTCGCTATAAGTCCAACCATGACAACAAACACCTTAGCACGAAAAATCGGTTCGGTTTTGACAAACTTATGGAAGCATGAAAATTTTGGAAAAATTTGCGTATCATGCATGAATATAGGATCACGCAAAATATGTCGAGAATTCAACTTTGGATTTTGTTATAAGGTGAAAGCTTTGGGTAAATTAGCGTTTCATGCATGAATATAGGATCACGCAAAATATGTCGAGAATTCAATTTTTGATTTCGCTATAAGTCCAACCTTGACAACAAAGACCTAAGCACGAAAATCGGATCGGTTTTGAAAAACTTTTGGAAGCATGAAAATTTTAGAGAAATTTGCGTATCATGCATGAATATAGGATCACGCAAAATATCTCGAGAATTCAACTTTGGATTTTGCTATAAGATGAAAGCTTTGGGTAAATTAGCGTTTCATGCATGAATATAGGGTCACGCAAAATATGTCGAGAATTCAATTTTTGATTTCGGTATAAGTCCAACCATGACAACAAAGACCTTAGCACGAAAATCGGTTCGGCTTTGACAAAGTAATGGAAGCATGAAAATTTTGGAGAAATTTGCGTATCATGCATGAATATAGGATCACGCAAAATATGTCGAGAATTCAACTTTGGATTTTGCTATAAGATGAAAACTTTGGGTAAATTAGCGTTTCATGCATGAATATAGGATCACGCAAAATATCTCGAGAATTCAACTTTGGATTTTGCTTTAAGATGAAAGCTTTGGGTAAATTAGCGTTTCATGCATGAATATATAGGGTCACGCAAAATATGTCGAGAATTCAATTTTTGATTTCGGTATAAGTCCAACCATGACAACAAAGACCTTAGCACGAAAATCGGTTCGGTTTTGACAAAGTTATGGAAGCATGAAAATTTTTGAGAAATTTGCGTATCATGCATGAATATAGGGATCACGCAAAATATGTCGAGAATTCAACTTCGGATATTGCTATAAGGTGAAAGCTTTGGGTAAATTAGCGTTTCATGCATGAAAATAGGGTCACGCAAAATATGTCGAGAATTCAATTTTTGATTTCGCTATAAGTCCAAACATGACAACAAACACCTTAGCACGAAAATCGGTTCGGTTTTGACAAACTTATGGAAGCATGAAAATATTGGAGAAATTTGCGTATCATGCATGAATATAGGATCACGCAAAATATGTCGAGAATTCAACTTTGGATATTGCTATAAGGTGAAAGCTTTGGGTAAAATTGCGTATCATGCATGAATATAGGGATCACGCAAAATATGTCGAGAATTCAATTTTTGATTTCGCTATAAGTCCAACCACGACAACAAAGATTTTATGCACGAAAATCGGCTCGATTTTAACAAGTTATGGAAGCATGAAAATTTTTGAGAAATTTGCGTATCATGCATGAATATAGGATCACGCAAAATATGTCGAGAATTCAACTTTGGATATTGCTATAAGGTGAAAGCTTTGGGTAAATTAGCGTTTCATGCATGAATATAGGGTCACGCAAAATATGTCGAGAATTCAATTTTTGATTTCGCTATAAGTCCAACCATGACAACAAACACCTTAGCACGAAAATCGGTTCGGTTTTGACAAACTTATGGAAGCATGAAAATTTTGGAAAAATTTGCGTATCATGCATGAATATAGGATCACGCAAAATATGTCGAGAATTCAACTTTGGATTTTGTTATAAGGTGAAAGCTTTGGGTAAATTAGCGTTTCATGCATGAATATAGGATCACGCAAAATATGTCGAGAATTCAATTTTTGATTTCGCTATAAGTCCAACCTTGACAACAAAGACCTAAGCACGAAAATCGGATCGGTTTTGAAAAACTTTTGGAAGCATGAAAATTTTAGAGAAATTTGCGTATCATGCATGAATATAGGATCACGCAAAATATCTCGAGAATTCAACTTTGGATTTTGCTATAAGATGAAAGCTTTGGGTAAATTAGCGTTTCATGCATGAATATAGGGTCACGCAAAATATGTCGAGAATTCAATTTTTGATTTCGCTATAAGTCCAACCATGACAACAAAGACCTTAGCACGAAAATCGGTTCGGCTTTGACAAAGTTATGGAAGCATGAAAATTTTGGAGAAATTTGCGTACCATGCATGAATATAGGATCACGCAAAATATGTCGAGAATTCAACTTTGGATTTTGCTATAAGATGAAAACTTTGGGTAAATTAGCGTTTCATGCATGAATATAGGATCACGCAAAATATCTCGAGAATTCAACTTTGGATTTTGCTTTAAGATGAAAGCTTTGGGTAAATTAGCGTTTCATGCATGAATAGGGTCACGCAAAATATGTCGAGAATTCAATTTTTGATTTCGGTATAAGTCCAACCATGACAACAAAGACCTTAGCACGAAAATCGGTTCGGCTTTGACAAACTTATGGAAGCATGAAAATTTTTGAGAAGTTTGCGTATCATGCATGAATATAGGATCACGCAAAATATGTCGAGAATTCAACTTTGGATTTTGCTATAAGATAAAAACTTTGGGTAAATTTGCGTATCATGCATGAATATAGGATCACGCAAAATATCTCGAGAATTCAACTTTGGATTTTGCTATAAGATGAAAACTTTGGGTAAATTAGCGTTTCATGCATGAATATAGGATCACGCAAAATATGTCGAGAATTCAACTTTGGATTTTGCTATAAAATGAAAGCTTTGGGTAAATTAGCATTTCATGCATGAATATATAGGGTCACGCAAAATATCTCGAGAATTCAATTTTTGATTTCGGTATAAGTCCAACCATGACAACAAAGAGCTTAGCACGAAATTCGGTTCGGTTTTGACAAAGTTATGGAAGCATGAAAATTTTTGAGAAATTTGCGTATCATGCATGAATATAGGGATCACGCAAAATATGTCGAGAATTCAACTTTGGATTTGGCTATAAGATGAAAACTTTGGGTAAATTAGCGTTTCATGCATGAATATAGGGTCACGCAAAATATGTCGAGAATTCAATTTTTGATTTCGGTAAAAGTCCAACCATGACAACAAAGACCTTAGCACGAAAATCGGTTCGGTTTTGACAAAGTTATGGAAGCATGAAAATTTTGGAGAAATTTGCGTATCATGCGTGAATATAGGATCACGCAAAATATCTCGAGAATTCAACTTTGGATTTTGCTTTAAGATGAAAACTTTGGGTAAATTAGCGTTTCATGCATGAATATATAGGGTCACGCAAAATATGTCGAGAATTCAATTTTTGATTTCGGTATAAGTCCAACCATGACAACAAAGACCTTAGCACGAAAATCGGTTCGGCTTTGACAAACTTATGGAAGCATGAAAATTTTGGAGAAATTTGCGTATCATGCATGAATATAGGATCACGCAAAATATGTCGAGAATTCAACTTTGGATTTTGCTATAAGATGAAAACTTTGGGTAAATTAGCGTTTCATGCATGAATATATGGGTCACGCAAAATATGTCGAGAATTCAATTTTTGATTTCGGTAAAAGTCCAACCATGACAACAAAGACCTTAGCACGAAAATCGGTTCGGTTTTGACAAAGTTATGGAAGCATGAAAATTTTAGAGAAATTTGCGTATCATGCATGAATATAGGATCACGCAAAATATCTCGAGAAATCAACTTCGGATATTGCTATAAGGTGAAAGCTTTGGGTAAATTAGCGTTTCATGCATGAAAATAGGGTCACGCAAAATATGTCGAGAATTCAATTTTTGATTTCGCTATAAGTCCAAACATGACAACAAACACCTTAGCACGAAAATCGGTTCGGTTTTGACAAACTTATGGAAGCATGAAAATTTTGGAAAAATTTGCGTATCATGCATGAATATAGGATCACGCAAAATATGTCGAGAATTCAACTTTGGATTTTGTTATAAGGTGAAAGCTTTGGGTAAATTAGCGTTTTATGCATGAATATAGGATCACGCAAAATATGTCGAGAATTCAATTTTTGATTTCGGTAAAAGTCCAACCATGACAACAAAGACCTTAGCACGAAAATCGGTTCGGTTTTGACAAAGTTATAGAAGCATGAAAATTTTAGAGAAATTTGCGTATCATGCATGAATATAGGATCACGCAAAATATCTCGAGAATTCAACTTTGGATTTTGCTTTAAGATGAAAGCTTTGGGTAAATTAGCGTTTCATGCATGAATGGGGTCACGCAAAATATGTCGAGAATTCAATTTTTGATTTCGGTATAAGTCCAACCATGACAACAAAGACCTTAGCACGAAAATCGGTTCGGCTTTGACAAACTTATGGAAGCATGAAAATTTTTGAGAAGTTTGCGTATCATGCATGAATATAGGATCACGCAAAATATGTCGAGAACTCAACTTTAGATTTTGCTATAAGATGAAAACTTTGGGTAAATTTGCGTATCATGCATGAATATAGGATCACGCAAAATATCTCGAGAATTCAACTTTGGATTTTGCTATAAGATGAAAACTTTGGGTAATTTAGCGTTTCATGCATGAAATAGGGTCACGCAAAATATGTCGAGAATTCAATTTTTGATTTCGGTAAAAGTCCAACCATGACAACAAAGACCTTAGTACGAAAATCGGTTCGGTTTTGACAAAGTTATGGAAGCATGAAAATTTTGGAGAAATTTGCGTATCATGCGTGAATATAGGATCACGCAAAATATCTCGAGAATTCAACTTTGGATTTTGCTATAAAATGAAAGCTTTGGGTAAATTAGCGTTTCATGCATGAATATAGGATCACGCAAAATATGTCGAGAATTCAACTTTGGATTTTGCTATAAAATGAAAGCTTTGGGTAAATTAGCGTTTCATGCATGAATATATAGGGTCACGCAAAATATGTCGAGAATTCAATTTTTGATTTCGGTATAAGTCCAACCATGACAACAAAGACCTTAGCACGAAAATCGGTTCGGTTTTGACAAAGTTATGGAAGCATGAAAATTTTTGAGAAATTTGCGTATCATGCATGAATATAGGGATCACGCAAAATATGTCGAGAATTCAACTTTGGATTTTGCTATAAGATGAAAACTTTGGGTAAATTAGCGTTTCATGCATGAATATAGGGTCACGCAAAATATGTCGAGAATTCAATTTTTGATTACGGTAAAAGTCCAACCATGACAACAAAGACCTTAGCACGAAAATCGGTTCGGTTTTGACAAAGTTATGGAAGCATGAAAATTTTGGAGAAATTTGCGTATCATGCGTGAATATAGGATCACGCAAAATATGTCGAGAATTCAACTTTGGATATTGCTATAAGGTGAAAGCTTTGGGTAAATTAGCGTTTCATGCATGAATATAGGGTCACGCAAAATATGTCGAGAATTCAATTTTTGATTTCGCTATAAGTCCAACCATGACAACAAAGACCTTAGCACGAAAATCGGTTCGGTTTTGACAAAGTTATAGAAGCATGAAAATTTTAGAGAAATTTGCGTATCATGCATGAATATAGGATCACGCAAAATATCTCGAGAATTCAACTTTGGATTTTGCTTTAAGATGAAAGCTTTGGGTAAATTAGCGTTTCATGCATGAATAGGGTCACGCAAAATATGTCGAGAATTCAATTTTTGATTTCGGTATAAGTCCAACCATGACAACAAAGACCTTAGCACGAAAATCGGTTCGGCTTTGACAAACTTATGGAAGCATGAAAATTTTTGAGAACTTTGCGTATCATGCATGAATATTGGATCACGCAAAATATGTCGAGAATTCAACTTTGGATTTTGCTATAAGATGAAAACTTTGGGTAAATTTGCGTATCATGCATGAATATAGGATCACGCAAAATATCTCGAGAATTCAACTTTGGATTTTGCTATAAGATGAAAACTTTGGGTAAATTAGCGTTTCATGCATGAAATAGGGTCACGCAAAATATGTCGAGAATTCAATTTTGGATTTCGCTATAAGTCCAACCTTGACAACAAAGACCTAAGCACGAAAATCGGATCGGTTTTGACAAACTTATGGAAGCATGAAAATATTAGAGAAATTTGCGTATCATCCATGAATATAGGATCACGCAAAATATCTCGAGAAATCAACTTTGGATTTTGCTTTAAGATGAAAGCTTTGGGTAAATTAGCGTTTCATGCATAAATATAGGATCACGCAAAATATGTCGAGAATTCAACTTTGGATTTTGCTATAAAATGAAAGCTTTGGGTAAATTAGCGTTTCATGCATGAATATATAGGGTCACGCAAAATATGTCGAGAATTCAATTTTTGATTTCGGTATAAGTCCAACCATGACAACAAAGACCTTAGCACGAAAATCGGATCGGCTTTGACAAACTTATGGAAGCTTGAAAATTTTTGAGAAATTTGCGTATCATGCATGAATATAGGATCACGCAAAATATGTCGAGAATTCAACTTTGGATTTTGCTATAAGATGAAAACTTTGGGTAAATTAGCGTTTCATGCATGAATATAGGGTCACGCAAAATATGTCGAGAATTCAATTTTTGATTTCGGTAAAAGTCCAACCATGACAACAAAGACCTTAGCACGAAAATCGGTTCGGTTTTGACAAAGTTATGGAAGCATGAAAATTTTAGAGAAATTTGCGTATCATGCATGAATATAGGATCACGCAAAATATCTCGAGAAATCAACTTTGGATTTTGCTTTAAGATGAAAGCATTGGGTAAATTAGCGTTTCATGCATGAATATAGGATCACGCAAAATATGTCGAGAATTCAACTTTGGATTTTGCTATAAGATGAAAGCTTTGGGTAAATTAGCGTTTCATGCATGAATATATAGGGTCACGCAAAATATGTCGAGTATTCAATTTTTGATTTCGCTATAAGTCCAACCTTGACAACAAAGACCTAAGCACGAAAATCGGATCGGTTTTGACAAACTTATGGAAGCATGAAAATATTGGAGAAATTTGCGTATCATGCATGAATATAGGATCACGCAAAATATGTCGAGAATTCAACTTTGGATATTGCTATAAGGTGAAAGCTTTGGGTAAAATTGCGTATCATGCATGAATATAGGGATCACGCAAAATATGTCGAGAATTCAATTTTTGATTTCGCTATAAGTCCAACCACGACAACAAAGATTTTATGCACGAAAATCGGTTCGATTTTGACAAGTTATGGAAGCATGAAAATTTTGGAGAAATTTGCGTATCATGCATGAATATAGGATCACGCAAAATATGTCGAGAATTCAACTTTGGATATTGCTATAAGGTGAAAGCTTTGGGTAAATTAGCGTTTCATGCATGAATAGGGTCACGCAAAATATGTCGAGAATTCAATTTTTGATTTCGGTATAAGTCCAACCATGACAACAAAGACCTTAGCACGAAAATCGGTTCGGCTTTGACAAACTTATGGAAGCATGAAAATTTTTGAGAAGTTTGCGTATCATGCATGAATATAGGATCACGCAAAATATGTCGAGAATTCAACTTTGGATTTTGCTATAAGATGAAAACTTTGGGTAAATTTGCGTATCATGCATGAATATAGGATCACGCAAAATATCTCGAGAATTCAACTTTGGATTTTGCTATAAGATGAAAACTTTGGGTAAATTAGCGTTTCATGCATGAAATAGGGTCACGCAAAATATGTCGAGAATTCAATTTTTGATTTCGGTAAAAGTCCAACCATGACAACAAAGACCTTAGTACGAAAATCGGTTCGGTTTTGACAAAGTTATGGAAGCATGAAAATTTTAGAGAAATTTGCGTATCATGCATGAATATAGGATCACGCAAAATATCTCGAGAAATCAACTTTGGATTTTGCTTTAAGATGAAAGCTTTGGGTAAATTTGCGTTTCATGCATGAATATAGGATCACGCAAAATATGTCGAGAATTCAACTTTGGATTTTGCTATAAGATGAAAGCTTTGGGTAAATTAGCGTTTCATGCATGAATATATAGGGTCACGCAAAATATGTCGAGAATTCAATTTTTGATTTCGGTAAAAGTCCAACCATGACAACAAAGACCTTAGCACGAAAATCGGTTCGGTTTTGACAAAGTTATGGAAGCATGAAAATTTTGGAGAAATTTGCGTATCATGCGTGAATATAGGATCACGCAAAATATCTCGAGAATTCAACTTTGGATTTTGCTTTAAGATGAAAGCTTTGGGTAAATTAGCGTTTCATGCATGAATAGGGTCACGCAAAATATGTCGAGAATTCAATTTTTGATTTCGGTATAAGTCCAACCATGACAACAAAGACCTTAGCACGAAAATCGGTTCGGCTTTGACAAACTTATGGAAGCATGAAAATTTTGGAGAAATTTGCGTATCATGCATGAATATAGGATCACGCAAAATATGTCGAGAATTCAACTTTGGATTTTGCTATAAGATGAAAACTTTGGGTAAATTAGCGTTTCATGCATGAATATAGGGTCACGCAAAATATGTCGAGAATTCAATTTTTGATTTCGGTATAAGTCCAACCATGACAACAAAGACCTTAGCACGAAAATCGGTTCGGTTTTGACAAAGTTATGGAAGCATGAAAATTTTAGAGAAATTTGCGTATCATGCATGAATATAGGATCACGCAAAATATCTCGAGAAATCAACTTTGGATTTTGCTTTAAGATGAAAGCTTTGGGTAAATTAGCGTTTCATGCATGAATATAGGATCACGCAAAATATGTCGAGAATTCAACTTTGGATTTTGCTATAAGATGAAAGCTTTGGGTAAATTAGCGTTTCATGCATGAATATATAGGGTCACGCAAAATATGTCGAGTATTCAATTTTTTATTTCGGTATAAGTCCAACCATGACAACAAAGACCTTAGCACGAAAATCGGTTCGGTTTTGACAAAGTTATGGAAGCATGAAAATTTTTGAGAAATTTGCGTATCATGCATGAATATAGGGATAACGCAAAATATGTCGAGAATTCAACTTCGGATATTGCTATAAGGTGAAAGCTTTGGGTAAATTAGCGTTTCATGCATGAAAATAGGGTCACGCAAAATATGTCGAGAATTCAATTTTTGATTTCGCTATAAGTCCAAACATGACAACAAACACCTTAGCACGAAAATTGGTTCGTTTTTGACAAACTTATGGAAGCATGAAAATATTGGAGAAATTTGCGTATCATGCATGAATATAGGATCACGCAAAATATGTCGAGAATTCAACTTTGGATATTGCTATAAGGTGAAAGCTTTGGGTAAAATTGCGTATCATGCATGAATATAGGGATCACGCAAAATATGTCGAGAATTCAATTTTTGATTTCGCTATAAGTCCAACCATGACAACAAACACCTTAGCACGAAAATCGGTTCGGTTTTGACAAACTTATGGAAGCATGAAAATTGTGGAAAAATTTGCGTATCATGCATGAATATAGGATCACGCAAAATATGTCGAGAATTCAACTTTGGATTTTGTTATAAGGTGAAAGCTTTGGGTAAATTAGCGTTTCATGCATGAATATAGGATCACGCAAAATATGTCGAGAATTCAATTTTTGATTTCGCTATAAGTCCAACCTTGACAACAAAGACCTAAGCACGAAAATCGGATCGGTTTTGAAAAACTTATGGAAGCATGAAAATTTTAGAGAAATTTGCGTATCATGCATGAATATAGGATCACGCAAAATATCTCGAGAATTCAACTTTGGATTTTGCTATAAGATGAAAGCTTTGGGTAAATTAGCGTTTCATGCATGAATATAGGGTCACGCAAAATATGTCGAGAATTCAATTTTTGATTTCGGTAAAAGTCCAACCATGACAACAAAGACCTTAGCACGAAAATCGGTTCGGTTTTGACAAAGTTATAGAAGCATGAAAATTTTAGAGAAATTTGCGTATCATGCATGAATATAGGATCACGCAAAATATCTCGAGAATTCAACTTTGGATTTTGCTTTAAGATGAAAGCTTTGGGTAAATTAGCGTTTCATGCATGAATAGGGTCACGCAAAATATGTCGAGAATTCAATTTTTGATTTCGGTATAAGTCCAACCATGACAACAAAGACCTTAGCACGAAAATCGGTTCGGCTTTGACAAACTTATGGAAGCATGAAAATTTTTGAGAAGTTTGCGTATCATGCATGAATATAGGATCACGCAAAATATGTCGAGAATTCAACTTTGGATTTTGCTATAAGATAAAAACTTTGGGTAAATTTGCGTATCATGCATGAATATAGGATCACGCAAAATATCTCGAGAATTCAACTTTGGATTTTGCTATAAGATGAAAACTTTGGATAAATTAGCGTTTCATGCATGAAATAGGGTCACGCAAAATATGTCGAGAATTCAATTTTTGATTTCGGTAAAAGTCCAACCATGACAACAAAGACCTTAGTACGAAAATCGGTTCGGTTTTGACAAAGTTATGGAAGCATGAAAATTTTAGGGAAATTTGCGTATCATGCATGAATATAGGATCACGCAAAATATCTCGAGAAATCAACTTTGGATTTTGCTTTAAGATGAAAGCTTTGGGTAAATTAGCGTTTCATGCATGAATATATAGGGTCACGCAAAATATGTCGAGAATTCAATTTTTGATTTCGGTATAAGTCCAACCATGACAACAAAGACCTTAGCACGAAAATCGGTTCGGTTTTGACAAAGTTATAGAAGCATGAAAATTTTAGAGAAATTTGCGTATCATGCATGAATATAGGATCACGCAAAATATCTCGAGAATTCAACTTTGGATTTTGCTATAAGATGAAAGCTTTGGGTAAATTAGCGTTTCATGCATGAATAGGGTCACGCAAAATATGTCGAGAATTCAATTTTTGATTTCGGTATAAGTCCAACCATGACAACAAAGACCTTAGCACGAAAATCGGTTCGGCTTTGACAAACTTATGGAAGCATGAAAATTTTTGAGAAGTTTGCGTATCATGCATGAATATAGGATCACGCAAAATATGTCGAGAATTCAACTTTGGATTTTGCTATAAGATAAAAACTTTGGGTAAATTTGCGTATCATGCATGAATATAGGATCACGCAAAATATCTCGAGAATTCAACTTTGGATTTTGATATAAGATGAAAACTTTGGGTAAATTAGCGTTTCATGCATGAAATAGGGTCACGCAAAATATGTCGAGAATTCAATTTTTGATTTCGGTAAAAGTCCAACCATGACAACAAAGACCTTAGTACGAAAATCGGTTCGGTTTTGACAAAGTTATGGAAGCATGAAAATTTTAGGGAAATTTGCGTATCATGCATGAATATAGGATCACGCAAAATATCTCGAGAAATCAACTTTGGATTTTGCTTTAATATGAAAGCTTTGGGTAAATTAGCGTTTCATGCATGAATATATAGGGTCACGCAAAATATGTCGAGAATTCAATTTTTGATTTCGGTATAAGTCCAACCATGACAACAAAGACCTTAGCACGAAAATCGGTTCGGTTTTGACAAAGTTATGGAAGCATGAAAATTTTTGAGAATTTTGCGTATCATGCATGAATATAGGGATCACGCAAAATATGTCGAGAATTCAACTTTGGATTTTGCTATAAGATGAAAACTTTGGGTAAATTTGCGTATCATGCATGAATATAGGATCACGCAAAATATCTCGAGAATTCAACTTTGGATTTTGCTATAAGATGAAAACTTTGGGTAAATTAGCGTTTCATGCATGAAATAGGGTCACGCAAAATATGTCGAGAATTCAATTTTTGATTTCGGTAAAAGTCCAACCATGACAACAAAGACCTTAGCACGTAAATCGGTTCGGTTTTGACAAAGTTATGGAAGCATGAAAATTTTGGAGAAATTTGCGTATCATGCGTGAATATAAGATAACGCAAAATATCTCGAGAATTCAACTTTGGATTTTGCTTTAAGATGAAAACTTTGGGTAAATTAGCGTTTCATGCATGAATATATAGGTTCACGCAAAATATGTCGAGAATTCAACTTTGGATTTTGTTATAAGGTGAAAGCTTTGGGTAAATTAGCGTTTCATGCATGAATATAGGACCACGCAAAATATGTCGAGAATTCAATTTTGGATTTCGCTATAAGTCAAACCTTGACAACAAAGACCTAAGCACGAAAATCGGATCGGTTTGACAAACTTATGGAAGCATGAAAATTTTGGAGAAATTTGCGTATCATGCATGAATATAGGATCACGCAAAATATGTCGAGAATTCAACTTTGGATTTTGCTATAAGATGAAAACTTTGGGTAAATTAACGTTTCATGCATGAATATAGGGTCACGCAAAATATGTCGAGAATTCAATTTTTGATTTCGGTAAAAGTCCAACCATGACAACAAAGACCTTAGCACGAAAATCGGTTCGGTTTTGACAAAGTTATGGAAGCATGAAAATTTTAGAGAAATTTGCGTATCATGCATGAATATAGGATCACGCAAAATATGTCGAGAATTCAATTTTGGATTTCGCTATAAGTCAAACCTTGACAACAAAGACCTAAGCACGAAAATCGAATCGGTTTGACAAACTTATGGAAGCATGAAAATTTTGGAGAAATTTGCGTATCATGCATGAATATAGGGTCACGCAAAATATGTCGAGAATTCAATTTTTGATTTCGGTAAAAGTCCAACCATGACAACAAAGACCTTAGCACGAAAATCGGTTCAGTTTTGACAAAGTTATGGAAGCATGAAAATTTTAGAGAAATTTGCGTATCATGCATGAATATAGGATCACGCAAAATATCTCGAGAAATCAACTTTGGATTTTGCTTTAAGATGAAAGCTTTGGGTAAATTAGCGTTTCATGCATCAATATAGGATCACGCAAAATATGTCGAGAATTCAACTTTGGATTTTGCTATAAGATGAAAGCTTTTGGTAAATTAGCGTTTCATGCATGAATATATAGGGTCACGCAAAATATGTCGAGTATTCAATTTTTGATTTCGGTATAAGTCCAACCATGACAACAAAGACCTTAGCACGAAAATCGGTTCGTTTTTGACAAAGTTATGGAAGCATGAAAATTTTTGAGAAATTTGCGTATCATGCATGAATATAGGGATCACGCAAAATATGTCGAGAATTCAACTTCGGATATTGCTATAAGGTGAAAGCTTTGGGTAAATTAGCGTTTCATGCATGAAAATAGGGTCACGCAAAATGTGTCGAGAATTCAATTTTTGATTTCGCTATAAGTCCAAACATGACAACAAACACCTTAGCACGAAAATCGGTTCGGTTTTGACAAACTTATGGAAGCATGAAAATTTTGGAAAAATTTGCGTATCATGCATGAATATAGGATCACGCAAAATATGTCGAGAATTCAACTTTGGATTTTGTTATAAGGTGAAAGCTTTGGGTAAATTAGCGTTTCATGCATGAATATAGGATCACGCAAAATATGTCGAGAATTCAATTTTTGATTTCGCTATAAGTCCAACCTTGACAACAAAGACCTAAGCACGAAAATCGGATCGGTTTTGAAAAACTTATGGAAGCATGAAAATTTTAGAGAAATTTGCGTATCATGCATGAATATAGGATCACGCAAAATATCTCGAGAATTCAACTTTGGATTTTGCTATAAGATGAAAGCTTTGGGTAAATTAGCGTTTCATGCATGAATATAGGGTCACGCAAAATATGTCGAGAATTCAATTTTTGATTTCGGTATAAGTCCAACCATGACAACAAAGACCTTAGCACGAAAATCGGTTCGGCTTTGACAAAGTTATGGAAGCATGAAAATTTTGGAGAAATTTGCGTATCATGCATGAATATAGGATCACGCAAAATATGTCGAGAATTCAACTTTGGATTTTGCTATAAGATGAAAACTTTGGGTAAATTAGCGTTTCATGCATGAATATAGGGTCACGCAAAATATGTCGAGAATTCAATTTTTGATTTCGGTAAAAGTCCAACCATGACAACAAAGACCTTAGCACGAAAATCGGTTCGGTTTTGACAAAGTTATAGAAGCATGAAAATTTTAGAGAAATTTGCGTATCATGCATGAATATAGGATCACGCAAAATATCTCGAGAATTCAACTTTGGATTTTGCTTTAAGATGAAAGCTTTGGGTAAATTAGCGTTTCATGCATGAATAGGGTCACGCAAAATATGTCGAGAATTCAATTTTTGATTTCGGTATAAGTCCAACCATGACAACAAAGACCTTAGCACGAAAATCGGTTCGGCTTTGACAAACTTATGAAAGCATGAAAATTTTTTAGAAGTTTGCGTATCATGCATGAATATAGGATCACGCAAAATATGTCGAGAATTCAACTTTAGATTTTGCTATAAGATGAAAACTTTGGGTAAATTTGCGTATCATGCATGAATATAGGATCACGCAAAATATCTCGAGAATTCAACTTTGGATTTTGCTATAAGATGAAAGCTTTGGGTAAATTAGCGTTTCATGCATGAAATATAGGGTCACGCAAAATATGTCGAGAATTCAATTTTTGATTTCGGTAAAAGTCCAACCATGACAACAAAGACCTTAGTACGAAAATCGGTTCGGTTTTGACAAAGTTATGGAAGCATGAAAATTTTAGAGAAATTTGCGTATCATGCATGAATATAGGATCACGCAAAATATCTCGAGAATTCAACTTTGGATTTTGCTTTAAGATGAAAGCTTTGGGTAAATTAGCTTTTCATGCATGAATATAGGATCACGCAAAATATGTCGAGAATTCAACTTTGGATTTTGCTATAAAATGAAAGCTTTGGGTAAATTAGGGTTTCATGCATGAATATATAGGGTCACGCAAAATATGTCGAGAATTCAATTTTTGATTTCGGTATAAGTCCAACCATGACAACAAAGACCTTAGCACGAAAATCGGTTCGGTTTTGACAAAGTTATGGAAGCATGAAAATTTTTGAGAAATTTGCGTATTATGCATGAATAGGGTCACGCAAAATATGTCGAGAATTCAATTTTTGATTTCGGTATAAGTCCAACCATGACAACAAAGACCTTAGCACAAAAATCGGTTCGGCTTTGACAAACTTATGGAAGCATGAAAATTTTGGAGAAATTTGCGTATCATGCATGAATATAGGATCACGCAAAATATGTCGAGAATTCAACTTTGGATTTTGCTATAAGATGAAAACTTTGGGTAAATTAGCGTTTCATGCATGAATCACGCAAAATATGTCGAGAATTCAATTTTTGATTTCGGTATAAGTCCAACCATGACAACAAAGACCTTAGCACGAAAATCGGTTCGGTTTTGACAAAGTTATGGAAGCATGAAAATTTTTGAGAAATTTGCGTATCATGCATGAATATAGGGATCACGCAAAATATGTCGAGAATTCAACTTCGGATATTGCTATAAGGTGAAAGCTTTGGGTAAATTAGCGTTTCATGCATGAAAATAGGGTCACGCAAAATATGTCGAGAATTCAATTTTTGATTTCGCTATAAGTCCAAACATGACAACAAACACCTTAGCACGAAAATCGGTTCGGTTTTGACAAACTTATGGAAGCATGAAAATTTTGGAAAAATTTGCGTATCATGCATGAATATAGGATCACGCAAAATATGTCGAGAATTCAACTTTGGATTTTGTTATAAGGTGAAAGCTTTGGGTAAATTAGCGTTTCATGCATGAATATAGGATCACGCAAAATATCTCGAGAATTCAACTTTGGATTTTGCTATAAGATGAAAGCTTTGGGTAAATTAGCGTTTCATGCATGAATATAGGGTCACGCAAAATATGTCGAGAATTCAATTTTTGATTTCGGTATAAGTCCAACCATGACAACAAAGAGCTTAGCACGAAAATCGGTTCGGCTTTGACAAAGTTATGGAAGCATGAAAATTTTGGAGAAATTTGCGTATCATGCATGAATATAGGATCACGCAAAATATGTCGAGAATTCCACTTTGGATTTTGCTATAAGATGAAAACTTTGGGTAAATTAGCGTTTCATGCATGAATATAGGGTCACGCAAAATATGTCGAGAATTCAATTTTTGATTTCGGTAAATGTCCAACCATGACAACAAAGACCTTAGCACGAAAATCGGTTCGGTTTTGACAAAGTTATGGAAGCATGAAAATTTTGGAGAAATTTGCGTATCATGCATGAATATAGGATCACGCAAAATATCTCGAGAATTCAACTTTGGATTTTGCTTTAAGATGAAAGCTTTGGGTAAATAAGCGTTTCATGCATGAATAGGGTCACGCAAAATATGTCGAGAATTCAATTTTTGATTTCGGTATAAGTCCAACCATGACAACAAAGACCTTAGCACGAAAATCGGATCGGCTTTGACAAACTTATGGAAGCATGAAAATTATTGAGAAATTTGCGTATCATGCATGAATATAGGATCACGCAAAATATGTCGAGAATTCAACTTTGGATTTTGCTATAAGATGAAAACTTTGGGTAAATTAGCGTTTCATGCATGAAATAGGGTCACGCAAAATATGTCGAGAATTCAATTTTGGATTTCGGTAAAAGTCCAACCATGACAACAAAGACCTTAGTACGAAAATCGGTTCGTTTTTGACAAAGTTATGGAAGCATGAAAATTTTAGAGAAATTTGCGTATCATGCATGAATATAGGATCACGCAAAATATCTCGAGAAATCAACTTTGGATTTTGCTTTAAGATGAAAGCTTTGGGTAAACTAGCGTTTCATGCATGAATATAGGATCACGCAAAATATGTCGAGAATTCAACTTTGGATTTTGCTATAAGATGAAAACTTTGGGTAAATTAGCGTTT
The DNA here is from genome assembly GCA_037075165.1 of Hirtodrosophila histrioides. Classification (NCBI taxonomy): domain Eukaryota; kingdom Metazoa; phylum Arthropoda; class Insecta; order Diptera; family Drosophilidae; genus Hirtodrosophila; species Hirtodrosophila histrioides. The sequence goes on along the minus strand of JBAMCL010000739.1, from coordinate 58,030 downwards.
CATGCATGAATATAGGGTCACGCAAAATATGTCGAGAATTCAATTTTTGATTTCGGTAAAAGTCCAACCATGACAACAAAGACCTTAGCACGAAAATCGGTTCGGTTTTGACAAAGTTATGGAAGCATGAAAATTTTGGAGAAATTTGCGTATCATGCGTGAATATAGGATCACGCAAAATATCTCGAGAATTCAACTTTGGATTTTGCTTTAAGATGAAAGCTTTGGGTAAATTAGCGTTTCATGCATGAAAATAGGGTCACGCAAAATATGTCGAGAATTCAATTTTTGATTTCGGTATAAGTCCAACCATGACAACAAAGACCTTAGCACGAAAATCGGTTCGGTTTTGACAAACTTATGGAAGCATGAAAATTTTGGAGAAATTTGCGTATCATGCATGAATATAGGATCACGCAAAATATGTCGAGAATTCAACTTTGGATTTTGCTATAAGATGAAAACTTTGGGTAAATTAGCGTTTCATGCATGAATATAGGGTCACGCAAAATATGTCGAGAATTCAATTTTTGATTTCGCTATAAGTCCAACCATGACAACAAAGACCTTAGCACGAAAATCGGTTCGGTTTTGACAAAGTTATGGAAGCATGAAAATTTTTGAGAAATTTGCGTATCATGCATGAATATAGGGATCACGCAAAATATGTCGAGAATTCAACTTCGGATTTTGCTATAAGGTGAAAGCTTTGGGTAAATTAGCGTTTCATGCATGAAAATAGGGTCACGCAAAATATGTCGAGAATTCAATTTTTGATTTCGCTATAAGTCCAACCATGACAACAAAGACCTTAGCACGAAAATCGGTTCGGTTTTGACAAAGTTATGGAAGCATGAAAATTTTGGAAAAATTTGCGTATCATGCATGAATATAGGATCACGCAAAATATGTCGAGAATTCAACTTTGGATTTTGCTATAAGGTGAAAGCTTTGGGTAAATTAGCGTTTCATGCATGAATATAGGATCACGCAAAATATCTCGAGAATTCAACTTTGGATTTTGCTATAAGATGAAAGCTTTGGGTAAATTAGCGTTTCATGCATGAATAGAGGGTCACGCAAAATATGTCGAGAATTCAATTTTTGATTTCGGTATAAGTCCAACCATGACAACAAAGAGCTTAGCACGAAAATCGGTTCGGCTTTGACAAAGTTATGGAAGCATGAAAATTTTGGAGAAATTTGCGTATCATGCATGAATATAGGATCACGCAAAATATGTCGAGAATTCAACTTTGGATTTTGCTATAAGATGAAAACTTTGGGTAAATTAGCGTTTCATGCATGAATATAGGGTCACGCAAAATATGTCGAGAATTCAATTTTTGATTTCGGTAAAAGTCCAACCATGACAACAAAGACCTTAGCACGAAAATCGGTTCGGTTTTGACAAAGTTATGGAAGCATGAAAATTTTGGAGAAATTTGCGTATCATGCATGAATATAGGATCACGCAAAATATCTCGAGAATTCAACTTTGGATTTTGCTTTAAGATGAAAGCTTTGGGTAAATTAGCGTTTCATGCATGAATAGGGTCACGCAAAATATGTCGAGAATTCAATTTTTGATTTCGGTATAAGTCCAACCATGACAACAAAGACCTTAGCACGAAAATCGGTTCGGCTTTGACAAACTTATGGAAGCATGAAAATTTTTGAGAAATTTGCGTATCATGCATGAATATAGGATCACGCAAAATATGTCGAGAATTCAACTTTGGATTTTGCTATAAGATGAAAACTTTGGGTAAATTAGCGTTTCATGCATGAAATAGGGTCACGCAAAATATGTCGAGAATTCAATTTTTGATTTCGGTAAAAGTCCAACCATGACAACAAAGACCTTAGTACGAAAATCGGTTCGGTTTTGACAAAGTTATGGAAGCATGAAAATTTTAGAGAAATTTGCGTATCATGCATGAATATAGGATCACGCAAAATATCTCGAGAAATCAACTTTGGATTTTGCTTTAAGATGAAAGCTTTGGGTAAATTAGCGTTTCATGCATGAATATAGGATCACGCAAAATATGTCGAGAATTCAACTTTGGATTTTGCTATAAGATGAAAGCTTTGGGTAAATTAGCGTTTCATGCATGAATATATAGGGTCACGCAAAATATGTCGAGAATTCAATTTTTGATTTCGGTATAAGTCCAACCATGACAACAAAGACCTTAGCACGAAAATCGGTTCGGTTTTGACAAACTTATGGAAGCATGAAAATTTTTGAGAAATTTGCGTATCATGCATGAATATAGGATCACGCAAAATATGTCGAGAATTCAACTTTGGATTTTGCTATAAGATGAAAGCTTTGGGTAAATTAGCGTTTCATGCATGAATATAGGGTCACGCAAAATATGTCGAGAATTCAATTTTTGATTTCGCTATAAGTCCAACCATGACAACAAAGACCTTAGCACGAAAATCGGTTCGGTTTTGACAAAGTTATGGAAGCATGAAAGTTTTGGAGAAATTTGCGTGTCATGCATGAATATAGGATCACGCAAAATATGTCGAGAATTCAACTTTGGATTTTGCTATAAGGTGAAAGCTTTGGGTAAATTAGCGTTTCATGCATGAATATAGGGTCACGCAAAATATGTCGAGAATTCCATTTTTGATTTCGCTAAAAGTCCAACCATGACAACAAAGACCTTAGCACGAAAATCGGTTCGGTTTTGACAAAGTTATGGAAGCATGAAAATTTTGGAGAAATTTGCGTATCATGCATGAATATAGGATCACGCAAAATATCTCGAGAATTCAACTTTGGATTTTGCTTTAAGATGAAAGCTTTGGGTAAATTAGCGTTTCATGCATGAATAGGGTCACGCAAAATATGTCGAGAATTCAATTTTTGATTTCGCTATAAGTCCAACCATGACAACAAAGACCTTAGCACGAAAATCGGTTCGGTTTTGACAAAGTTATGGAAGCATGAAAATTTTGGAGAAATTTGCGTATCATGCATGAATATAGGATCACGCAAAATATGTCGAGAATTCAACTTTGGATTTTGCTATAAGATGAAAACTTTGGGTAAATTAGCGTTTCATGCATGAATATAGGGTCACGCAAAATATGTCGAGAATTCAATTTTTGATTTCGGTAAAAGTCCAACCATGACAACAAAGACCTTAGCACGAAAATCGGTTCGGTTTTGACAAAGTTATGGAAGCATGAAAATTTTGGAGAAATTTGCGTATCATGCATGAATATAGGATCACGCAAAATATCTCGAGAATTCAACTTTGGATTTTGCTTTAAGATGAAAGCTTTGGGTAAATTAGCGTTTCATGCATGAATAGGGTCACGCAAAATATGTCGAGAATTCAATTTTTGATTTCGGTATAAGTCCAACCATGACAACAAAGACCTTAGCACGAAAATCGGTTCGGCTTTGACAAACTTATGGAAGCATGAAAATTTTGGAGAAATTTGCGTATCATGCATGAATATAGGATCACGCAAAATATGTCGAGAATTCAACTTTGGATTTTGCTATAAGATGAAAACTTTGGGTAAATTAGCGTTTCATGCATGAATATAGGGTCACGCAAAATATGTCGAGAATTCAATTTTTGATTTCGGTATAAGTCCAACCATGACAACAAAGACCTTAGCACGAAAATCGGTTCGGTTTTGACAAAGTTATGGAAGCATGAAAATTTTTGAGAAATTTGCGTATCATGCATGAATATAGGGATCACGCAAAATATGTCGAGAATTCAACTTCGGATTTTGCTATAAGGTGAAAGCTTTGGGTAAATTAGCGTTTCATGCATGAAAATAGGGTCACGCAAAATATGTCGAGAATTCAATTTTTGATTTCGCTATAAGTCCAACCATGACAACAAAGACCTTAGCACGAAAATCGGTTCGGTTTTGACAAACTTATGGAAGCATGAAAATTTTGGAAAAATTTGCGTATCATGCATGAATATAGGATCACGCAAAATATGTCGAGAATTCAACTTTGGATTTTGTTATAAGGTGAAAGCTTTGGGTAAATTAGCGTTTCATGCATGAATATAGGATCACGCAAAATATCTCGAGAATTCAACTTTGGATTTTGCTATAAGATGAAAGCTTTGGGTAAATTAGCGTTTCATGCATGAATATAGGGTCACGCAAAATATGTCGAGAATTCAATTTTTGATTTCGGTATAAGTCCAACCATGACAACAAAGAGCTTAGCACGAAAATCGGTTCGGTTTTGACAAAGTTATGGAAGCATGAAAATTTTGGAGAAATTTGCGTATCATGCATGAATATAGGATCACGCAAAATATGTCGAGAATTCCACTTTGGATTTTGCTATAAGATGAAAGCTTTGGGTAAATTAGCGTTTCATGCATGAATATAGGGTCACGCAAAATATGTCGAGAATTCAATTTTTGATTTCGCTAAAAGTCCAACCATGACAACAAAGACCTTAGCACGAAAATCGGTTCGGTTTTGACAAAGTTATGGAAGCATGAAAATTTTGGAGAAATTTGCGTATCATGCATGAATATAGGATCACGCAAAATATCTCGAGAATTCAACTTTGGATTTTGCTTTAAGATGAAAGCTTTGGGTAAATAAGCGTTTCATGCATGAATATAGGGTCACGCAAAATATGTCGAGAATTCAATTTTTGATTTCGGTATAAGTCCAACCATGACAACAAAGACCTTAGCACGAAAATCGGTTCGGCTTTGACAAACTTATGGAAGCATGAAAATTTTTGAGAAATTTGCGTATCATGCATGAATATAGGATCACGCAAAATATGTCGAGAATTCAACTTTGGATTTTGCTATAAGGTGAAAACTTTGGGTAAATTAGCGTTTCATGCATGAAATAGGGTCACGCAAAATATGTCGAGAATTCAATTTTGGATTTCGGTAAAAGTTCAACCATGACAACAAAGACCTTAGTACGAAAATCGGTTCGGTTTTGACAAAGTTATGGAAGCATGAAAATTTTAGAGAAATTTGCGTATCATGCATGAATATAGGATCACGCAAAATATCTCGAGAAATCAACTTTGGATTTTGCTTTAAGATGAAAGCTTTGGGTAAATTAGCGTTTCATGCATGAATATAGGATCACGCAAAATATGTCGAGAATTCAACTTTGGATTTTGCTATAAGATGAAAGCTTTGGGTAAATTAGCGTTTCATGCATGAATATATAGGGTCACGCAAAATATGTCGAGAATTCAATTTTTGATTTCGGTATAAGTCCAACCATGACAACAAACACCTTAGCACGAAAATCGGTTCGGTTTTGACAAAGTTATGGAAGCATGAAAATTTTTGAGAAATTTGCGTATCATGCATGAATATAGGAATCACGCAAAATATGTCGAGAATTCAACTTCGGATATTGCTATAAGGTGAAAGCTTTGGGTAAATTAGCGTTTCATGCATGAAAATAGGGTCACGCAAAATATGTCGAGAATTCAATTTTTGATTTCGGTAAAAGTCCAACCATGACAACAAAGACCTAAGTACAAAAATCGGTTCGGTTTTGACAAAGTTATGGAAGCATGAAAATTTTTGAGAAATTTGCGTATCGTGTATGAATATAGGATCACGCAAAATATGTCGAGAATTCCATTTTTGATTTCGCTATAAGGCCAACCATGACAACAAAGCACGAAAATCGGTTCGGTTATGACAATGTTATAGAAGCATGAAAATTTTAGAGAAATTTGCGTATCATGCATGAATATAGGATCACGCAAAATATCTCGAGAATTCAACTTTGGATTTTGCTATAAGATGAAAGCTTTGGGTAAATTAGCGTTTCATGCATGAATATAGGGTCACGCAAAATATGTCGAGAATTCAATTTTTGATTTCGCTATAAGTCCAACCATGACAACAAAGACCTTAGCACGAAAATCGGTTCGATTTTGACAAAGTTATGGAAGCATGAAAATTTTGGATAAATTTGCGTATTATGCATGAATATAGGATCACGCAAAATATGTCGAGAATTCAACTTTGGATATTGCTATAAGGTGAAAGCTTTGGGTAAATTAGCGTTTCATGCATGAATATAGGGTCACGCAAAATATGTCGAGAATTCAATTTTTGATTTCGCTATAAGTCCAACCATGACAACAAAGAGCTTAGCACGAAAATCGGTTCGGCTTTGACAAAGTTATGGAAGCATGAAAATTTTGGAGAAATTTGCGTATCATGCATGAATATAGGATCACGCAAAATATGTCGAGAATTCAACTTTGGATTTTGCTATAAGATGAAACTTTGGGTTAATTAGCGTTTCATGCATGAATATAGGGTCACGCAAAATATGTCGAGAATTCAATTTTTGATTTCGGTATAAGTCCAACCATGACAACAAAGACCTTAGCACGAAAATCGGTTCGGCTTTGACAAACTTATGGAAGCATGAAAATTTTTGAGAAATTTGCGTATCATGCATGAATATAGGATCACGCAAAATATGTCGAGAATTCAACTTTGGATTTTGCTATAAGATGAAAACTTTGGGTAAATTAGCGTTTCATGCATGAAATAGGGTCACGCAAAATATGTCGAGAATTCAATTTTTGATTTCGGTAAAAGTCCAACCATGACAACAAAGACCTTAGTACGAAAATCGGTTCGGTTTTGACAAAGTTATGGAAGCATGAAAATTTTAGAGAAATTTGCGTATCATGCATGAATATAGGATCACGCAAAATATCTCGAGAAATCAACTTTGGATTTTGCTTTAAGATGAAAGCTTTGGGTAAATTAGCGTTTCATGCATGAATATAGGATCACGCAAAATATGTCGAGAATTCAACTTTGGATTTTGCTATAAGATGAAAGCTTTGGGTAAATTAGCGTTTCATGCATGAATATATAGGGTCACGCAAAATATGTCGAGAATTCAATTTTTGATTTCGGTATAAGTCCAACCATGACAACAAAGACCTTAGCACGAAAATCGGTTCGGTTTTGACAAAGTTATGGAAGCATGAAAATTTTTGAGAAATTTGCGTATCATGCATGAATATAGGGATCACGCAAAATATCTCGAGAATTCCATTTTTGATTTCGCTATAAGTCCAACCATGACAACAAAGCACGAAAATCGGTTCGGTTTTGACAATGTTATAGAAGAATGAAAATTTTAGAAAAATTTGCGTATCATGCATGAATATAGGATCACGCAAAATATCTCGAGAATTCAACTTTGGATTTTGCTATAAGATGAAAGCTTTGGGTAAATTAGCGTTTCATGCATGAATATATAGGGTCACGCAAAATATGTCGAGAATTCAATTTTTGATTTCGCTATAAGTCCAACCATGACAACAAAGACCTTAGCACGAAAATCGGTTCGGTTTTGACAAACTTATGGAAGCATGAAAATTTTGGAGAAATTTGCATATCATGCATGAATAAAGGATCACGCAAAATATGTCGAGAATTCAACTTTGGATTTTGTTATAAGGTGAAAGCTTTGGGTAAATTAGCGTTTCATGCATGAATATAGGGTCACGCAAAATATGTCGAGAATTCAATTTTTGATTTCGCTATAAGTCCAACCATGACAACAAAGACCTAAGCACGAAAATCGGTTCGGTTTTGACAAAGTTATGGAAGCATGAAAGTTTTGGAGAAATTTGCGTGTCATGCATGAATATAGGATCACGCAAAATATGTCGAGAATTCAACTTTGGATTTCGCTATAAAGTGAAAGCTTTGGGTAAATTAGTGTTTCATGCATGAATATAGTGTCACGCAAAATATGTCGACAATTCCATTTTTGATTTCGCTATAAGTCCAACCATGACAACAAAGACCTTAGCACGAAAATCCGTTCGGTTTTGACAAAGTTATGGAAGCATGAAAATTTTAGAGAAATTTGCGTATCATGCATGAATATAGGATCACGCAAAATATCTCGAGAAGTCAACTTTGGATTTTGCTTTAAGATGAAAGCTTTGGGTGAATTCGCGTTTCATGCATGAATATAGGATCACGCAAAATATGTCGAGAATTCAACTTTGGATTTTGCTATAAGATGAAAGCTTTGGGTAAATTAGCGTTTCATGCATGAAAATAGGGTCACGCAAAATATGTCGAGAATTCAATTTTGGATTGCGCTATAAGTCCAACCATGACAACAAAGACCTTAGCACAAAAATCGGTTCGGTTTTGACAAAGTTATGGAAGCATGAAAATTTTGGAGAAATTTGCGTATCATGTATGAATATAGGATCACGCAAAATATGTCGAGAATTCCATTTTTGATTTCGCTATAAGTCCAACCATGACAACAAAGCACGAAAATCGATTCGGTTTTGACAATGTTATAGAAGCATGAAAATTTTGGAGAAATTTGCGTATCATGCATGAATATAGGATCACGCAAAATATGTCGAGAATTCAACTTTGGATTTCGCTATAAGGTGAAAGCTTTGGGTAAATTAGCGTTTCATGCATGAATATAGGGTCACGCAAAATATGTCGAGAATTCAATTTTTGATTTCGCTATAAGTCCAACCATGACAACAAAGACCTTAGCACGAAAATCGGTTCGGTTTTGACAAAGTTATGGAAGCATGAAAATTTTAGAGAAATTTGCGTATCATGCATGAATATAGGATCACGCAAAATATCTCGAGAAGTCAACTTTGGATTTTGCTTTAAAATGAAAGCTTTGGGTGAATTCGCGTTTCATGCATGAATATAGGGATCACGCAAAATATGTCGAGAATTCAACTTCGGATTTTGCTATAAGGTGAAAGCTTTGGGTAAATTAGCGTTTCATGCATGAAATATAGGGTCACGCAAAATATGTCGAGAATTCAATTTTGGATTTCGCTATAAGTCCAACCATGACAACAAAGACCTTATGCACGAAAATCGGTTCGATTTTGACAAAGTTATGGAAGCATGAAAATTTTGGAGAAATTTGCGTATCATGCATGAATATAGGGATCACGCAAAATATGTCGAGAATTCAACTTCGGATTTCGCTATAAGGTGAAAGCTTTGGGTAAATTAGCGTTTCATGCATGAATATAGGGTCACGCAAAATATGTCGAGAATTCAATTTTTGATTTCGCTATAAGTCCAACCATGACAACAAAGATTTTATGCACGAAAATCGGTTCGATTTTGACAAAGTTATGGAAGCATGAAAATTTTGGAGAAATTTGCGTATCATGCATGAATATAGGGATCACGCAAAATATGTCGAGAATTCAACTTTGGATATTGCTATAAGGTGAAAGCTTTGGGTAAATTAGCGTTTCATGCATGAATATAGGGTCACGCAAAATATGTCGAGAATTCAATTTTTGATTTCGCTATAAGTCCAACCATGACAACAAAGACCTTAGCACGAAAATCGGTTCGGTTTTGACAAAGTTATGGAAGCATGAAAATATTGGAGAAATTTGCGTATCATGCATGAATATAGGATCACGCAAAATATGTCGAGAATTCAACTTTGGATTTTGCTATAAGGTGAAAGCTTTGGGTAAATTAGCGTTTCATGCATGAAAATAGGGTCACGCAAAATATGTCGAGAATTCAATTTTGGATTTCTCTATAAGTCCAACCATGACAACAAAGACCTTAGCACAAAAATCGGTTCGTTTTTGACAAAGTTATGGAAGCATGAAAATTTTGGAGAAATTTGCGTATCAGGCATGAATATAGGATCACGCAAAATATGTCGAGAATTCAACTTTGGATTTTGCTATGAGGTGAAAGCTTTGGGTAAATTAGCGTTTCATGCATGAATATAGGGTCACGCAAAATATGTCGAGAATTCAATTTTTGATTTCGGTATAAGTCCACCATGACAACAAAGACCTTAGCACGAAAATCGGTTCGGTTTTGACAAAGTTATGGAAGCATGAAAGTTTTGGAGAAATTTGCGTGTCATGCATGAATATAGGATCACGCAAAATATGTCGAGAATTCAACTTTGGATTTCGCTATAAAGTGAAAGCTTTGGGTAAATTAGTGTTTCATGCATGAATATAGTGTCACGCAAAATATGTCGAGAATTCAATTTTGGATTTCGCTATAAGTCCAACCTTGACATCAAAGACCTTAGCACGAAAATCGGATCGGTTTTGACAAACTTATGGAAGCATGAAAGTATTGGAGAAATTTGCGTGTCATGCATGAATATAGGATCGCGCAAAATATGTCGAGAATTCAACTTTGGATATTGCTATAAGGTGAAAGCTTTGGGTAAATTTGCGTATCATGCATGAATATAGGGATCACGCAAAATATGTCGAGAATTCAATTTTTGATTTCGATATAAGTCCAACCATGACAACAAAGATTTTATGCACGAAAATCGGTTCGATTTTGACAAAGTTATGGAAGCATGAAAATGTTGGAGAAATTTGCGTATTATGCATGAATATAGGATCACGCAAAATATGTCGAGAATTCAACTTTGGATATTGCTATGAGGTGAAAGCTTTGGGTAAATTAGCGTTTCATGCATGAATATAGGGTCACGCAAAATATGTCGAGAATTCAATTTTTGATTTCGCTATAAGTCCAACCTTGACAACAAAGACCTAAGCACAAAAATCGGATCGGTTTTGACAAACTTATGGAAGCATGAAAATATTGGAGAAATTTGCGTATCATGCATGAATATAGGATCACGCAAAATATGTCGAGAATTCAACTTTGGATTTTGCTATGAGGTGAAAGCTTTGGGTAAATTAGCGTTTCATTCATGAATATTGGGTCACGCAAAATATCTCGAGAATTCAACTTTGGATATTGCTATAAGATGAAAGCTTTGGGTAAATTAGCGTTTCATGCATGAATATAGGGTCACGCAAAATATGTCGAGAATTCAATTTTGGATTTCGGTATAAGTCCAACCATGACAACAAAGACCTTAGCACGAAAATCGGTTCGGCTTTGACAAAGTTATGGAAGCATGAAAGTTTTGGAGAAATTTGCGTATCATGCATGAATATAGGATCACGCAAAATATGTCGAGAATTCAACTTTGGATTTCGCTATAAGGTGAAATCTTTGGGTAAATTAGTGTTTCATGCATGAATATAGTGTCACGCAAAATATGTCGACAATTCCATTTTTGATTTCGCTATAAGTCCAACCATGACAACAAAGACCTTAGCACGAAAATCCGTTCGGTTTTAACAAAGTTATGGAAGCATGAAAATTTTAGAGAAATTTGCGTATCATGCATGAATATAGGATCACGCAAAATATCTCGAGAAGTCAACTTTGGATTTTGCTTTAAGATGAAAGCTTTGGGTGAATTAGCGTTTCATGCATGAATATAGGATCACGCAAAATATGTCGAGAATTCAACTTTGGATTTTGCTATAAGATGAAAGCTTTGGGTAAATTAGCGGTTCATGCATGAATATATAGGGTCACGCAAATATGTCGAGAATTCAATTTTTGATTTCGGTATAAGTCCAACCATGACAACAAAGACCTTAGCACGAAAATCGGTTCGGTTTTGACAAAGTTATGGAAGCATGAAAATTTTTGAGAAATTTGCGTATCATGCATGAATATAGGGATCACGCAAAATATGTCGAGAATTCAACTTCGGATTTCGCTATAAGGTGAAAGCTTTGGGTAAATTAGCGTTTCATGCATAAATATAGGGTCACGCAAAATATGTCGAGAATTCAATTTTGGATTTCGCTATAAGTCCAACCATGACAACAAATATTTTATGCACGAAAATCGGTTCGATTTTGACAAAGTTATGGAAGCATGAAAATTTTGGAGAAATTTGCGTATCATGCATGAATATAGGGATCACGCAAAATATGTCGAGAATTCAACTTTGGATATTGCTATAAGGTGAAAGCTTTGGGTAAATTAGCGTTTCATGCATGAATATAGGGTCGCGCAAAATATGTCGAGAATTCAATTTTTGATTTCGCTATAAGTCCAACCATGACAACAAAGACCTTAGCACGAAAATCGGTTCGGTTTTGACAAACTTATGGGAGCATGAAAATTTTGGAAAAATTTGCGTATCATGCATGAATATAGGGTCACGCAAAATATGTCGAGAATTCAACTTTGGATATTGCTATAAGGTGAAAGCTTTGGGTAGATTAGCGTTTCATGCATGAAAATAGGGTCACGCAAAATATGTCGAGAATTCAATTTTGGATTTCGCTATAAGTCCAACCATGACAACAAAGACCTTAGCACGAAAATCGGTTCGGTTTTGACAAAGTTATGGAAGCATGAAAGTTTTGGAGAAATTTGCGTGTCATGCATGAATATAGGATCACGCAAAATATGTCGAGAATTCAACTTTGGATTTCGCTATAAAGTGAAAGCTTTGGGTAAATTAGTGTTTCATGCATGAATATAGTGTCACGCAAAATATGTCGAGAATTCAATTTTGGATTTCTCTATAAGTCTAACCATGACAACAAAGACCTTAGCACGAAAATCGGATCGGTTTTGACAAAGTTATGGAAGCATGAAAGTATTGGAGAAATTTGCGTATCATGCATGAATATAGGATCACGCAAAATATGTCGAGAATTCAACTTTGGATATTGCTATAAGGTGAAAGCTTTGGGTAAATTAGCGTTTCATGCATGAATATAGGGTCACGCAAAATATGTCGAGAATTCAATTTTTGATTTCGCTATAAGTCCAACCATGACAACAAAGACCTTAGCACGAAAATCGGTTCGGTTTTGACAAAGTTATGGAAGCATGAAAATTTTGGAGAAATTTGCGTATCATGCATGAATATAGGATCACGCAAAATATGTCGAGAATTCAACTTTGGATTTTGCTATAAGGTGAAAGCTTTGGGTAAATTAGCGTTTCATGCATGAATATAGGGTCACGCAAAATATGTCGAGAATTCAATTTTTGATTTCGCTATAAGTCCAACCATGACAACAAAGACCTTAGCACGAAAATCGGTTCGGTTTTGACAAAGTTATGGAAGCATGAAAATTTTGGAGAAATTTGCGTATCATGCATGAATATAGGGATCACGCAAAATATGTCGAGAATTCAACTTCGGATATTGCTATAAGGTGAAAGCTTTGGGTAAATTAGCGTTTCATGCATGAATATAGGATCACGCAAAATATGTCGAGAATTCAACTTTGGATTTTGCTATAAGATGAAAGCTTTGGGTAAATTAGCGTTTCATGCATGAATATATAGGGTCACGCAAAATATGTCGAGAATTCAATTTTTGATTTCGGTATAAGTCCAACCATGACAACAAAGACCTTAGCACGAAAATCGGTTCGGTTTTGACAAAGTTATGGAAGCATGAAAATTTTTGAGAAATTTGCGTATCATGCATGAATATAGGATCACGCAAAATATCTCGAGAAGTCAACTTTGGATTTTGCTTTAAGATGAAAGCTTTGGGTGAATTAGCGTTTCATGCATGAATATAGGATCACGCAAAATATGTCGAGAATTCAACTTTGGATTTTGCTATAAGATGAAAGCTTTGGGTAAATTAGCGTTTCATGCATGAATATATAGGGTCACGCAAATATGTCGAGAATTCAATTTTTGATTTCGGTATAAGTCCAACCATGACAACAAAGACCTTAGCACGAAAATCGGTTCGGTTTTGACAAAGTTATGGAAGCATGAAAATTTTTGAGAAATTTGCGTATCATGCATGAATATAGGGATCACGCAAAATATGTCGAGAATTCAACTTCGGATATTGCTATAAGGTGAAAGCTTTGGGTAAATTAGCGTTTCATGCATGAATATAGGGTCACGCAAAATATGTCGAAAATTCAATTTTGGATTTCGCTATAAGTCCAACCTTGACAACAAAGACCTAAGCACGAAAATCGGATCGGTTTTGACAAACTTATGGAAGCATGGAAATTTTGGAGAAATTTGCGTATCATGCATGAATATAGGATCACGCAAAATATGTCGAGAATTCAACTTTGGATTTTGTTATAAGGTGAAAGCTTTGGGTAAATTAGCGTTTCATGCATGAATATAGGATCACGCAAAATATGTCGAGAATTCAATTTTTGATTTCGCTATAAGTCCAACCTTGACAACAAAGACCTAAGCACAAAAATCGGATCGGTTTTGACAAACTTATGGAAGCATGAAAATATTGGAGAAATTTGCGTATCATGCATGAATATAGGATCACGCAAAATATGTCGAGAATTCAACTTTGGATTTTGCTATGAGGTGAAAGCTTTGGGTAAATTAGCGTTTCATGCATGAATATTGGGTCACGCAAAATATGTCGAGAATTCAATTTTGGATTTCGCTATAAGTCCAACCTTGACAACAAAGACCTAAGCACGAAAATCGGATCGGTTTTGACAAACTTATGGAAGCATGAAAATTTTGGAGAAATTTGCGTATCATGCATGAATATAGGATCACGCAAAATATGTCGAGAATTCAACTTTGGATATTGCTATAAGGTGAAAGCTTTGGGTAAATTTGCGTATCATGCATGAATATAGGGATCACGCAAAATATGTCGAGAATTCAATTTTGGATTTCTCTATAAGTCCAACCATGACAACAAAGATTTTATGCACGAAAATCGGTTCGATTTTGACAAAGTTATGGAAGCATGAAAATGTTGGAGAAATTTGCGTATTATGCATGAATATAGGATCACGCAAAATATGTCGAGAATTCAATTTTGGATATTGCTATAAGGTGAAAGCTTTGGGTAAATTAGCGTTTCATGCATGAATATAGGGTCACGCAAAATATGTCGAGAATTCAATTTTTGATTTCGCTATAAGTCCAACCATGACAACAAACACCTTAGCACGAAAATCGGATCGGTTTTGACAAACTTATGGAAGCATGAAAATTTTGGAAAAATTTGCGTATCATGCATGAATATAGGATCACGCAAAATATGTCGAGAATTCAACTTTGGATTTTGTTATGAGGTGAAAGCTTTGGGTAAATTAGCGTTTCATGCATGAATATTGGGTTACGCAAAATATGTCGAGAATTCAATTTTGGATTTCGCTATAAGTCTAACCATGACAACAAAGACCTTAGCACGAGAATCGGTTCGGTTTTGACAAAGTTATGGAAGCATGAAAATTTTGGAGAAATTTGCGTATCATGCATGAACATAGGATCACGCAAAATATCTCGAGAATTCAACTTTGGATTTTGCTATAAGATGAAAGCTTTGGGTAAATTAACGTTTCATGCATGAATAGGGTCACGCAAAATATGTCGAGAATTCAATTTTTGATTTCGGTATAAGTCCAACCATGACAACAAAGACCTTAGCACGAAAATCGGTTCGGCTTTGACAAAGTTATGGAAGCATGAAAATTTTGGAGAAATTTGCGTATCATGCATGAATATAGGATCACGCAAAATATGTCGAGAATTCAATTTTTGATTTCGGTAAAAGTCCAACCATGACAACAAAGACCTTAGCACGAAAATCGGTTCGGTTTTGACAAAGTTATGGAAGCATGGAAATTTTGGAGAAATTTGCGTATCATGCATGAATATAGGATCACGCAAAATATGTCGAGAATTCAACTTTGGATTTTGTTATAAGATGAAAGCTTTGGGTAAATTAGCGTTTCATGCATGAATATAGGGTCATGCAAAATATGTCGAGAATTCAATTTTGGATTTCGCTATAAGTCCATGACAACAAAGACCTTAGCACATAAATCGGTTCGGTTTTGACAAAGTTATAGAAGCATGAAAATTTTGGAGAAATTTGCGTATCATGTATGAATATAGGATCACGCAAAATATGTCGAGAATTCCATTTTTGATTTCGCTATAAGTCCAACCATGACAAGAAAGCACGAAAATCGGTTCGATTTTGACAAAGTTATGGAAGCATGAAAATTTTGGAGAAATTTGCGTATCATGCAT
Source organism: Hirtodrosophila histrioides (assembly GCA_037075165.1). Taxonomy (NCBI): domain Eukaryota; kingdom Metazoa; phylum Arthropoda; class Insecta; order Diptera; family Drosophilidae; genus Hirtodrosophila; species Hirtodrosophila histrioides. Next base: position 42,104 of record JBAMCL010000739.1, on the reverse strand, counting down.
GAATATAGGGCTCACGCAAAATATGTCGAGAATTCAACTTTGGATATTGCTATAAGGTGAAAGCTTTGGGTAAATTAGCGTTTCATGCTTGAATATAGGGTCACGCAAAATATGTCGAGAATTCAATTTTTGATTTCGCTATAAGTCCAACCATGACAACAAAGACCTTAGCACGAAAATCGGTTCGGTTTTGTCAAAGTTATGGAAGCATGGAAATATTGGAGAAATTTGCGTATCATGCATGAATATAGGATCACGCAAAATATGTCGAGAATTCAACTTTGGATTTTGTTATAAGGTGAAAGCTTTGGGTAAATTAGCGTTTCATGCATGAATATAGGATCACGCAAAATATGTCGAGAATTCAATTTTTGATTTCGGTATAAGTCCAACCATGACAACAAAGACCTTAGCACGAAAATCGGTTCGGTTTTGACAAAGTTATGGAAGCATGGAAATTTTGGAGAAATTTGCGTATCATGCATGAATATAGGGATCACTCAAAATATGTCGAGAATTTAACTTTGGATATTGCTATAAGCTGAAAGCTTTGGGTAAATTAGCGTTTCATGCATGAATATAGGGTCACGCAAAATATGTCGAGAATTAAATTTTTGATTTCGCTATAAGTCCAACCATGACAACAAAGACCTTAGCACGAAAATCGGATCGGTTTTGTCAAAGTTATGGAAGCATGGAAATTTTTGAGAAATTTGCGTATCATGCATGAATATAGGATCACGCAAAATATGTCGAGAATTCAACTTTGGATTTTGCTATAAGATGAAAGCTTTGGTTAAATTAGCGTTTCATGCATGAATATATAGGGTCACACAAAATATGTCGAGAATTAAATTTTTGATTTCGGTATAAGTTCAACCATGACAACAAAGACCTTAGCACGAAAATCGGTTCGGTTTTGACAAAGTTATGGAAGCATGAAAATTTTTGAGAAATTTGCGTATCATGCATGAATATAGGGATCACGCGAAATATGTCGAGAATTCAACTTTGGATATTGCTATAAGGTGAAAGCTTTGGGTAAATTAGTGTTTCATGCATGAATATAAGGTCACGCATAATATGTCGAGAATTCAATTTTGTATTTCGCTATAAGTCCAACCATGACAACAAAGACCTTAGCACAAAAATCGGTTCGGTTTTGACAAAGTTATGGAAGCATGAAAATTTTGGAGAAATTTGCGTATCATGTATGAATATAGGATCACGCAAAATATGTCGAGAATTCCATTTTTGATTTCGCTATAAGTCCAACCATGACAACAAAGCACGAAAATCGGTTCGGTTTTGACAATGTTATAGAAGCATGAAAATTTTAGAGAAATTTGCGTATCATGCATGAATATAGGATCACGCAAAATATCTCGAGAATTCAACTTTGGATTTTGTTATAAGATGAAAGCTTTGGGTAAATTAGCGTTTCATGCATGAATATAGGGTCACGCAAAATATGTCGAGAATTCAATTTTTGATTTCGCTACAAGTCCAACCATGACAACAAAGACCTTGGCACGAAAATCGGTCGGTTTTGACAAACTTATGGAAGCATGAAAATTTTGGAGAAATTTGCGTGTCATGCATGAATATAGGATCACTCAAAATATGTCGAGAATTTATCTTTGGATTTCGCAATAAGGTGAAAGCTTTGGGTAAATTAGCGTTTCATGCATGAATATAGTGTCACGCAAAATATGTCGAGAATTCTATTTTGGATTTCGGTTTAAGTTTAACCATGACAACAAAGACTTTATAAACGAAAATCGGTTCGATTTTGACAAAGTTATGGAAGCATGAAAATTTTGGAGAAATTTGCGTATCATGCATGAATATAGGATCACGCAAAATATGTCGAGAATTCCATTTTTGATTTCGCTATAAGTCCAACCATGACAACAAAGCACGAAAATCGGTTCGGTTTTGACAATGTTATAGAAGCATGAAAATTTTAGAGAAATTTGCGTATCATGCATGAATATAGGATCACGCAAAATATCTCGAGAATTCAACTTTGGATTTTGTTATAAGATGAAAGCTTTGGGTAAATTAGCGTTTCATGCATGAATATAGGGTCACGCAAAATATGTCGAGAATTCAATTTTTGATTTCGCTATAAGTCCAACCATGACAACAAAGACCTTAGCACGAAAATCGGTTCGGTTTTGACAAACTTATGGAAGCATGAAAATTTTGGAGAAATTTGCGTGTCATGCATGAATATAGGATCACTCAAAATATGTCGAGAATTTATCTTTGGATTTCGCAATAAGGTGAAAGCTTTGGGTAAATTAGCGTTTCATGCATGAATATAGTGTCACGCAAAATATGTCGAGAATTCTATTTTGGATTTCGGTTTAAGTTTAACCATGACAACAAAGACTTTATACACGAAAATCGGTTCGATTTTGACAAAGTTATGGAAGCATGAAAATTTTGGAGAAATTTGCGTATCATGCATGAATATAGGATCACGCAAAATATGTCGAGAATTCAATTTTGGATATTGCTATAAGGTGAAAGCTTTGGGTAAATTAACGTTTCATGCATGAAAATAGGGTCACGCAAAATATGTCGAGAATTCAATTTTGGATTTCGCTATAAGTCCAACCATGACAACAAAGACCTAAGCACGAAAATCGGTTCGGTTTTGACAAAGTTATGGAAGCATGAAAATTTTGGAGAAATTTGCGTATCATGCATGAATATAGGATCACGCAAAATATGTCGAGAATTCAACTTTGGATATTGCTATAAGGTGAAAGCTTTGGGTTAATTAGCGTTTCATGCATGAATATAGAGTCACGCAAAATATGTCGAGAATTCAATTTTGGATTTCGATATAAGTCCAACCATGACAACAAAGACTTTATGCACGAAAATCGGTTCGATTTTGACAAAGTTATGGAAGCATGAAAATTTTGGAGAAATTTACGTATCATGCATGAATATAGGGCTCACGCAAAATATGTCGAGAATTCAACTTTGGATATTGCTATAAGGTGAAAGCTTTGGGTAAATTAGCGTTTCATGCTTGAATATATGACCCTATGGTCACGCAAAATATGTCGAGAATTCAATTTTTGATTTCGCTATAAGTCCAACCATGACAACAAAGACCTTAGCACGAAAATCGGTTCGGTTTTGTCAAAGTTATGGAAGCATGGAAATATTGGAGAAATTTGCGTATCATGCATGAATATAGGATCACGCAAAATATGTCGAGAATTCAACTTTGGATTTTGTTATAAGGTGAAAGCTTTGGGTAAATTAGCGTTTCATGCATGAATATAGGATCACGCAAAATATGTCGAGAATTCAATTTTGGATTTCGCTATAAGTCCAACCATGACAACAAAGACCTTAGCACAAAAATCGGTTCGGTTTTGACAAAGTTATGGAAGCATGAAAATTTTGGAGAAATTTGCGTATCATGTATGAATATAGGATCACGCAAAATATGTCGAGAATTCCATTTTTGATTTCGCTATAAGTCCAACCATGACAACAAAGCACGAAAATCGGTTCGGTTTTGACAATGTTATAGAAGCATGAAAATTTTAGAGAAATTTGCGTATCATGCATGAATATAGGATCACGCAAAATATGTCGAGAATTCAATTTTGGATTTCGATATAAGTCCAACCATGACAACAAAGACTTTATGCACGAAAATCGGTTCGATTTTGACAAAGTTATGGAAGCATGAAAATTTTGGAGAAATTTACGTATCATGCATGAATATAGGATCACGCAAAATATGTCGAGAATTCAACTTTGGATATTGCTATAAGGTGAAAGCTTTGGGTAAATTAGCGTTTCATGCTTGAATATAGGGTCACGCAAAATATGTCGAGAATTCAATTTTTGATTTCGCTATAAGTCCAACCATGACAACAAAGACCTTAGCACGAAAATCGGTTCGGTTTTGTCAAAGTTATGGAAGCATGGAAATATTGGAGAAATTTGCGTATCATGCATGAATATAGGATCACGCAAAATATGTCGAGAATTCAACTTTGGATTTTGTTATAAGGTGAAAGCTTTGGGTAAATTAGCGTTTCATGCATGAATATAGGATCACGCAAAATATGTCGAGAATTCAATTTTGGATTTCGCTATAAGTCCAACCATGACAACAAAGACCTAAGCACGAAAATCGGTTCGGTTTTGACAAAGTTATGGAAGCATGAAAATTTTAGAGAAATTTGCGTATCATGCATGAATATAGGGATCACGCAAAATATGTCGAGAATTTAACTTTGGATATTGCTATAAGGTGAAAGCTTTGGGTAAATTAGCGTTTCATGCTTCCATAAGTTTGTCAAAACCGAACCGATTTTCGTGCTAAGGTCTTTGTTGTCGTGGTTGGACTTTTAGCGAAATCAAAAATGGAATTCTCGACATATTTTGCGTGACCCTATATATAGATTGAATATAGATTCATGCATGAAACGCTAATTTACCAATCTTTCATCTTATAACAAAATCCAAAGTTGAATTCTCGAGATATTTTGCGTGATCCTATATTCATGCATGATACGCAAATTTCTCTAAAATTTTCATGCTTCTATAACATTGTCAAAACCGAACCGATTTTCGTGCTTTGTTGTCATGGTTGGACTTATAGCGAAATCAAAAATGGAATTCTCGACATATTTTGCGTGATCCTATATTCATGCATGATACGCAAATTTCTCCAAAATTTTCATGCTTCCATAACTTTGTCAAAATCGAACCGATTTTCGTTTATAAAGTCTTTGTTGTCATTGTTAAACTTAAACCGAAATCCAAAATAGAATTCTCGACATATTTTGCGTGACACTATATTCATGCATGAAACGCTAATTTACCCAAAGCTTTCACCTTATAACAAAATCCAAAGTTGAATTCTCGAGATATTTTGCGTGATCCTATATTCATGCATGATACGCAAATTTCTCTAAAATTTTCATGCTTCTATAACATTGTCAAAACCGAACCGATTTTCGTGCTTTGTTGTCATGGTTGGACTTATAGCGAAATCAAAAATGGAATTCTCGACATATTTTGCGTGATCCTATATTCATGCATGATACGCTAATTTCTCCAAAATTTTCATGCTTCCATAACTTTGTCAAAATCGAACCGATTTTCGTTTATAAAGTCTTTGTTGTCATTGTTAAACTTAAACCGAAATCCAAAATAGAATTCTCGACATATTTTGCGTGACACTATATTCATGCATGAAACGCTAATTTACCCAAAGCTTTCACCTTATAACAAAATCCAAAGATAAATTCTCGACATATTTTGAGTGATCCGATATTCATGCATGACACGCAAATTTCTCCAAAATTTTCATGCTTCCATAAGTTTGTCAAAACCGAACCGATTTTCGTGCTAAGGTCTTTGTTGTCATGGTTGGACTTATAGCGAAATCAAAAATTGAATTCTCGACATATTTTGCGTGACCCTATATTCATGCATGAAACGCTAATTTACCCAAAGCTTTCATCTTATAACAAAATCCAAAGTTGAATTCTCGAGATATTTTGCGTGATCCTATATTCATGCATGATACGCAAATTTCTCTAAAATTTTCATGCTTCTATAACATTGTCAAAACCGAACCGATTTTCGTGCTTTGTTGTCATGGTTGGACTTATAGCGAAATCAAAAATGGAATTCTCGACATATTTTGCGTGATCCTATACTCATACATGATACGCAAATTTCTCCAAAATTTTCATGCTTCCATAACTTTGTCGAAACCGAACCGATTTTTGTGCTAAGGTCTTTGTTGTCATGGTTGGACTTATAGCGAAATCCAAAATTGAATTCTCGACATATTTTGCGTGATCCTATATTCATGCATGAAACGCTAATTTACCCAAAGCTTTCACCTTATATCAAAATCCAAAGTTGAATTCTCGACATATTTTGCGTGATCCTATATTCATGCATGATACGCAAATTTCTCCAATATTTCCATGCTTCACGCAAAATATGTCGAGAATTAAATTTTTGATTTCGCTATAAGTCCAACCATGACAACAAAGACCTTAGCACGAAAATCGGATCGGTTTTGTCAAAGTTATGGAAGCATGGAAATTTTTGAGAAATTTGCGTATCATGCATGAATATAGGATCACGCAAAATATGTCGAGAATTCAACTTTGGATTTTGCTATAAGATGAAAGCTTTGGGTAAATTAGCGTTTCATGCATGAATATATAGGGTCACACAAAATATGTCGAGAATTAAATTTTTGATTTCGGTATAAGTCCAACCATGACAACAAAGACCTAAGCACGAAAATCGGTTCGGCTTTGACAATGTTATAGAAGCATGAAAATTTTAGAGAAATTTGCGTATCATGCATGAATAAAGGATCACGCAAAATATGTCGAGAATTCAACTTTGGATATTGCTATAAGGTGAAAGCTTTGGGTAAATAAGCGTTTCATGCATGAATACGCATAATATGTCGAGAATTCAATTTTGGATTTCGCTATAAGTCCAACCATGACAACAAAGACTTTAGCACGAAAATCGGTTCGGTTTTGACAAAGTTATGGAAGCATGAAAATTTTGGAGAAATTTGCGTGACATGCATGAATATAGGATCACGCAAAATATGTCGAGAATTCAACTTTGGATTTTGTTATAAGGTGAAAGCTTTGGGTAAATTAGTGTTTCATGCATGAAAATATGGTCACGCAAAATATGTCGAGAATTCAATTTTGGATTTCGCTATAAGTCCAACCATGACAACAAAGACCTTAGCACAAAAATCGGTTCGGTTTTGACAAAGTTATGGAAGAATGAAAATTTTGGAAAAATTTGCGTATCATGTATGAATATAGGATCACGCAAAATATGTCGAGAATTCCATTTTTGATTTCGCTATAAGTCCAACCATGACAACAAAGCACGAAAATCGGTTCGGCTTTGACAATGTTATAGAAGCATGAAAATTTTAGAGAAATTTGCGTATCATGCATGAATAAAGGATCACGCAAAATATCTCGAGAATTCAACTTTGGATTTTGTTATAAGATGAAAGCTTTGGGTAAATTAGCGTTTCATGCATGAATATAGGGTCACGCAAAATATGTCGAGAATTCAACTTTGGATTTTGTTATAAGGTGAAAGCTTTGGGTGAATTAGTGTTTCATGCATGAAAATAGGGTCACGCAAAATATGTTGAGAATTCAATTTTGGATTTCGCTATAAGTCCAACCATGACAACAAAGACCTTAGCACGAAAATCGGTTCGGTTTTGACAAACTTATGGAAGCATGAAAATTTTGGAGAAATTTGCGTATCATGCATGAATAAAGGATCACGCAAAATATGTCGAGAATTCAACTTTGCATTTTGCTATAAGATGAAAGCTTTGGGTAAATTAGCGTTTCATGCATGAATATATAGGGTCACACAAAATATGTCGAGAATTAAATTTTTGATTTCGGTATAATTCCAACCATGACAACAAAGACCTTAGCACGAAAATCGGTTCGGTTTTGACAAAGTTATGGAAGCATGAAAATTTTGGAGAAATTTGCGTGACATGCATGAATATAGGATCACGCAAAATATATCGAGAATTCAACTTTGGATTTTGTTATAAGGTGAAAGCTTTGGGTAAATTAGTGTTTCATGCATGAAAATAGGGTCACGCAAAATATGTCGAGAATTCAATTTTGGATTTCGCTATAAGTCCAACCATGACAACAAAGACCTTAGCACAAAAATCGGTTCGGTTTTGACAAAGTTATGGAAGCATGAAAATTTTGGAGAAATTTGCGTATCATGTATGAATATAGGATCACGCAAAATATGTCGAGAATTCCATTTTTGATTTCGCTATAAGTCCAACCATGACAACAAAGCACGAAAATCGGTTCGGTTTTGACAATGTTATAGAAGCATGAAAATTTTAGAGAAATTTGCGTATCATGCATGAATATAGGATCACGCAAAATATCTCGAGAATTCAACTTTGGATTTTGTTATAAGATGAAAGCTTTGGGTAAATTAGCATGCATGAATATAGGGTCACGCAAAATATGTCGAGAATTCAATTTTTGATTTCGCTATAAGTCCAACCATGACAACAAAGACCTTAGCACGAAAATCGGATCGGTTTTGTCAAAGTTATGGAAGCATGGAAATTTTTGAGAAATTTGCGTATCATGCATGAATATAGGATCACGCAAAATATGTCGAGAATTCAACTTTGGATTTTGCTATAAGATGAAAGCTTTGGGTAAATTAGCGTTTCATGCATGAATATATAGGGTCACACAAAATATGTCGAGAATTAAATTTTTGATTTCGGTATAAGTCCAACCATGACAACAAAGACCTTAGCACGAAAATCGGTTCGGTTTTGACAAAGTTATGGAAGCATGAAAATTTTTGAGAAATTTGCGTATCATGCATGAATATAGGGATCACGCGAAATATGTCGAGAATTCAACTTTGGATATTGCTAAAGGGTGAAAGCTTTGGGTAAATAAGCGTTTCATGCATGAATATAAGGTCACGCATAATATGTCGAGAATTCAATTTTTGATTTCGCTATAAGTCCAACCATGACAACAAAGACCTTAGCACGAAAATCGGTTCGGTTTTGACAAAGTTATGGAAGCATGAAAATTTTTGAGAAATTTGCGTATCATGCATGAATATAGGGATCACGCGAAATATGTCGAGAATTCAACTTTGGATATTGCTAAAGGGTGAAAGCTTTGGGTAAATTAGTGTTTCATGCATGAAAATAGGGTCACGCAAAATATGTCGAGAATTCAATTTTGGATTTCGCTATAAGTCCAACCATGACAACAAAGACCTTAGCACAAAAATCGGTTCGGTTTTGACAAAGTTATGGAAGCATGAAAATTTTGGAGAAATTTGCGTATCATGTATGAATATAGGATCACGCAAAATATGTCGAGAATTCCATTTTTGATTTCGCTATAAGTCCAACCATGACAACAAAGCACGAAAATCGGTTCGGTTTTGACAATGTTATAGAAGCATGAAAATTTTAGAGAAATTTGCGTATCATGCATGAATATAGGATCACGCAAAATATCTCGAGAATTCAACTTTGGATTTTGTTATAAGATGAAAGCTTTGGGTAAATTAGCATGCATGAATATAGGGTCACGCAAAATATGTCGAGAATTCAATTTTTGATTTCGCTATAAGTCCAACCATGACAACAAAGACCTTAGCACGAAAATCGGATCGGTTTTGTCAAAGTTATGGAAGCATGGAAATTTTTGAGAAATTTGCGTATCATGCATGAATATAGGATCACGCAAAATATGTCGAGAATTCAACTTTGGATTTTGCTATAAGATGAAAGCTTTGGGTAAATTAGCGTTTCATGCATGAATATATAGGGTCACACAAAATATGTCGAGAATTAAATTTTTGATTTCGGTATAAGTCCAACCATGACAACAAAGACCTTAGCACGAAAATCGGTTCGGTTTTGACAAAGTTATGGAAGCATGAAAATTTTTGAGAAATTTGCGTATCATGCATGAATATAGGGATCACGCGAAATATGTCGAGAATTCAACTTTGGATATTGCTAAAGGGTGAAAGCTTTGGGTAAATAAGCGTTTCATGCATGAATATAAGGTCACGCATAATATGTCGAGAATTCAATTTTTGATTTCGCTATAAGTCCAACCATGACAACAAAGACTTTAGCACGAAAATCGGTTCGGTTTTGACAAAGTTATGGAAGCATGAAAATTTTGGAGAAATTTGCGTGACATGCATGAATATAGGATCACGCAAAATATCTCGAGAATTCAACTTTGGATTTTGCTATAAGGTGAAAGCTTTGGGTAAATTAGCGTTTCATGCATGAATATAGGGTCACGCAAATCATGTCGAGAATTCAATTTTTGATTTCGCTATAAGTCCAACCATGACAACAAAGAACTTAGCACGAAAATCGGTTCGGTTTTGACAAACTTATGGAAGCATGAAAATATTGGAGAAATTTGCGTATCATGCATGAATATAGGATCACGCAAAATATCTCGAAAAATCAACTTTGGATTTTGCTATAAGATGAAAGCTTTGGGTGAATTAGCATTTCATACATGAATATAGGATCACGCAAAATATGTCGAGAATTCAACTTTGGATTTTGCTATAAGATGAAAGCTTTGGGTAAATTAGCGTTTCATGCATGAATATAGGATCACGCAAAAAATGTCGAGAATTCAATTTCGGATTTCGCTATAAGTCCAACCATGATAACAATGACCTTAGCACAAAAATCGGTTCGGTTTTGACAAAGTTATGGAAGCATGAAAATTTTGGAGAAATTTGCATGCATGAATATAGGATCACGCAAAATATGTCGAGAATTCACCTTTGGATTTTGCTATAAGGTGAAAGCTTTGGGTAAATTAGCGTTTCATGCATGAATATAGGGTCACGCAAATTATGTCGAGAATTCAATTTTTGATTTCGCTATAAGTCCAACCATGACAACAAAGAACTTAGCACGAAAATCGGTTCGGTTTTGACAAAGTTATGGAAGCATGAAAATTTTAGAGAAATTTGCGTATCATGCATGAATATAGGATCACGCAAAATATCTCGAGAAATCAACTTTGGATTTTGCTTTAAGATGAAAGCTTTGGGTGAATTAGCGTCTCATGCATGAATATAGGGTCACGCAAAATATGTCGAGAATTCAATTTTGGATTTCGCTATAAGTCCAACCATGACAAAAAAGACCTTAGCACGAAAATCGGTTCGGTTTTGACAAAGTTATGGAAGCATGAAAATTTTGAAGAGAAATTTGCGTATCATGCATGAATATAGGGATCACGCAAAATATGTCGAGAATTCAATTTTTGATTTCGCTATAAGTCCAACCATGACAACAAAGATTTTATGCACGAAAATCGGTTCGATTTTGACAAAGTTATGGAAGCATGAAAATTTTGGAGAAATTTGCGTTTCATGCATGAAAATAGGGTCACGCAAAATATGTCGAGAATTCAATTTTTGATTTCGGTATAAGTCCAACCATGACAACAAAGACCTTAGCACGAAAATCGGTTCGATTTTGACAAAGTTATGGAAGCATGAATATTTTGGAGAAATTTGCGTATCATGCATGAATACAGGATCACGCAAAATATGTCGAGAATTCAACTTTGGATTTTGCTATGAGGTGAAAGCTTTGGGTAAATTAGCGTTTCATGCATGAATATAGGGTCACGCAAAATATGTCGAGAATTCAATTTTTGATTTCGCTATAAGTCCAACCATGACAACAAACACCTTAGCACGAAAATCGGTTCGGTTTTGACAAACTTATGGAAGCATGAAAATTTTGGAAAAATTTGCGTATCATGCATGAATATAGGATCACGCAAAATATGTCGAGAATTCAACTTTGGATTTTGTTATAAGGTGAAAGCTTTGGGTAAATTAGCGTTTCATGCATGAATATAGGATCACGCAAAATATGTCGAGAATTCAATTATTGATTTCGCTATAAGTCCGACCTTGACAACAAAGACCTAAGCACGAAAATCGGATCGGTTTTGACAAACTCATGGAAGCATGAAAATATTGGAGAAATTTGCGTATTATGCATGAATATAGGATCACGCAAAATATGTCGAGAATTCAACTTTGGATATTGCTATAAGGTGAAAGCTTTGGGTAAATTAGCGTTTCATGCATGAAAATAGGGTCACGCAAAATATGTCGAGAATTCAATTTTTGATTTCGGTATAAGTCCAACCATGACAACAAAGACCTTAGCACGAAAATCGGTTCGATTTTGACAAAGTTATGGAAGCATGAAAATTTTGGAGAAATTTGCGTATCATGCATGAATATAGGATCACGCAAAATATGTCGAGAATTCAACTTTGGATATTGCTATAAGGTGAAAGCTTTGGGTAAATTTGCGTATCATGCATGAATATATGGATCACGCAAAATATGTCGAGAATTCAACTTTGGATATTGCTATAAGGTGAAAGCTTTGGGTAAATTTGCGTATCATGCATGAATATAGGGCTCACGCAAAATATGTCGAGAATTCAATTTTTGATTTCGCTATAAGTCCAACCATGACAACAAAGACCTTAGAGCGAAAATCGGTTCGATTTTGACAAAGTTATGGAAGCATGAAAATTTTGGAGAAATTTGCGTATTATGCATGAATATAGGATCACGCAAAATATGTCGAGAATTCAACTTTGGATATTGCTATAAGGTGAAAGCTTTGGGTAAATTAGCGTTTCATGCATGAATATAGGGTCACGCAAAATATGTCGAGAATTCAATTTTTGATTTCGCTATAAGTCCAACCATGACAACAAAGACCTTAGCACGAAAATCGGTTCGGTTTTGACAAACTTATGGAAGCATGAAAATTTTGGAAAAATTTGCGTATCATGCATGAATATATGATCACGCAAAATATGTCGAGAATTCAACTTTGGATTTTGTTATAAGGTGAAAGCTTTGGGTAAATTAGCGTTTCATGCATGAATATTGGATCACGCAAAATATGTCGAGAAGTCAATTTTTGATTTCGCTATAAGTCCAACCTTGACAACAAAGACCTAAGCACGAAAATCGGATCAATTTTGACAAACTTATGGAAGCATGAAAATATTGGAGAAATTTGCGTATCATGCATGAATATAGGATTACGCAAAATATGTCGAGAATTCAACTTTGGATATTGCTATAAGGTGAAAGCTTTGGGTAAATTAGCGTTTCATGCATGAAAATAGGGTCACGCAAAATATGTCGAGAATTCAATTTTTGATTTCGGTATAAGTCCAACCATGACAACAAAGACCTTAGCACGAAAATCGGTTCGATTTTGACAAAGTTATGGAAGCATGAATATTTTGGAGAAATTTGCGTATCATGCATGAATATAGGATCACGCAAAATATGTCGAGAATTCAACTTTGGATTTTGCTATGAGGTGAAAGCTTTGGGTAAATTAGCGTTTCATGCATGAATATTGGGTTACGCAAAATATGTCGAGAATTCAATTTTTGATTTCGCTATAAGTCCAACCATGACAACAAAGACCTTAGCACGAAAATCGGTTCGGTTTTGACAAAGTTATGGAAGCATGAAAATTTTTGAGAAATTTGCGTATCATGCATGAATATAGGATCACGCAAAATATGTCGAGAATTCAACTTTGGATTTTGCTATAAGATGAAAGCTTTGGGTAAATTAGCGTTTCATGCATGAATATAGGGTCACGCAAAATATGTCGAGAATTCAATTTTTGATTTCGCTATAAGTCCAACCATGACAACAAAGACCTTAGCACGAAAATCGGTTCGGTTTTGACAAAGTTATGGAAGCATGAAAATTTTGGAGAAATTTGCGTATCATGCATGAATATAGGGATCACGCAAAATATGTCGAGAATTCAATTTTTGATTTCGCTATAAGTCCAACCATGACAACAAAGATTTTATGCACGAAAATCGGTTCGATTTTGACAAAGTTATGGAAGCATGAAAATATTGGAGAAATTTGCGTATTATGCATGAATATAGGATCACGCAAAATATGTCGAGAATTCAACTTTGAATATTGCTATAAGGTGAAAGCTTTGGGTAAATTAGCGTTTCATGCATGAAAATAGGGTCACGCAAAATATGTCGAGAATTCAATTTTTGATTTCGGTATAAGTCCAACCATGACAACAAAGACCTTAGCACGAAAATCGGTTCGGTTTTGACAAAGTTATGGAAGCATGAAAATTTTGGAGAAATTTGCGTATCATGCATGAATATAGGATCACGCAAAATATGTCGAGAATTCAACTTTGGATTTTGCTATAAGGTGAAAGCTTTGGGTAAATTAGCGTTTCATGCATGAATATAGGGTCACGCAAAATATGTCGAGAATTCAATTTTTGATTTCGCTATAAGTCCAACCATGACAACAAAGACCTTAGCACGAAAATCGGTTCGGTTTTGACAAAGTTATGGAAGCATGAAAATTTTGGAGAAATTTGCGTATCATGCATGAATATAGGGATCACGCAAAATATGTCGAGAATTCAACTTTGGATTTTGCTATAAGGTGAAAGCTTTGGGTAAATTAGCGTTTCATGCATGAATATAGGGTCACGCAAAATATGTCGAGAATTCAATTTTTGATTTCGCTATAAGTCCAACCATGACAACAAAGACCTTAGCACGAAAATCGGTTCGGTTTTGTCAAAGTTATGGAAGCATGAAAATTTTGGAGAAATTTGCGTATCATGCATGAATATAGGATCACGCAAAATATCTCGAGAAATCAACTTTGGATTTTGCTTTAAGATGAAAGCTTTGGGTGAATTAGCGTTTCATGCATGAATATAGGGTCACGCAAAATATGTCGAGAATTCAATTTTGGATTTCGCTATAAGTCCAACCATGACAACAAAGACCTTAGCACGAAAATCGGTTCGGTTTTGACAAAGTTATGGAAGCATGAAAATTTTGGAGAAATTTGCGTATCATGCATGAATATAGGGATCACGCAAAATATGTCGAGAATTCAACTTTGGATTTTGCTATAAGGCCACAAAATTTCAAAATCTTTTCAAAGTTATGAACATGAAAGCTTTGGGTAAATTTGCGTATCATGCATGAATATAGGATCACGCAAAATATGTCGAGAATTCAATTATTGATTTCGCTATAAGTCCAACCTTGACAACAAAGACCTAAGCACGAAAATCGGATCGGTTTTGACAAAGTTATGGAAGCATGAAAATTTTGGAGAAATTTGCGTATCATGCATGAATATAGGATCACGCAAAATATGTCGAGAATTCAACTTTGAATATTGCTATAAGGTGAAAGCTTTGGGTAAATTAGCGTTTCATGCATGAAAATAGGGTCACGCAAAATATGTCGAGAATTCAATTTTTGATTTCGGTATAAGTCCAACCATGACAACAAAGACCTTAGCACGAAAATCGGTTCGATTTTGACAAACTTATGGAAGCATGAAAATTTTGGAGAAATTTGCGTATCATGCATGAATATAGGATCACGCAAAATATGTCGAGAATTCAACTTTGGATATTGCTATAAGGTGAAAGCTTTGGGTAAATTAGCGTTTCATGCATGAATATTGGATCACGCAAAATATGTCGAGAATCAATTTTTGATTTCGCTATAAGTCCAACCTGACAACAAAGACCTAAGCACGAAAATCGGATCAATTTTGACAAACTTATGGAAGCATGAAAATATTGGAGAAATTTGCGTATCATGCATGAATATAGGATCACGAAAAATATGTCGAGAATTCAACTTTGGATATTGCTATAAGGTGAAAGCTTTGGGTAAATTAGCGTTTCATGCATGAAAATAGGGTCACGCAAAATATGTCGAGAATTCAATTTTTGATTTCGGTATAAGTCCAACCATGACAACAAAGACCTTAGCACGAAAATCGGTTCGATTTTGACAAAGTTATGGAAGCATGAATATTTTGGAGAAATTTGCGTATCATGCATGAATATAGGATCACGCAAAATATGTCGAGAATTCAACTTTGGATTTTGCTATGAGGTGAAAGCTTTGGGTAAATTAGCGTTTCATGCATGAATATTGGGTCACGCAAAATATGTCGAGAATTCAATTTTGGATTTCGCTATAAGTCCAACCATGACAACAAAGACCTTAGCACGAAAATCGGTTCGGTTTTGACAAAGCTATGGAAGCATGAAAATTTTTGAGAAATTTGCGTATCATGCATGAATATAGGATCACGCAAAATATGTCGAGAATTCAACTTTGGATTTTGCTATAAGATGAAAGCTTTGGGTAAATTACCGTTTCATGCATGAATATAGGGTCACGCAAAATATGTCGAGAATTCAATTTTTGATTTCGGTATAAGTCCAACCATGACAACAAAGACCTTAGCACGAAAATCGGTTCGGCTTTGACAAAGTTATGGAAGCATGAAAATATTGGAGAAATTTGCGTATCATGCATGAATATAGGATCACGCAAAATATGTCGAGAATTCAACTTTGGATTTTGCTATAAGATGAAAACTTTGGGTAAATTAGCGTTTCATGCATGAATATAGGTCACGCAAAATATGTCGAGAATTCAATTTTTGATTTCGGTAAAAGTCCAACCATGACAACAAAGACCTTAGCACGAAAATCGGTTCGGTTTTGACAAAGTTATGGAAGCATGAAAATTTTGGAGAAATTTGCGTATCATGCATGAATATAGGATCACGCAAAATATCTCGAGAATTCAACTTTGGATTTTGCTTTAAGATGAAAGCTTTGGGTAAAATAGCGTTTCATGCATGAATAGGGTCACGCAAAATATGTCGAGAATTCAATTTTTGATTTCGGTATAAGTCCAACCATGACAACAAAGACCTTAGCACGAAAATCGGTTCGGCTTTGACAAACTTATGGAAGCATGAAAATTTTTGAGAAATTTGCGTATCATGCATGAATATAGGATAACGCAAAATATCTCGAGAAATCAACTTTGGATTTTGCTTTAAGATGAAAGCTTTGGGTGAATTAGCGTTTCATGCATGAATATAATCACGCAAAATATGTCGAGAATTCAACTTTGGATTTTGCTATAAGATGAAAGCTTTGGGTAAATTAGCGTTTCATGCATGAATATATAGGGTCACGCAAAATATGTCGAGAATTCAATTTTTGATTTCGGTATAAGTGCAACCATGACAACAAAGACCTTAGCACGAAAATCGGTTCGGTTTTCACAAAGTTATGGAAGCATGAAAATTTTTGAGAAATTTGCGTATCATGCATGAATATAGGGATCACGCAAAATATGTCGAGAATTCAACTTCGGATATTGCTATAAGGTGAAAGCTTTGGGTAAATTAGCGGTTCATGCATGAAAATAGGGTCACGCAAAATATGTCGAGAATTCAATTTTGGATTTCGCTATAAGTCCAACCATGACAACAAAGACCTTAGCACGAAAATCGGTTCGGTTTTGACAAAGTTATGGAAGCATGAAAATTTTGGAGAAATTTGCGTATCATGTATGAATATAGGATCACGCAAAATATGTCGAGAATTCCATTTTTGATTTCGCTATAAGTCCAACCATGACAACAAAGCACGAAAATCGGTTCGGTTTTGACAATGTTATAGAAGCATGAAAATTTTAGAGAAATTTGCGTATCATGCATGAATATAGGATCACGCAAAATATCTCGAGAATTCAACTTTGGATTTTGCTATAAGATGAAAGCTTTGGGTAAATTAGCGTTTCATGCATGAATATAGGGTCACGCAAAATATGTCGAGAATTCAATTTTTGATTTCGCTATAAGTCCAACCATGACAACAAAGACCTTAGCACGAAAATCGGTTCGGTTTTGACAAACTTATGGAAGCATGAAAAATTTGGAGAAATTTGCGTGTCATGCATGAATATAGGATCACGCAAAATATGTCGAGAATTCAACTTTGGATTTTGCTATAAGGTGAAAGCTTTGGGTAAATTAGTGTTTCATGCATGAATATAGGGTCACGCAAAATATGTCGAGAATTCAATTTTTGATTTCGCTATAAGTCCAACCATGACAACAAAGACCTTAGCACGAAAATCGGTTCGGCTTTGACAAAGTTATGGAAGCATGAGAATTTTGGAGAAATTTGCGTATCATGCATGAATATAGGATCACGCAAAATATGTCGAGAATTCAACTTTGGATTTTGCTATAAGATGAAAACTTTTGGTAAATTAGCGTTTCATGCATGAATCATGTCACGCAAAATATGTCGAGAATTCAATTTTTGATTTCGGTAAAAGTCCAACCATGACAACAAAGACCTTAGCACGAAAATCGGTTCGGTTTTGACAAAGTTATGGAAGCATGAAAATTTTGGAGAAATTTGCGTATCATGCATGAATATAGGATCACGCAAAATATCTCGAGAATTCAACTTTGGATTTTGCTTTAAGATGAAAGCTTTGGGTAAATTAGCATTTCATGCATGAAAATAGGGTCACGCAAAATATGTCGAGAATTCAATTTTGGATTTCGCTATAAGTCCAACCATGACAACAAAGACCTTAGCACAAAAATCGGTTCGGTTTTGACAAAGTTATGGAAGCATGAAAATTTTGGAGAAATTTGCGTATCATGTATGAATATAGGATAACGCAAAATATGTCGAGAATTCAATTTTTGATTTCGCTATAAGTCCAACCATGACAACAAAGACACGAAAATCGGTTCGGTTTTGACAATGTTATAGAAGCATGAAAATTTTAGAGAAATTTGCGTATCATGCATGAATATAGGATCACGCAAAATATTCGAGAATCAACTTTGGATTTTGTATAAGTGAAAGTTTAAATAGGTTAGATAAGTCAGAAAATAGTAGAATAATTTTTGATTTCGCTATAAGTCCAACCATGACAAAAAGACCTTAGCACGAAAATCGGTTCGGTTTTGACAAAGTTATGGAAGCATGAAAATTTTGGAGAAATTTGCGTATCATGCATGAATATAGGGATCACGCAAAATATGTCGAGAATTCAACTTTGGATTTTGTTATAAGGTGAAAGCTTTGGGTAAATTAGTGTTTCATGCATGAATATAGGGTCACGCAAAATATGTCGAGAATTCAATTTTTGATTTCGCTATAAGTCCAACCATGACAAGAAAGACCGTAGCACGAAAATCGGTTCGATTTTGACAAAGTTATGGAAGCATGAAAATTTTGGAGAAATTTGCGTGACATGCATGAATATAGGATCATGCAAAACATGTCGAGAATTTAACTTCGGATTTGTAGCAGTCGACATTACGGTTGGGCGGCAAAAACTTATATAGCATTCGCCATTAATAACATCGAGAGGCTGACTCGTAGCCTACAGTAGCACTCTCTATCCATTGAGGGTCACAGCGGGCGGAATCCTCTTGTACCCTAGCTCTTTCGGGGTGGGGTGGGTTTTGCCATGTCTCAACAGTGCCTACATAAACTTTATTTTTTAGGATCCCTACTGTCTCTAACATTGAGAGCTATACTCCACGAACACAATCATCCTTTCAAAACAGGATCACTGAAAAGGTACCAACAAAACATAACCAAACTATTGAGGGCTTCTCTCAGGTTAGAAGGGCGTAGAAAAGGGCGAGGGTCTACGATGGCATTCGACACACGCGTTCTTTACCCAACCCAACCATGATCTTCTATTCAACCGGTTACTGAAGATCCCAAAAATAAGAATTTGGCCTCCTACATTATACTACCATGTCTTCCAGGAACTTCAACACTCTAGCAATTCATTTTAAATTCATGAACAATATTTATTCAATATAATTTTTTTACTAAAATACATAATGAGTTGCTGGGCTAAAATAACATATCCAAATATTGAAATATTATAACTGACTAATAGAGTTCAATTCAACTGCTAACAATTTTATTCGCGTCCGAGCCTTAAGATAACATATAAACTAATAGGCTATATAGTAGGGCACATACTAATTGCAGTCACGGTGCATCAAATTAATTAATTATTATATTCAATTAAGTTAATTTAAATTGGTATATTTATACTGATAGTAGTTAGCGGAGGCACTTAACAAAGTGTGCGCATACTGACAGACGGAACTGTGCACGGGTGTACATACTTCAATAACTTCAATAGGGTATGTCTACGTAAGGCAACCACGGTGCATGGCTTAATAAACTAAATTTACCAGACTATATTCAAAGTGTGTACCTACAGTTGGCAGACACTGTACCTTAGGATTATTACAAGTAGATATCTAGAATTGGTAGGCATTGTGCTTGAGTGTAAAAGAAATAACTAAAAGAAGCGGGGCTTAACATGTGCAAGTGTGCACAGACATCTTGCAGCCACTGTGTTAAAGCACGATGGCTTAAAACAGCTGATCGCTCTGCATACGTTGGTATAATTGGAATGTGGTTGTTGTTGTTGTAGGTTATTGGTTATTATTAGATTTAGTAAATAATTACGTTACGTTAGGGATGTATATCCAAGAATACACAAAATTAGGCGATAAAATATAATGATCATAAAGCAAATATATACTCAGCAGTGGCTGAGTTGACTCGGCAAAGGTAAAAGCTTTGATTTGGCACAACACCCAACTGCAAGTACATGTTTACATGCATACATACAAATGTATACCTGTACATATGCAGGGGTAGAGCTTTTGCACGCGCAGGTCAAGTCAGCTTAGCTTACAGCGAAAAAGAAAAAGAAGAATATATAAAACGAGGGATGCACTTACATATAGATATCCAGCGGTGGAAAGCTTTCCATCGTTGTTGTTCTTGTTGATGATTGTATGTATGTTTGTGTTGTTTGTATGTATGATGTAACTGGTGGTTGTTTTAAATATAGGTTAAATTATATGTTTTTCTTTGTCCTTTTTCGCACTTTAGTTAGTTTTAGGCACTTTAGTTTTAATTATTGTATTTTAATTGTAGACTGTGTCCACATTATTATCGGGGCAATGCGAGAGCTTTGGCTCTCACAACAACAACACACACTCAATTTATACTGCTGCATGCTGCAGTAAAACTAAGTTTGATTTATACACAATGTTCACTACCTTTACGGGGTTTCGGATTATTTATAAGCACTATTCTAATTGTCACTTATGCCTAACAATTTATCGCGATCAAGCGCGAGCGTGGCTCTAGCGCGACGGCGTAACACGGGCAACTGGATCATCAGCTGCAGAAAAGCTCATCGGGCTGTGCTTTATGCTAAAGCATGCACAGCAAGGGCGTAGATGCTGCCGACAAGGGGGATTTTCGAATCAGCACCAATCCAATTGACAAGCGCATAGCGGGTTGATGCCTAAGTTTCAAGCTCAGCAGAAACTAATGCACCCACACCAGGGCTCTATGGAATACTCCAAGCCATGCGCGCATGCGGCAAACGCGAGAGCGCTGAAGACTGGTGTGGGTATAGCGGGATCACTATAGGAGAAAAACAGAACTTTAGCCTTACGAAATATAGCACAATATTTACAGCGGCACATACCTTGTCTTGCAAGGAATGCGCCTGGCTAAATATCGCTATCCGCGATCGGTCCTAAGAGGTGGATGCTCTTGGATTAGATATCCGACGTCTTTGTCGTGGTGTGGGTAAAAATCCGAAAAACATGAAATTTATGCATTTCGCGCACGGAGCAGCGCGGATTGAAGCACTCTGAGTGCTTATAATTAGCCGTTGTGCACTTTTTGCACTAAAATTTAAGCGTTTTTCCAATTTAATTTGGACGACCGATTGATAACCTCACACGCAGCTACGAGAAGCTGTTCGACGTGGAGGACGCGAACTATATCTGGGACCGATCAGCAAAGAGGCTGAATGAGGCACATGTAGGCCTTTTATATCACCCAATTCCAATACACAACTCTCCGTTGCGTGAAGTTGGATGCGAGTTTTATTGGAGTGTGAGAGCCTGCGTTCTCACAAGCTTTGCAACATTGTTGCCACTTGCTCTGCACTAGCAACAGACAAAAATGATTTTATCGCATGCGACAATTTCTGTCGCAAAATGTATGCGATAAAATGCTAATATTGCCTGCGAAACAAATATCAAACGGCGACCATTACACCACCCGATAATATACCACCGTTAGACGGAATATTAGCGGGAATTAGCTTCGAAGGTCTTTGGCGTGGTATGTCCCGATTTCTTTCCCTTGCAAATTCTCAAGCTGGTAGTAGCAATTGCCAAGTTTTTTCCGAATTCGGCACTTGACAAACTGCGGTCCAAGCTTTGCATTGTAATTTTGTGTAAATTTACTTAAAGAAAAATTTCGACGAAAAACTTCTTGGCCTTCTCTAAAACAGACAGGCTTGGAACGTAAATCATACTGCTTCACATTTCGGTTGTATGCTTTTCGAATATTAGCTTGAATATCCTTTCGTAATAGCGACAAATTATCTGATCGAGAAATGGGAGTAATGGGCTCGTCAAGCAGGGATAAATCTTTTAGTAGTTTGTAATCTGATCCATGCGTAATCATATCCAAGCCAAATAACGCTCGATATGGCGAACATCCTATCGATTGATGCAGCGCCGATCTCAATGAACATGAAATGCTTGTAAGATGTAAGTCCCACTCGGTCTGATCATTTTTCAGATACGAGCGAACTGCGGCTAGCAAGGAACGGTTCACGCGTTCGGCAGCATTGCTTTGGGGCGAGTATAACGCCGTATAACAATGTTTAATGCCTAATTCGGTGAGGAATGCATTAAAGTCATTGGCTTTAAATTGACTGCCGTTATCGCTGATTATAGTTTCTGGGACACCAAAACTATGAAAAATGTGTTTTAACAAAAATTCTTGCACAGCACTCGAGGTGAACTTCTTTAGGGGCTGTAACCAGTGATATTTACTGAAGTGGTCAAGCACTATCAGTAAGCCAACGTGTCCGCTTCTACTACGAGGATAGGGGCCAAGTAGGTCTATGTACAGTCTCTGAAACGGTCTACAGGTCGGATTGTGCTCACCCATAGGTGGACGCGTGCAAAAGTTGGGCGCTTTGGTTTCCTTGCAGGTGTCACAATTGCGAATGTACTCACGCACATCTTTAGCCAAACCTGGCCAGAATAGATGGCGGCGTAGCTTTTCAATTGTCTTCTGCATGCCTGCATGAGAAGATGTAGGACTGTCATGGGCTTGCTTTAAGACGTCACTTCGTAACGACTCTGGAACCCATAATTTCCAGGAGAGCTTATCTTGGGTATCATCACCAATGGCATGTTCTGTGCGCATATACACGAACTTATCGACAATCTTAAGGTCAGGAAACTTAGACAAGTTCTGGCTAATTTTATCTTTAAGGCTCTGATAACTATTTTCATGAAAGGCGTCGGATTCGAGATTTATAACAGGACTCATATCCAATTCTGCCACTTCGTGATCCGTTAACCGTGATAACGCATCCGGCACAATATGATCTTTTCCCTTACGATGAGAGATCGAGAATTTAAACTGCTGTAAACGGAAAATCCATCGTGCCAATCTGCCCGAAACGTTTTGCTGCCTCATGAGCCAAAGCAAACTGGAATGATCAGTCACTACCTCGAACTCTTGGAGCTCTAAGTAGCATCTGAACTTTTCAATCGCTAAAATTACGGCCAAGCATTCACGTTCCGTGACACTATAGTTGCGTTGAGCATGACTCAATTTCTTTGACATAAAGGCAATGGGATTCTCCTCATTGCTTTCTGATAATTGCACTAACACAGCGCCGATTCCGAAATCGCTGGCGTCGCAGTAGAAAAAACTTCTTACTGAAATCAGGATTCGTCAACACTGGAGCGGAAGTCAAAATTTGTTTCAAATTGGTCATCGCATTCTGAGCCTCCGGGGTCCATTCAAACTTCTTCTTCGTAGAAAACACCTCAGTAATAGGACAGGTGAGTTCGGAGAAATTGTGGATAAACCTCCGGTACCAACCACAAACTCCAAGAAATCCTCGAACCTGCTTCAGATTCTTTGGCGAGGGCCAATTTAAAATACATGATATTTTATCAGGATCTGTATGCACACCTTTACTGCTGATAACATATCCTAGATAATTAATACTCGTGACACAAAACTGACTCTTAGCAATATTAAGCGTCAAGTTTGCTTTGCGAAATTGCTCAGCTATCCGAACTAAAACTGCGAGATGGGAAGAAAAGTCTTCAGAAACAATGCACATGTCATCTAAATAACCAAACACGCAGTGTCGAAGATCTGGGGGGATAATATTGTCCATCAGACGACACATAGTAGATGGAGCGTTGCAGAGGCCAAATGGCATAACTTTAAACTGGTAAAGCGGTCTTCCAGGGACCGTAAACGCAGTTAATGGCCTTGACTCTGGACTAAGTTCAATTTGCCAGTACGCATCCTTTAAGTCAAGCTTAGATATAATGTTCGCTTTAGGCAAGCGGGAAAATATGCCATCTATGCTTGGTAAAGGATAAGCGTCCTTTTTCGTAGCGTCATTCAGTTTTCGCGCATCAAGGCACAAACGAACTTTATTAGGTTTTACAACCAGGCGCATTGGAGAACTCCAGGCGCTTACTGAAGGCTCAATGACATCTAGTTGTAGCATGCGGTCTATTTCACAATACAGCAGTTTTTCTACGGCTGGGCTTACTGGATAAAATCGCTGTTTAACCGGCTTCGCTTCTCCCACATCAATCTCATGTTGGACCAACGTAGTTCGGCCTAAACCTTCCGTAGCACAAGGAAACAACAATTTCACCACATCAAGCTGCTGAATCTGCTGAGGACTCAGAGGATATTTCGTACTATTTTCAACTTGAGCTTCAATTTGATCTGTAACTGGATCAATTGCACTTATAATATTTGGAGCGAGAGAAAAGGTTCTCCAAAAATCAACTCCAAGTATCAATTTCTGCTTAATTGAGGGCATAACGTAGATTTTCATGGGCTTTGTGAGGGATTTATACTTCATCATGATGTCTAAAACTCCAATAATGTGTTGCGTTTCCCCATCAGCCGTTCTGGCATGTGACTTCAAGGGCCTATATTCTTTCAACTTGGTGAAGTCATTTAGCGCAAGTGACGAGCCTATGCAACTAATGTTCGCTCCTGTGTCAAGCAGACCAAGTTCTGTGTATCCAAGAAACGAAACTTCCGCATAGCTACGCAGATCTTTGTAATTACTAAAAGTTGTAGAGATTAGTAGTTTTTTGTTTTGATTCACGTTATCGTAATACGTTTTCAATCTTAAAGTACGCTTGCTAACTAGAGCAATAGAACCTCTACTAAATATGCGATTTCTTACATCTAAATAATTCTGTAGCCGGTCATTATAAGAACGAAACCGACACGAACCGGAAGTAGGCGTGACAGAGGGTTGAGCGCTCTCCTCCAGATGCGATTGCACCATGATTGGAGATTGCGTACGCTGTTCTGCCGTTACAACGGGTAACTTTATACTTGCGGGGGCATCCGGCTGTTGTTGGGTGCTCCCGATCGACGGTTTTCCGACTTTCGGCGGATACAATTTTTACATTGGGGCTTGTAAACGTTTGGAGCGCCGCATCCATAACAAAAAATTCGACGATCTGCCAAACAATTTTCCCAAATATGGCCTAGCTCATCGCAATTCCAACATTTAAGTTTCGCGTGAGCAATGCGAAGCTCTGCCAGCTCAATTTCGGCTTGAACTGCCTCTTCGTCTAAATCTGGACATGGTTCTTCGAGGGCATACACCTGACGACGACTGACAACTGGTTTCTGTCTAGGAGTTATGTCAGCGCGACAGCTGAGCTCGAACATCAAATTTTCACTCATCTGGACAAGGCGACGTAAATGTCCTACGGAGTGTACAGGCTGATACAACAATTTTTCACGTATTTCCGGAAGCAAGTTATTTTTTAAAATCTCCATTAACTCTTCCTCTTCAATACGAATGGCTGACTTGTCTATTAAGGAAGCAACGGCATCATAATAGGTTGTAAATGATTCGCCGGGCTTCTGCTTACGCGATCTTATGAGTTCTTTGCTCATAAAGTTCGAGCGATAATCTTTGTATTGCTGTCGGAGAGCAGCACAAACTTCAGACCACACAATGCGATCAACTTGCTTATGGTACCGCCAGTACCAATCTCGTGCTTTTCCCGCAAACAAAACATGTAAATGCTTGCACAACGAAACGAAATCGCTGTCTAAAGTTTCATCTGTGAGCGACTTGACACGATAAATAAATTCTTCTACTCCTAATCCCGCAGCGGTTCCATCGAAGTGTAGATTCCACTTCTGTATGATATCGGCTGCCTTCCGATTGTACATGGAAGAGCTCGTTTGCGAGGGTGTTTGACCGAGTGGAACAGGTTGAACTTGTGTTTCGCTATGATGCGAACGAGCAGTCTCATTTAAGGCTGACACCAATCGGGTTACCGATTGATCAATCATCTCTTGAATAACTACATAATCAACCTCATTGCCACGGCAATCATTGCCGGCACGAGCTGGCCGACCTCTTCTCCTATGAGCAACATTTCTAGCAGGAGGGGCTTCTACTTGGTTGGTGCTATGACTAGCATCAAGGGCTGAAGATGGCGCAGCACTCGTGTTCAAAGAACGAGCCTCTGGGCCAACAACTGACGTCGAAGGTTGAGTTTGGGCTTGAGCTTGACTCAAAGCTTTAGCAAGATTGCGCGTTGTTACTCGTTGAGGAACAGGAGCTGCCTGGGGTGCATTTTGCTTCTCTCGGGGCGAACAATTTCCTACAACTACTTTCATATCTTGCAAGGTAATAGTTTCGTTACAAATGTAACAGACAGTGTGCTCTTCTAGCCAACCTTCTAAACAATGTTTATGAAAACTGTGCTTACACGGTGCTAGGTAGCATGGCTGGGTATTACCCATCCCTTGGTTACATATTGCGCACTGATTTTCGATTTCCCTCCCTGAGGGGGGTATATTTTTAGGACTGTGACCTATCGGCATATTCATAAAAATAAGTGTTCCTGGTATAGACATTTAAGGGTAATATAACAATTAGGACAAAACAAATTCTAAGACTCTTCCAGCCTGATGAAAGCAGGTATTTTCTTCTGGGCTATTGTAACTACAACTGAACAGTTGCAAATAACTTGACTCCAGTCTACATATTTTCGTTATTCGGCAAGGATACGCAAAGGCATAATCACAAGTTCCAGACAATAATTCCAATAATGTATTCTAACAGCAAAACTAAAGCAAGGCTATCCAAAATTATTATCTTTGACTTTACCAAAATTCCAATAGCTAGGTAAGAAAAAGTCTATCTCATTGACAATCAGTAGTGGTATCCGATCTCAGCCAAATACGCAATATTCTGGAATTGTGTAAGGTAGTATTTTCAAACACAGACTTACTGAAATAAGGCTGATCAAAATAATAGAAAAACTAACGAGCAAAAATGTGAGAGCTTTCTCCTCTTGATAGACGATGTCAAATGCTATCATTTCTCGATCCATTAATAGAGTATCTCGGCATGGTATCCATAAACGAATCACCAGCATCGTAGGCTCATATTAACGAAATTTAATACTCAAGTATCTCTCAATGCGGAAGCTAGACGAACGACATCTAAGCCACATCAGCATTGCTGATACAAAGCAAACTTGTATTTATAT
This sequence comes from Hirtodrosophila histrioides, assembly GCA_037075165.1. Lineage (NCBI taxonomy): Eukaryota > Metazoa > Arthropoda > Insecta > Diptera > Drosophilidae > Hirtodrosophila > Hirtodrosophila histrioides. The sequence goes on along the minus strand of JBAMCL010000739.1, from coordinate 14,891 downwards.
TTTATTTTTCAAAATCTCATCACCAATGGGACTGTGCAACTACTAACGATTTTACGCGTAGAGATTCGAAACTTATGCATCACGCAAATGTTAAGAATATCCTAGTAGCCTGCCCCACACGTTTGGGCGCCAAAAACTTTATGTAGCAGTCGACATTACGGTTGGGCGGCAAAAACTTATATAGCATTCGCCATTAATAACATCGAGAGGCTGACTCGTAGCCTACAGTAGCACTCTCTATCCATTGAGGGTCACAGCGGGCGGAATCCTCTTGTACCCTAGCTCTTTCGGGGTGGGGTGGGTTTTGCCATGTCTCAACAGTGCCTACATAAACTTTATTTTTTAGGATCCCTACTGTCTCTAACATTGGGAGCTATACTCCACGAACACAATCATCCTTTCAAAACAGGATCACTGAAAAGGTACCAACAAAACATAACCAAACTATTGAGGGCTTCCCTCAGGTTAGAAGGGCGTAGAAAAGGGCGAGGGTCTACGATGGCATTCGACACACGCGTTCTTTACCCAACCCAACCATGATCTTCTATTCAACCGGTTACTGAAGATCCCAAAAATAAGAATTTGGCCTCCTACATTATACTACCATGTCTTCCAGGAACTTCAACACTCTAGCAATTCATTTTAAATTCATGAACAATATTTATTCAATATAATTTTTTTACTAAAATACATAATGAGTTGCTGGGCTAAAATAACATATCCAAATATTGAAATATTATAACTGACTAATAGAGTTCAATTCAACTGCTAACAATTTTATTCGCGTCCGAGCCTTAAGATAACATATAAACTAATAGGCTATATAGTAGGGCACATACTAATTGCAGTCACGGTGCATCAAATTAATTAATTATTATATTCAATTAAGTTAATTTAAATTGGTATATTTATACTGATAGTAGTTAGCGGAGGCACTTAACAAAGTGTGCGCATACTGACAGACGGAACTGTGCGCGGGTGTACATACTTCAATAACTTCAATAGGGTATGTCTACGTAAGGCAACCACGGTGCATGGCTTAATAAACTAAATTTACCAGACTATATTCAAAGTGTGTACCTACAGTTGGCAGACACTGTACCTTAGGATTATTACAAGTAGATATCTAGAATTGGTAGGCATTGTGCATGAGTGTAAAAGAAATAACTAAAAGAAGCGGGGCTTAACATGTGCAAGTGTGCACAGACATCTTGCAGCCACTGTGTTAAAGCACGATGGCTTAAAACAGCTGATCGCTCTGCATACGTTGGTATAATTGGAATGTGGTTGTTGTTGTTGTAGGTTATTGGTTATTATTAGATTTAGTAAATAATTACGTTACGTTAGGGATGTATATCCAAGAATACACAAAATTAGGCGATAAAATATAATGATCATAAAGCAAATATATACTCAGCAGTGGCTGAGTTGACTCGGCAAAGGTAAAAGCTTTGATTTGGCACAACACCCAACTGCAAGTACATGTTTACATGCATACATACAAATGTATGCCTGTACATATGCAGGGGTAGAGCTTTTGCACGCGCAGGTCAAGTCAGCTTAGCTTACAGCGAAAAAGAAAAAGAAGAATATATAAAACGAGGGATGCACTTACATATAGATATCCAGCGGTGGAAAGCTTTCCATCGTTGTTGTTCTTGTTGATGATTGTATGTATGTTTGTGTTGTATGTATGTATGATGTAACTGGTGGTTGTTTTAAATATAGGTTAAATTATATGTTTTTCTTTGTCCTTTTTCGCACTTTAGTTAGTTTTAGGCACTTTAGTTTTAATTATTGTATTTTAATTGTAGACTGTGTCCACATTATTATCGGGGCAATGCGAGAGCTTTGGCTCTCACAACAACAACACACACTCAATTTATACTGCTGCATGCTGCAGTAAAACTAAGTTTGATTTATACACAATGTTCACTACCTTTACGGGGTTTCGGATTATTTATAAGCACTATTCTAATTGTCACTTATGCCTAACAATTTATCGCGATCAAGCGCGAGCGTGGCTCTAGCGCGACGGCGTAACACGGGCAACTGGATCATCAGCTGCAGAAAAGCTCATCGGGCTGTGCTTTATGCTAAAGCATGCACAGCAAGGGCGTAGATGCTGCCGACAAGGGGGGATTTTCGAATCAGCACCAATCCAATTGACAAGCGCATAGCGGGTTGATGCCTAAGTTTCAAGCTCAGCAGAAACTAATGCACCCACACCAGGGCTCTATGGAATACTCCAAGCCATGCGCGCATGCGGCAAACGCGAGAGCGCTGAAGACTGGTGTGGGTATAGCGGGATCACTATAGGAGAAAAACAGAACTTTAGCCTTACGAAATATAGCACAATATTTACAGCGGCACATACCTTGTCTTGCAAGGAATGCGCCTGGCTAAATATCGCTATCCGCGATCGGTCCTAAGAGGTGGATGCTCTTGGATTAGATATCCGACGTCTTTGTCGTGGTGTGGGTAAAAATCCGAAAAACATGAAATTTATGCATTTCGCGCACGGAGCAGCGCGGATTGAAGCACTCTGAGTGCTTATAATTAGCCGTTGTGCACTTTTTGCACTAAAATTTAAGCGTTTTTCCAATTTAATTTGGACGACCGATTGATAACCTCACACGCAGCTACGAGAAGCTGTTCGACGTGGAGGACGCGAACTATATCTGGGACCGATCAGCAAAGAGGCTGAATGAGGCACATGTAGGCCTTTTATATCACCCAATTCCAATACACAACTCTCCGTTGCGTGAAGTTGGATGCGAGTTTTATTGGAGTGTGAGAGCCTGCGTTCTCACAAGCTTTGCAACATTGTTGCCACTTGCTCTGCACTAGCAACAGACAAAAATGATTTTATCGCATGCGACAATTTCTGTCGCAAAATGTATGCGATAAAATGCTAATATTGCCTGCGAAACAAATATCAAACGGCGACCATTACAGATTTCGCTATAAGGTGAAAGCTTTGGGTAAATTAGCGTATCATGCATAAATATAGGGTCACGCAAAATATATCGAGAATTCAATTTTGGATTTCGCTATAAGTCCAACCATGACAACAAAGACTTTATGCACGAAAATCGGTTCGATTTTGACAAAGTTATGGAAGCATGAAAATTTTGGAGAAATTTGCGTATCATGCATGAATATAGGATCACGCAAAATATGTCGAGAATTCAACTTTGGATATTGCTATAAGGTGAAAGCTTTGGGTAAATTATCGTTTCATGCATGAATATAGGGTCACGCAAAATATGTCGAGAATTCAATTTTGGATTTCGCTATAAGTCCAACCATGACAACAAAGACCTTAGCACGAAAATCGGTTCGATTTTGACAAAGTTATGGAAGCATGAAAATATTGGAGAAATTTGCGTATCATGCATGAATATAGGATCACGCAAAATATGTCGAGAATTCAACTTTGGATATTGCTATAAGGTGAAAGCTTTGGGTAAATTAGCGTTTCATGCATGAAAATAGGGTCACGCAAAATATGTCGAGAATTCAATTTTGGATTTCTCTATAAGTCCAACCATGACAACAAAGACCTTAGCACAAAAATCGGTTCGATTTTGACAAAGTTATGGAAGCATGAAAATTTTGGAGAAATTTGCGTATCATGCATGAATATAGGATCACGAAAAATATGTCGAGAATTCAACTTTGGATTTTGCTATGAGGTGAAAGCTTTGGGTAAATTAGCGTTTCATGCATGAATATAGGGTCACGCAAAATATGTCGAGAATTCAATTTTTGATTTCGGTATAAGTCCACCATGACAACAAAGACCTTAGCACGAAAATCGGATCGGTTTTGTCAAAGTTATGGAAGCATGGAAATTTTGGAGAAATTTGCGTGACATTCATGAATATAGGATCACGCAAAACATGTCGAGAATTTAACTTCGGATTTCGCTATAAGGTGAAAGCTTTGGGTAAATTAGCGTATCATGCATAAATATAGTGTCACGCAAAATATGTCGAGAATTCAATTTTTGATTTCGCTATAAGTCCAACCATGACAACAAAGACCTTAGCACGAAAATCGGTTCGGTTTTGACAAACTTATGGAAGCATGAAAATTTTGGAAAAATTTGCGTATCATGCATGAATATAGGATCACGCAAAATATGTCGAGAATTCAACTTTGGATATTGCTATAAGGTGAAAGCTTTGGGTAAATTAGCGTTTAATGCATGAAAATAGGGTCATGCAAAATATGTCGAGAATTTAATTTTGGATTTCGCTATAAGTCCAACCATGACAACAAAGACCTTAGCACAAAAATCGGTTCGATTTTGACAAAGTTATGGAAGCATGAAAATTTTGGAGAAATTTGCGTATCATGCATGAATATAGGATCACGAAAAATATGTCGAGAATTCAACTTTGGATTTTGCTATGAGGTGAAAGCTTTGGGTAAATTAGCGTTTCATGCATGAAAATAGGGTCACGCAAAATATGTCGAGAATTCAATTTTGGATTTCTCTATAAGTCCAACCATGACAACAAAGACCTTAGCACAAAAATCGGTTCGATTTTGACAAAGTTATGGAAGCATGAAAATTTTGGAAAAATTTGCGTATCATGCATGAATATAGGATCACGCAAAATATGTCGAGAATTCAACTTTGGATATTGCTATAAGGTGAAAGCTTTGGGTAAATTAGCGTTTCATGCATGAAAATAGGGTCACGCAAAATATGTCGAGAATTCAATTTTTGATTTCGCTATAAGTCCAACCATGACAACAAAGACCTTAGCACGAAAATCGGTTCGGTTTTGACAAACTTATGGAAGCATGAAAATTTTGGAGAAATTTGCGTATCATGCATGAATATAGGATCACGCAAAATATGTCGAGAATTCAACTTTGGATATTGCTATAAGGTGAAAGCTTTAGGTAAATTAGCGTTTCATGCATGAAAATAGGGTCACGCAAAATATGTCGAGAATTCAATTTTGGATTTCGCTATAAGTCCAACCATGACAACAATGACCTTAGCAGAAAAATCGGTTCGATTTTGACAAAGTTATGGAAGCATGAAAATTTTTGAGAAATTTGCGTATCATGCATGAATATAGGATCACGCAAAATATGTCGATAATTCAACTTCGGATTTTGCTATAAGGTGAAAGCTTTGGGTAAATTAGCGTTTCATGCATGAAAATAGGGTCACGCAAAATATGTCGAGAATTCAATTTTGGATTTCGCTATAAGTCCAACCATGACAACAAAGACCTTAGCACAAAAATCGGTTCGGTTTTGACAAAGTTATGGAAGCATGAAAATTTTGGAAAAATTTGCGTATCATGCATGAATATAGGATCACGCAAAATATGTCGAGAATTCAACTTTGGATATTGCTATAAGGTGAAAGCTTTGGGTAAATTAGCGTTTCATGCATGAAAATAGGGTCACGCAAAATATGTCGAGAATTCAATTTTTGATTTCGCTATAAGTCCAACCATGACAACAAAGACCTTAGCACGAAAATCGGTTCGGTTTAGACAAACTTATGGAAGCATGAAAATTTTGGAAAAATTTGCGTATCATGCATGAATATAGGATCACGCAAAATATGTCGAGAATTCAACTTTGGATATTGCTATAAGGTGAAAGCTTTAGGTAAATTAGCGTTTCATGCATGAAAATAGGGTCACGCAAAATATGTCGAGAATTCAATTTTGGATTTCGCTATAAGTCCAACCATGACAACAATGACCTTAGCAGAAAAATCGGTTCGATTTTGACAAAGTTATGGAAGCATGAAAATTTTTGAGAAATTTGCGTATCATGCATGAATATAGGATCACGCAAAATATGTCGATAATTCAACTTCGGATTTTGCTATAAGGTGAAAGCTTTGGGTAAATTAGCGTTTCATGCATGAAAATAGGGTCACGCAAAATATGTCGAGAATTCAATTTTGGATTTCTCTATAAGTCCAACCATGACAACAAAGACCTTAGCACAAAAATCGGTTCGATTTTGACAAAGTTATGGAAGCATGAAAATTTTGGAGAAATTTGCGTATCATGCATGAATATAGGATCACGCAAAATATGTCGAGAATTCAATTTTGGATTTCTCTATAAGTCCAACCATGACAACAAAGACCTAAGCACGAAAATCGGTTCGGCTTTGACAAAGTTATGGAAGCATGAAAATTTTGGAGAAATTTGCGTATCATGCATGAATATAGGATCACGCAAAATATGTCGAGAATTCAACTTTGGATTTTGCTATAAGATGAAAGCTTTGGGTAAATTTGCGTTTCATGCATGAATATAGGGTCACGCAAAATATGTCGAGAAGTTAATTTTTGATTTCGCTATAAGTCCAACCATGACAACAAAGACCTTAGCACGAAAATCGGTTCGGTTTTGTCAAAGTTATGGAAGCATGGAAATTTTGTAGAAATTTGCGTATCATGCATGAATATAGGATCACGCAAAATATGTCGAGAATTCAACTTTGGATATTGCTATAAGGTGAAAGCTTTGGGTAAATTAGCGTTTCATGCATGAATATAGGGTCACACAAAATATATCGAGAATTCAATTTCGGATTTCGCTATAAGTCCAACCATGACAACAAGGACTTTATGCACGAAAATCGGATCGGTTTTGTCAAAGTTATGGAAGCATGGAAATTTTGGAGAAATTTGCGTATCATGCATGAATATAGGATCACGCAAAATATGTCGAGAATTCAACTTTGGATTTTGCTATGAGGTGAAAGCTTTGGGTAAATTAGCGTTTCATGCATAAATATAGGGTCACGCAAAATATGTCGAGAATTCAATTTTGGATTTCGCTATAAGTCCAACCATGACAACAAAGACCTTAGCACGAAAATCGGTTCGGTTTTGCCAAAGTTATGGAAGCATGAAAGTTTTGGAGAAATTTGCGTGACATGCATGAATATAGGATCACGCAAAATATGTCGAGAATTCAACTTTGGAATTCGCTATAAGGTGAAAGCTTTGGGTAAATTAGCGTTTCATGCATGAATATAGTGTCACGCAAAATATGTCGAGAATTTAATTTTGGATTTCGGTATAAGTCCAAACAACAAAGACTTTATGCACGAAAATCGGTTCGATTTGACAAAGTTATGGAAGCATGAAAATTTTGGAGAAATTTGTGTATCATGCATGAATATAGGGATCACGCAAAATATGTCGAGAATTCAAATTTGGATTTCGCTATAAGTCCAACCATGACAACAAAGACTTAATGCACGAAAATCGGTTCGGTTTTGACAAAGTTATGGAAGCATGAAAATTTTGGAGAAATTTGCGTATTATGCATGAATATAGGATCACGCAAAATATGTCGAGAATTCAATTTTGGACTTTGCTATGAGGTGAAAGCTTTGGGTAAATTAGCGTTTCATGCATGAAAATAGGGTCACGCAAAATATGTCGAGAATTCAATTTTAAATTTCGCTATAAGTCCAACCATGACAACAAAGACCTTAGCACGAAATTCGGTTCGGTTTTGACAAAGTTATGGAAGCATGAAAATTTTGGAGAAATTTGCGTATCATGCATGAATATAGGGATCACGCAAAATATGTCGAGAATTCAATTTTTGATTTCGCTATAAGTCCAACCATGACAACAAAGATCTTAGCACGAAAATCGGTTCGGTTTTTACAAAGTTATGGAAGCATGAAAATTTTGGAGAAATTTGCGTATCATGCATGAATATAGGATCACGCAAAATATGTCGAGAATTCAACTTTGGATTTTGCTATGAGGTGAAAGCTTTGGGTAAATTAGCGTTTCATGCATGAATATAGGGTAACGCAACATATGTCGAGAATTCCATTTTTGATTTCGCTATAAGTCCAACCATGACAACAAAGACCTTAGCACGAAAATCGGTTCGGTTTTGACGATGTTATGGAAGCATGAAAATTTTGGAGAAATTTGCGTATCATGCATGAATATAGGATCACGCAAAATATGTCGAGAATTAAACTTCGGATATTGCTATAATGTGAATGCTTTAGGTAAATTAGCGTTTCATGCATGAAAATAGGGTCACGCAAAATATGTCGAGAATTCAATTTTTAATTTCGCTATAAGTCCAACCATGACAACAAAGACCTTAGCACGAAATTCGGTTCGGTTTTGACAAAGTTATGGAAGCATGAAAATTTTGGAGAAATTTGCGTATCATGCATGAATATTGGGATCACGCAAAATATGTCGAGAATTCAATTTTTGATTTCGCTATAAGTCCAACCATGACGACAAAGACCTTAGCACGAAAATCGGTTCGGTTTTCACAAAGTTATGGAAGCATGAAAATTTTGGAGAAACTTGCGTATCATGCAAGAATATAGGGATCACGCAAAATATGTCGAGAATTCAACTTTGGATTTTGCTATGAGGTGAAAGCTTTGGGTAAATTAGCGTTTCATGCATGAATATAGGTTCACGCAAAATATGTCGAGAATTCAATTTTTGATTTCGGTATAAGTCCACCATGACAACAAAGACCTTAGCACGAAAATCGGTTCGGCTTTGACAAAGTTATGGAAGCATGAAAATTTTGGAGAAATTTGCGTGACATGCATGAATATAGGATCACGCAAAACATGTCGAGAATTTAACTTCGGATTTCGCTATAAGGTGAAAGCTTTGGGTAAATTAGCGTATCATGCATAAATATAGTGTCACGCAAAATATGTCGAGAATTCAATTTTGGATTTCGGTATAAGTCCAACCATGACAACAAAGATTTTATGCACGAAAATCGGTTCGATTTTGACAAAGTTATGGAAGCATGAAAATTTTGGAGAAATTTGCGTATCATGCATGAATATAGGGATCACGCAAAATATGTCGAGAATTCAACTTTGGATATTGCTATAAGGTGAAAGCTTTGGGTAAATTAGCGTTTCATGCATGAATATAGGGTCACGCAAAATATGTCGAGAATTCAATTTTAGATTTCGCTATAAGTCCAACCATGACAACAAAGACCTTAGTACAAAAATCGGTTCGATTTTGACAAAGTTATGGAAGCATGAAAATTTTGGAGAAATTTGCGTATCATGCATGAATATAGGATCACGCAAAATATGTCGAGAATTCAACTTTGGATTTTGCTATAAGGTGAAAGCTTTGGGTAAATTAGCGTTTCATGCATGAAAATAGGGTCACGCAAAATATGTCGAGAATTCAATTTTGGATTTCTCTATAAGTCCAACCATGACAACAAAGACCTTAGCACAAAAATCGGTTCGATTTTGACAAAGTTATGGAACCATGAATATTTTGGAGAAATTTGCGTATCATGCATGAATATAGGATCACGCAAAATATGTCGAGAATTTAATTTTGGATTTCTCTATAAGTCCAACCATGACAACAAAGACCTTAGCACGAAAATCGGTTCGGCTTTGACAAAGTTATGGAAGCATGAAAATTTTGGAGAAATTTGCGTATCATGCATGAATATAGGATCACGCAAAATATGTCGAGAATTCAATTTTGGACTTTGCTATGAGGTGAAAGCTTTGGGTAAATTAGCGTTTCATGCATGAAAATATGGTCACGCAAAATATGTCGAGAATTCAATTTTAAATTTCGCTATAAGTCCAACCATGACAACAAAGACCTTAGCACGAAATTCGGTTCGGTTTTGACAAAGTTATGGAAGCATGAAAATTTTGGAGAAATTTGCGTATCATGCATGAATATAGGGATCACGCAAAATATGTCGAGAATTCAATTTTTGATTTCGCTATAAGTCCAACCATGACAACAAAGATCTTAGCACGAAAATCGGTTCGGTTTTTACAAAGTTATGGAAGCATGAAAATTTTGGAGAAATTTGCGTATCATGCATGAATATAGGATCACGCAAAATATGTCGAGAATTCAACTTTGGATTTTGCTATGAGGTGAAAGCTTTGGGTAAATTAGCGTTTCATGCATGAATATAGGGTAACGCAACATATGTCGAGAATTCCATTTTTGATTTCGCTATAAGTCCAACCATGACAACAAAGACCTTAGCACGAAAATCGGTTCGGTTTTGACGATGTTATGGAAGCATGAAAATTTTGGAGAAATTTGCGTATCATGCATGAATATAGGATCACGCAAAATATGTCGAGAATTAAACTTTGGATATTGCTATAATGTGAATGCTTTAGGTAAATTAGCGTTTCATGCATGAAAATAGGGTAACGCAACATATGTCGAGAATTCCATTTTTGATTTCGCTATAAGTCCAACCATGACAACAAAGACCTTAGCACGAAATTCGGTTCGGTTTTGACAAAGTTATGGAAGCATGAAAATTTTGGAGAAATTTGCGTATCATGCATGAATATTGGGATCACGCAAAATATGTCGAGAATTCAATTTTTGATTTCGCTATAAGTCCAACCATGACAACAAAGACCTTAGCACGAAAATCGGTTCGGTTTTCACAAAGTTATGGAAGCATGAAAATTTTGGAGAAACTTGCGTATCATGCAAGAATATAGGGATCACGCAAAATATGTCGAGAAATCAACTTTGGATTTTGCTATGAGGTGAAAGCTTTGGGTAAATTAGCGTTTCATGCATGAATATAGGTTCACGCAAAATATGTCGAGAATTCAATTTTTGATTTCGGTATAAGTCCACCATGACAACAAAGACCTTAGCACGAAAATCGGTTCGGCTTTGACAAAGTTATGGAAGCATGAAAATTTTGGAGAAATTTGCGTATCATGCATGAATATAGGATCACGCAAAACATGTCGAGAATTTAACTTCGGATTTCGCTATAAGGTGAAAGCTTTGGGTAAATTAGCGTATCATGCATAAATATAGTGTCACGCAAAATATGTCGAGAATTCAATTTTGGATTTCGGTATAAGTCCAACCATGACAACAAAGATTTTATGCACGAAAATCGGTTCGATTTTGACAAAGTTATGGAAGCATGAAAATTTTGGAGAAATTTGCGTATCATGCATGAATATAGGGATCACGCAAAATATGTCGAGAATTCAACTTTGGATATTGCTATAAGGTGAAAGCTTTGGGTAAATTAGCGTTTCATGCATGAATATAGGGTCACGCAAAATATGTCGAGAATTCAATTTTTGATTTCGCTATAAGTCCAACCATGACAACAAAGACCTTAGCACGAAAATCGGTTCGGTTTTGACAAACTTATGGAAGCATGAAAATTTTGGAGAAATTTGCGTATCATGCATGAATATAGGATCACGCAAAATATGTCGAGAATTCAACTTTGGATATTGCTATAAGGTGAAAGCTTTGGGTAAATTAGCGTTTCATGCATGAAAATAGGGTCACGCAAAATATGTCGAGAATTCAATTTTGGATTTCGCTATAAGTCCAACCATGACAACAAAGACCTTAGTACAAAAATCGGTTCGATTTTGACAAAGTTATGGAAGCATGAAAATTTTGGAGAAATTTGCGTATCATGCATGAATATAGGATCACGCAAAATATGTCGAGAATTCAACTTTGGATTTTGCTATAAGGTGAAAGCTTTGGGTAAATTAGCGTTTCATGCATGAAAATAGGGTCACGCAAAATATGTCGAGAATTCAATTTTGGATTTCTCTATAAGTCCAACCATGACAACAAAGACCTTAGCACAAAAATCGGTTCGGCTTTGACAAAGTTATGGAAGCATGAAAATTTTGGAGAAATTTGCGTATCATGCATGAATATAGGATCACGCAAAATATGTCGAGAATTCAACTTTGGATTTTGCTATGAGGTGAAAGCTTTGGGTAAATTAGCGTTTCATGCATGAATATAGGGTCACGCAAAATATGTCGAGAATTCAATTTTGGATTTCGCTGTAAGTCCAACCATGACAACAAAGACCTTAGCACGAAAATCGGTTCGGTTTTGCCAAAGTTATGGAAGCATGAAAGTTTTGGAGAAATTTGCGTGACATGCATGAATATAGGATCACGCAAAATATGTCGAGAACTCAACCTTGGATATTGCTATAAGGTGAAGGCTTTGGGTAAATAAGCGTTCCATGCATGAATATAGGATCACGCAAAATATGTCGAGAATTTAATTTTGGATTTCGGTATAAGTCCAAACAACAAAGACTTTATGCACGAAAATCGGTTCGATTTGACAAAGTTATGGAAGCATGAAAATTTTGGAGAAATTTGCGTATCATGCATGAATATAGGATCACGCAAAATATGTCGAGAATTCAACTTTGGATTTTGCTATAAGGTGAAAGCTTTGGGTAAATTAGCGTTTCATGCATGAAAATAGGGTCACGCAAAATATGTCGAGAATTCAATTTTGGATTTCGCTATAAGTCCAACCATGACAACAAAGACCTTAGCACGAAAATCGGTTCGGTTTTGACAAAGTTATGGAAGCATGAAAATTTTGGAGAAATTTGCGTATCATGCATGAATATAGGATCACGCAAAATATGTCGAGAATTCAACTTTGGATTTTGCTATGAGGTGAAAGCTTTGGGTAAATTAGCGTTTCATGCATGAATATAGGGTAACGCAACATATGTCGAGAATTCCATTTTTGATTTCGCTATAAGTCCAACCATGACAACAAAGACCTTAGCACGAAAATCGGTTCGGTTTTGACGATGTTATGGAAGCATGAAAATTTTGGAGAAATTTGCGTATCATGCATGAATATAGGATCACGCAAAATATGTCGAGAATTAAACTTTGGATATTGCTATAATGTGAATGCTTTAGGTAAATTAGCGTTTCATGCATGAAAATAGGGTAACGCAACATATGTCGAGAATTCCATTTTTGATTTCGCTATAAGTCCAACCATGACAACAAAGACCTTAGCACGAAATTCGGTTCGGTTTTGACAAAGTTATGGAAGCATGAAAATTTTGGAGAAATTTGCGTATCATGCATGAATATTGGGATCACGCAAAATATGTCGAGAATTCAATTTTTGATTTCGCTATAAGTCCAACCATGACAACAAAGACCTTAGCACGAAAATCGGTTCGGTTTTCACAAAGTTATGGAAGCATGAAAATTTTGGAGAAACTTGCGTATCATGCAAGACTATAGGGATCACGCAAAATATGTCGAGAAATCAACTTTGGATTTTGCTATGAGGTGAAAGCTTTGGGTAAATTAGCGTTTCATGCATGAATATAGGTTCACGCAAAATATGTCGAGAATTCAATTTTTGATTTCGGTATAAGTCCACCATGACAACAAAGACCTTAGCACGAAAATCGGTTCGGCTTTGACAAAGTTATGGAAGCATGAAAATTTTGGAGAAATTTGCGTATCATGCATGAATATAGGATCACGCAAAACATGTCGAGAATTTAACTTCGGATTTCGCTATAAGGTGAAAGCTTTGGGTAAATTAGCGTATCATGCATAAATATAGTGTCACGCAAAATATGTCGAGAATTCAATTTTGGATTTCGGTATAAGTCCAACCATGACAACAAAGATTTTATGCACGAAAATCGGTTCGATTTTGACAAAGTTATGGAAGCATGAAAATTTTGGAGAAATTTGCGTATCATGCATGAATATAGGGATCACGCAAAATATGTCGAGAATTCAACTTTGGATATTGCTATAAGGTGAAAGCTTTGGGTAAATTAGCGTTTCATGCATGAATATAGGGTCACGCAAAATATGTCGAGAATTCAATTTTTGATTTCGCTATAAGTCCAACCATGACAACAAAGACCTTAGCACGAAAATCGGTTCGGTTTTGACAAACTTATGGAAGCATGAAAATTTTGGAAAAATTTGCGTATCATGCATGAATATAGGATCACGCAAAATATGTCGAGAATTCAACTTTGGATATTGCTATAAGGTGAAAGCTTTGGGTAAATTAGCGTTTCATGCATGAAAATAGGGTCACGCAAAATATGTCGAGAATTCAATTTTGGATTTCGCTATAAGTCCAACCATGACAACAAAGACCTTAGTACAAAAATCGGTTCGATTTTGACAAAGTTATGGAAGCATGAAAATTTTGGAGAAATTTGCGTATCATGCATGAATATAGGATCACGCAAAATATGTCGAGAATTCAACTTTGGATTTTGCTATAAGGTGAAAGCTTTGGGTAAATTAGCGTTTCATGCATGAAAATAGGGTCACGCAAAATATGTCGAGAATTCAATTTTGGATTTCTCTATAAGTCCAACCATGACAACAAAGACCTTAGCACAAAAATCGGTTCGGCTTTGACAAAGTTATGGAAGCATGAAAATTTTGGAGAAATTTGCGTATCATGCATGAATATAGGATCACGCAAAATATGTCGAGAATTCAACTTTGGATTTTGCTATGAGGTGAAAGCTTTGGGTAAATTAGCGTTTCATGCATGAATATAGGGTCACGCAAAATATGTCGAGAATTCAATTTTGGATTTCGCTGTAAGTCCAACCATGACAACAAAGACCTTAGCACGAAAATCGGTTCGGTTTTGCCAAAGTTATGGAAGCATGAAAGTTTTGGAGAAATTTGCGTGACATGCATGAATATAGGATCACGCAAAATATGTCGAGAATTCAACTTTGGAATTCGCTATAAGGTGAAAGCTTTGGGTAAATTAGCGTTTCATGCCTGAATATAGTGTCACGCAAAATATGTCGAGAATTTAATTTTGGATTTCGGTATAAGTCCAAACAACAAAGACTTTATGCACGAAAATCGGTTCGATTTGACAAAGTTATGGAAGCATGAAAATTTTGGAGAAATTTGTGTATCATGCATGAATATAGGGATCACGCAAAATATGTCGAGAATTCAATTTTGGATTTCGCTATAAGTCCAACCATGACAACAAAGACTTTATGCACGAAAATCGGTTCGGTTTT
>JBAMCL010000738.1:0-180349 GCA_037075165.1 Hirtodrosophila histrioides | reverse complement strand
AAGTATTTACAAAAGATGTATAAACATATTTACAAGATTAGCATAATTGTCTTCTTGCGAGGTCTATTGGGTGATGTCGCTTTAATCTCCTTCTACAAGGCCGTCCCAGTATGGTGCGGCGGTTTAGAAGACGCCGTGCGAGGGGGTTCACGTGATTTTCTAGTCGCTGAACGTACTGCGCAGACTGATTTTGCAGGACATCTCCAATTTTAGGCACTCCCAGATCTTTTTCTATGTTTGCAGTCCTCACGTACCAGGGAGCAGCACAAATCATTCGTAGGGTTTTCGCTTGAAGTATGCGGATTTTTTCCAGGTGGGTTTTCGCAGTTATTCCATATACTTGGAAGCCATATCGCCAGGAAGGAGCAATGCAGGTCTTGTACAATTTGACTTTGTTGTCCAGAGACAGCTTTTTACTAGCCAGGAGCCATCTCATTTTGCTAATTCTGGTCCTTAAAGTCGCTATTATGCTGGACACATGCTTGGCAAACGTTAGACGTTTGTCCAAGTGGACTCCCAAGTACTTGTAGCTGCTAAGATGCTTCAACTGCTGACCCTGCAAGTAGACGCCAGGACAGAGACTCACACGCAGAGCATAGGTCACATTAGCGCACTTGCTAGTGTTGATGCCAATATTCCAGTGTTTTGCCCATACTTCAAAGTTCTGAAGGTACTGCTGCAGAATGTCAGCGGCTTCAGAAATGCATCTGCTTCTGGCCAGGATCGCGGTGTCATCTGCATAGGTAGCGATAAGAATGTCATTGCTATCTTCGGTGGGAATAGTTGATCCAGTGGGCATATCGTGTGTGAACAGGGTGTACAGAGTGGGCCCTAAGACACTGCCTTGAGGTACTCCAGCTTGAATATTCCTTACACTGGACTCCGCACCGTCCAACACCACGGTGAACGAACGGTCTGCAAGATAGCTGCGCACTATCCATAGTAGTTGAGGAGGCAAAAGTGGCTTGATCTTTGCAAGAAGTCCATTGTGCCATACCCTATCGAATGCCTGTGCAATATCTAAATACGCAGCAACCACATACTCCTTGGCCTCAAAGCCTTCAAGAATGAAGTTTACAACCCTATTCAGCTGCTCAGGTGTTCCATGCGATTTACGGAAACCAAACTGAAAGGGAGGAATTTTGTCCTTGATGGTATCCAGCTGAAGTAGGCGCGTCAAAAGGCATCGTTCAAACAGTTTGGCTATCGTCGGCAAAAGACTGATTGGTCTATATGAATCTAGTGAAGATGGGCTTTTGCCTGACTTATGAATCATGCAGATCCTTGCTTTTTTCCAGGTTTTCGGGACATGCCCCAGTCTCAGTACAGCGTTGAATAACAGTACGAGAAACATTACCGCTTTAAGAGGCATAGCCTTGAGTGAGAGGTTATCCAGACCATCCTCTCCTGGAGCTTTTCTAGCTTTCAGCTGTTTAATGTGGCCCTTAACTTCTTCAACTGTTATGGGTGTGACCGGAGGACATAACTGCTCAGGACTCTCAAGCGTCAGTTGGACTTGTCTTTGACAACTGGTAGGGCTGGTGTTAAAAGGTTGAAATCTGGCCTCTAAATCCTCTGCAAAAGCCTCTGCTCTTTCTTTTGGTGATCTGGCCCAAGATCCGTCAGACTTTCTAATCGGGAATTTCGGGACTACCTGTTGCTTATATTTATTAGCCAAAGTCCATAGTGAGTGCTTGGGGCTAGAGTCAGCAGAAACATTAGAAAGTAGGCGATCATTTTCCATTTGTTTGTGTAATACCAGCAATTTTTTCACCCTATTTGATACTCTCTGGTATACCCTGTATACTGCTTGATCACGAGTGCGACAATGCTGCCTCCTTAGCCTCCTTTTGATAAGCAGTAGCATCTCAATAGTTCGAGGGAGCCTGCTTTGAGGGTTTTGTAATAGCGTTTGATAGGTTGGAGCAGCGCAGAGGGCAGCTGCATGGACCTTATTTAAAAATATCGCATGCGCATCTTCGATGTCTTCTGGCAGCAGGATTTCTAGGTTAAGATCCAGAGTTTTCTCCAATTCCTGGCGAAAAGCTTCTAAATTCGCTCCCTTGGGAAGTAATCGACCCATTTTCATCGTGGTAATCGGAGCAGAGTCATAAGTAGCTACTATTGGTAGATGATCCGAGGAAAGCTGATATTCTGTCCTTATCTTGAGATGTTCTGGGCGCAGTCCATTGTAAACAAAGAAGTCGATGTGGCTGGGCGTGCGGCTTATATCTGCAGGATAGTGAGTTGCTTGACCAGTTGCCAGAATTTGAACAGAGGATCTATGTACGGCGTCCTGCAGGCAGATGCCCCTAGCGTCGCCTCTAAAACTTCCCCAAAGTCTACTTTTAGCATTAAAATCGCCACCGATAATGAATTTACTTCCCAGATTGCTGAATATTTGACTGAAATCTGCTCCTGACCATGGGATCTTTGGTGGAAGGTAAAGTGAGGAGATTCCCAACTCACCCGAGATTGTGTCAACTTTGATGGAGGCCATTTGTAGTTGTGGCGTCTTCACAGGGTCACAAGGGCAATGAGAAATTTCCTGTTTTACTAGGATCGCTGCTCCTCCTCTTAGTCTATTACTGGGATGATCTGCTTTGTGAATGGTGTAGCCGGGAAGGTAGATATGGATATTTTCCTGTAGCCAGGACTCAGTGACAAGCATAACATCTATATTATGTTCGGTTAAAAACAACTTTAGCTCCTCAACATGCCCAGAGATTCCCCGAGCATTCCATAATCCAAGGCTAAGTGTATGTGGCATCATTTTTTAGCATTTAAAAGACTGAGGCACATTTGCTTAAGAAATTGGTTCGTCTCCTGAATCTCCTTAAACATGACTTGTAGCACATCAACTTTGGCTGTGAGAGCTTCAATGGCCGCCTCTAGTCTCGAGTTATTGGAGTCTGGCATTTGCTGCCAAGAACCTTTTTGGGGCGAGTTGATAAAAGTACCTGTTGCTGAAGTGTTTTTGCTCTGATCTGCGCTGGTGTTCCGGGACGAATAGTTTTGTGGGGCTCTATGAAGGCGAAGCGCTTCAGCATAGGATACGTTGCCTTGCACCAAGGCTGCAGGTACAAATTCTTGCCTATTCGAGGATTTGCTGGTATGTTTTCTAACATTAATTTTTGGACTCCGTTCATCTGCTTTAGCTTTATATATGCGACAATCTCTAGACCAGGCTGCATGTATTCCGCCACAATTTATACATAGGAATTCTTGCTCTGCAGTTACCTTGCATTGCGCTGTTGGATGGTCTTGGGAACATTTTCCGCAGATGAACGGTCTCCAGCAATAATTTTTAGTGTGCCCGAAACCTTGGCATCTGTGACAGAGGATGGCTGCAAGATTTTTTTGGGTAACTCTACTAGAACTCTTTGGTGTCCAATGACGTTAATTTTAAGTGCATCCCTGTTACTAGGATCCCGGGCCAGTTCGACGAAGAAGAAATTGTTGGGAATTTGTACTTCCACATCTTTTCCTAGTTCTTTTCGAGTCATCTTGCGGGCGGGAGGGTTGTACAAACGAACGACATTGTGTCCATGCTGGGTGAAGGCTTCTTTGATTTTATTTTCAGGGGTTGAGCTTGCCAGATTGCGAACTATAACTTTGAAGGCCTTATCTTCCTTAAGTTGATATGAATAATGATGCGCATTACTTTCCTTTAGAAACTTCACTAGGCGACGATACGCGTCGGAGTCCTCAACTTGTACTCTAGCTACACCCCTCTTGCTAAAATGGTAAGTGTACTTGCTTGTGCCAAGGACTTTGTCGAGTTCAGCCTCCATCAGGATCACGTTGCTTACATCCTCAATGTTAATAGGGGGCGGCCTTTGCGATCGTTTTCTTGCGTTTTCGGCGGATTGCTCGATCTCCATTTGGTCAGCTAGGTCCTCTGCATGTGAGATTTCATCTTCAGTTGGATCACAAACATCGAGTATTCCAAATTTGTTGTAAGAAGTAGATGGCACATTATCGGAAGAATTGTCAAGCTGAGAAAGAGACTTAGTCACCCGTCCTTTTTTCTTATTTGGGTTAGGTGAAAGAGTCAGTTTGCGTTTGGACTTAGCGGTTTGCCAGCTCGGTAGCATCACAGTGGGATTATTATTCGCCGAATTTGGTACAGCCACATTAATTTGGCTTGTACTGACTGAGGTAGTGCACACACTACCAGTCAGAGTGGTTGTGAAGCCGAAGGGAGACGTGAGACGAGAGTTGGACGTTGTCAAAGTGGAAGTAGTACTGCTTGTTGTTGTGTAGTGTGCATGATTTGTCACAAGTGCTGCACTTTTTGAGAGCTGTGCTCGTAATTCAGCACGTAGTTCCGAAGGAGTTGTACCAGCTGTTTTTCTCATCACTTCATAGTCCGTTAGCGGGGACTTCGACTGTGAGGGATTTGAAATTATGTCTTCCATGTCTTGCAATTAGCTATAACTTTACTTTAGTAAAATTATGCAATTGCTTAAAAAAAAGCACAAAATCTAAATAGTGTGTTTACCAATTGTTCAATTGCCGTTATATCGAGTTCAACGTACTGCGGATATGCAGACGTAAACAAAGTTTTATTGCCACTCGCGCGAGCCGTGAGAACGGGGGCAAGGGGCGAGCGTCTTGCCCAGTGGGCAAGCACAGAAGTTCCGTTATCAACTGTTAATTATGTTTTTGTTGTTGTTGCCGTCGCCGACACCGCTCGCGACGATGTCCAAAACAGTTATGTATATGCACAATGCAACAATGCAGCAATGCAACAACAAGTTGGTAACTGCACTTTTATTTTAATTTGTCCGCAACTTGACTGTCTTTGACGAAAGCTGGAGTGAGACTGAGGAGCACTCGAAGTCTGCTTTGTTTTTGCAGGCACAAGCTTTTGAAATTGAATTATGCACTTAATGGAGAGGCCCAAGCGATAGAGAGGGCAAGTGAGTGGGGGAGCTGGATGAGGAAGCACAGAGACTGAGCAGAGTTAGGGACTGAGATAGAGATAGTTATGGAAAAGCTGAGGGCCACATTATACAGCAACATTAATGTTATACTCGGAGTTAGCTCTGATTAAATATGTCTAAGATTAAAAGTGAGATATCAAAGACTTAAACCAAATTGTAATTACTATATCAACTTTATTCGTAAAGGAAACCCAAATATTAACTACAATTTGTGTGGATTTTAGAACTTTGATAAAATCCTTGGTAAGGAGTTATTTTTTTACTTTCTGTACCCATAAAATGGCTAAAAAAGAGAATACTATAGCTGTGCAAATGTATGTAATAGGCAGAAGGAGACATCTCCGATCCTATAAAGTATATATATTCTTGATCAGTGTCAAAAGAGGTTTCGATTTGGCCATGTCCATCTGTTCGGATGAATGTGTTGATCTCAGCAACTATAAGAGCCAGAGACACCAAATTTAGTATACCTGTATTCCTGTATACCATAAGCAGATCAAGAGTGTTTACAATTTCCGATATCCTACCGCGTTCTCCCGCAATTTGATAAAAACGTTTTACACCATCAATTTTAAAGATACAGCTTTGGGACCTGGCATTTAAAATACGTTGATCACTCTTAATCTACTGTCCAAATTTCAAGTCGATCGGATAATAAGCAAGGAAGTTATTCACGATAGAAGATTCAGTGATGCATAGCGGGGAGAAGAAGCAACAGCCACAACTTAAAGTGTGTATGTGCATGTGTGTGTGTGTATGTGTAAGTGTACGAAAATGTGCTTGGAAGTTTTAGACCTGTACCCAGGTCGAGTCTCGTAGTTGGGTATACTCGACTAGCGCATTCTTACTTGTTTCTTTTTAAGCTAAACACAAAAAAACCAATACTCCCACTTATGTATTTTCATCGTTTTCATTACGTCATTAGCATATGAATACCCATAAATATAAAGAGAAGATTCATTGTTATATCTTAAAAGATAGATAAATTAGGAAGCGTACTTTTGGAGAAGCCTGGTGGGTCAAGAAAATGTATTCAACTATATACTATATACTAAGTTTTAGGGTCTTTACCCTTGTGCTATTCAGTTAATCAAATAAAGAAGCAAAACAATAAGGAGCAGTTTTCGCAGTTAGTCTGCATAGTTGCTGGGTTGTGAGTCTCCTCGAATCATCTAATAAAAGTCATAATTGTGTGTCTGCCAAGATTTATTAGTGTGCTTATTGTTGCCAATGTGTCTCTTAATGTTCAGTCCAAGACTTGCATCCTTGATTGGGGAACAACCAATCAAAGGTGAATGAAAGCAGCAAAATAAAAAAAAATAAAAGAGTTAAGTAAT
This sequence comes from Hirtodrosophila histrioides, assembly GCA_037075165.1. Classification (NCBI taxonomy): domain Eukaryota; kingdom Metazoa; phylum Arthropoda; class Insecta; order Diptera; family Drosophilidae; genus Hirtodrosophila; species Hirtodrosophila histrioides. Next base: position 174,063 of record JBAMCL010000738.1, on the reverse strand, counting down.
TCCGCTTGATTCTCTGCATTCTGGCATTCTCGTCCATCTCCTCATCAACCCGTTCAATCACATCAAACATATCGTCATCGTCTTCTTCCTCCTCCTCGTGATTTGTCTCCAAGTTGTTGATTGGAGCGTCCTGATTCTCTGGAATCTCCTCCTTAGCAATCATTTCCTCCATCAGTTGCTTTATTGCCATGTTGATGTTGAGTTCCATTATCAATCAGATGAATTTAGAATATTTTCTATAAATTTCTATAAAGTTCTTTAGTTTTAGTTACTATTTATTTGAAACTGTTTCAGCTTACACTAACTTCTATACCAAACGGTAGACAGACAATCCAGGGCCTACGTGGATTCATATTCATATGTAGATGAAAAACTAAAATTTACGAAAGTTATCGAAATCAATCTTAACCCGGCTATAATGTACAAGGTTTCCTGTCTGCAGACGGACAATCGTGCTTCGTTGGATCGAATGGGCTGTTGACGCTGGGCCACCTTCCACCCTATAGAGTATATATTAAAATTGGACCCCCAGGCAGCAGTTCCAAATGATTTTCCATCAATATCAGCCTGAACAAAGAAGAGGAGATTCCACTGGGAGGGAAAGGGCACTTTTAAGAGTAGAGCTGTAATGTTTTCAGGTTTTTAGTTTTTGGTTATTAACTGTGCCAATGTGGTAAGCATACCCTAGAGATTCTGCAGCCAAGTACTGCTATTACAGTAAAGTTAACTACAAATATGTTGGCACTTATTAAGTTATTGTAGGGATATTGGCCTTCAATGCAATTTCAATCTGTATTCATACGGCCCTTAGCCGTCTCATGCTCTATTTGCAGTGCTTTTTATAGCACCACTGACCCCTGAACCCCCGACCGCTCTCTGCCCGCTGGCTGCAGCATATTGTCAATATCAATTATACGGTTCGGCTTGGGGCGGCAAAGACGAGGGAGAGGAGGAGAAATGCTTCCGTCTAATCTATGTATAATACATGGGGACAGCTTTAGTTATTTGCACAAAGCTCAAAGCGCGGCAGGCAGCCAAGCAAAACTGTTACTGCAAGGACGATGAACCAACCAATGGCGTACCCCAATCCCCAATCTCCGGCCCTCAATCGTGAGCCAACAGCCTGCCATTCTGACCTGAAAGTCCGCTTTTGCATTGCTCAGTCGCCTGAAAGTATGCAACACGATTTGCGCGCTGCTCAATCATCATTAAAAAGAATGGCAACGACAAGTAGAAGATGCTGCTAAGGACGAGCATGAGGACGGAGACGGAGACGGAGGAGCAGCCAGTAGCGGTGGGGGGAAACAGGACACAGGAAAGAACTAACCAAAAGTCCAACAGAGTCTTTTAACATTTCCCTTTTCAGGCGACTCACTCAAGCACCACAAAGTGCTTCCTTTGGCAAGCCCAAGCCCAAGCTCGGCCGAGTCCTTGCCACTTGGAGCCGAGCCAGTCCTGGTCGAGTCCGGTCCGGTCCAGTTCGGTCCAGTCGTGTCCTGCTCTGTCCTCTCCTGCCCAGTCCCGTCTTGTCCGGCCCGGACTCGGTCCGAGTGTCGCCTGTTGCTACGGCGACTAAATCCAAATTGAGATGTCGCCGCGTCGTTTTCGTTTCCGTTTCCGGTGTGCGGCAGTAGGCAAAGCGAATCTACTGGGCTCCAGAAAATGGCAGCGCGGGCAGCAGGGTCAGGGGGGGCAGCGGCACGAGCGGCCTCAAGCTGTGAGCCAACTTTGTCAAGCAATTATTTTTAGCAGCTGCTGTTTCATTTTTTCTTTAGTTTAATACCCTGTAACCACAAAAACTACAAAAATGGGTATAAGAAGGTAGTAGAGAGCCCTATGAAGCAGTACTCTCTAATACACAGTCTTGACCTATAGATCTACCCGTTTTCATGGTAATTAACTTTTGAAATTTGCCCCCCAGATCCACCCCAAAATGATTAAATGATTGACAGCAACAACTTTATTTACCCAGCGTACGAATTTCATAGGATAGTTAGGTTAGGTTAGGTTAGGTTAGGTTAGGTTAGGTTAGGTGAGGTGAGGTTAGGTTAGGTTAGGTTAGGTTAGGTTAGGTTAGGTTAGGTTAGGTTAGGTTAGGTTAGGTTAGGTTAGGTTAGGTTAGGTTAGGTTAGGTTAGGTTAGGTTAGGTTAGGTTAGGTTAGGTTAGGTTAGGTTAGGTTAGGTTAGGTTAGGTTAGGTTAGGTTAGGTTAGGTAAGGTTAGTTAGGTTAGGTATGGTAAGGTTAGGTATGGTAAGGTTAGGTTAGGTAAGGTAAGTTTGGTTAGGTTAGGTTAGGTTAGGTTAGGTTAGGTTAGGTTAGGTTAGGTTAGGTTAGGTTAGGTTATGTTAGATTAGGTTAGGTTAGGTTAAGTAAGGTTAGGTTAGGTAAGGTAAGGTTAGTTGGGTTAGGTTAGGTTAGGTTAGGTTAGGTTAGGTAAGGTAAGGTAAGGTTAGATTAGGTTAAGTTAGGTTAGGTTAGGTTAGGTTAGGCTGGGTTAGGTTAGGTTAGGTAAGGTTAGCTTAGGAAGACCCCAAGTCCTTTGCTCCACATTTAGGCCAGAATTGGTTTCGTTTGATACCACACAACATCTTTTAAATAGGTTTGAATTGAGGATGGTTTTATTGTTGTTAAGCTTAAGCTGCCCTAGCTAAGAGAGTCGTCTCCTACTGCACTCTTCTCCTTCTCAGTCCCGTAGGAATTCCTAAGGATCTCTCTTTTATACAGCCGGTATGCTCCTCAAATATAGGATGGCCCACGTGAGTTTAGAAACAGCAAATGAGTTTGTGATATCTCTCCAAGGCTTAACTGTCTGACGTTTGCACAAATTTCATAAGGATAGTAGTAGGAACTATAGCTATACAAGGACTTAGGAACTGGATATAGGGTATCTTCTAGTGGCACCCCCTCGACTGGCATTCTCACTTGTTGTGTTTGTGTTTGCCTTTCATATTAAACGAGTGCAAATACTTTTTTAAGTGCCTGTGTGCTTGTAAGCTCCTCTTGTTGTTGTGGCTGTGTTGTGGTTGTTGCTGTTGGTGTTATTCTAGTTGTTATTGTTGCCACTGCCATTGACAGTTGTCGTCGGCGCGTCACATAGCCTGCCTTTTGAAGTGGCAAAATATTTGACAAGAAAATGACTTTTTCGGGGGCGGAGCCAAAGGCGAAATGCCAAATGCCAATTGCCAGAATTGTCGACTTTGGGCTTAGCTAAACACTGGATATGATACACAAGGATATGATTCCTAAAGCCCATGCCCCATGCCCCATGCCCCATACACCCCATGCCACTGGCCCCGTCTTTTCTCACATGAATCTGCCACAAAAGTTTTTGCTCTTTGAACTTGTGAAAAGAACTTCTAATACGAGAGTAGTCTCAACTCGGATATATAGTACTTACATATGTAGCAGCTCACTTAAGTATTTATGTGTCTTTCAACGGTTGATTGGGCCCTGAGCTTGCCACGTTTCCCCTTGAAAGCTTTAAAATATGTCTCAGAGGCCAGGGATTTACATGCCAAGCAAATCTCGTGGACAAACCAAGCTCAAAAGGCTTTTCGCGTGCAAATAAGTTTGAGTTTGATGAATGGTATTTTCTTGATCAGCGTCAACAGCCGACTATATCCCACCAAGTACGTCTGACAGTCTGGTCAAGATTGTTTCAGATCTTAGTATGCCATCAATATAAACATAAGAATCCATCCAGGCCCTGAATTGTCTGTCTACCGTTTGATACAGAACTAATTTCAAGCTGAATCTATTCTAAATTCTTATGTAGGGAATATTTATACACTGAAGATTTCAAATTAATCTGATTGATAATGGAGCCCAACAATAATGCATGTAAGGCGCTCATTGAGGAAATGATGGGTATAGAAGAGATTTTAGAGAATGAGGGCAACTCGGGAAACCGCCACTTTGAGGATGAGCAAAGAGAGCTTGAAGAGTATGGAGAGCTTGACGAGGATGAAGGATGGAATGCCAGGTCAAGTGCCATTCATTTTATTATTTTTATTGGCATATATTATGTTATCTTTAAGTTTTTCAATCTTGAAGACAAGGACAAGGATTTGTAAGGCAACGAAATAAACACACAACGACAATAAAAAACACACAAGTAAATGTTGGCAACATCAGAACTCTGTCTTTTGTTTGATGATTAGAAGAGCAGCTAGGACCAATTTCAGGCAATAAACATCTCCATGCCAAACTATGGATGTAAATCGAGAAGTACTCATCCATGTCGCTGTGCATCGATGATCCTCTCAAGAAGTATCGATGTACCTGTTAACTAGTTTACATATGTATCTAATGAAGACTCCGCAAATACCCTTATACAGGAATCTCTTGCAATTTCAAGAATATCCGAAATATATATAAGGATACAAGATAGAAGAGCTATCTTTCGCGTGCCGAAGATAATTATACTCACTTGCAGAAAGGCTTTTCATACAACAACTATGATTTCGACCGATTGTTCCTTTCATACCTATATAATATAGTGATCCGACTGTGATCAAGTTGGGTCTACTTGGAAAGTATGGCTTATCCTTGACATCTATTCGGTTCCGACAAAGTTATAAAGTTATAGGTATAACTTTGAGACCTTACTAGTCAAATGTTTATATTATCTGTTTCCCTCTAGCCACACTCTCCCCACTCTCCATTCTCCACTCTCCACTCTGCACCACTCCGCACCACAGTGGCTCCCTCTTCAGTTTAATTATGTTTTGCTCGTCAATTTTCGGGCATTGCCTTGTTTATTTTTATTACATTGTGCGGTGGCTGGCAGTTTATTTACATGAATTCCATTTTTTTTGGTTTCAATTTACCTTTATGGCCAAGAAGGAGGCTGGAGGGTGGAGGCTGGTGGCTGGAGGCTGGAGAGAGTGGCCAAAACCGTGTCCGCCTGTTTCGAGCCAAGTTAATTAAGTGCTCAGCCCGGAAAGCCGTCTACGAGTTTATTTCTATTAATGCCACCTTTCTGGCCCTGTCGTTGACTTGTTGTGGTCTGACGCCGCTTTTGATTTCCGTGGCGCCAATTGAATGCAGCCCCAGCAGCTAATTTGGCCAATAACTGTGAGTGTGCTACCACTGGTAATTGAAGCCCTGGCTAAGTGGCCAAATATCCAAAATATCCAAATGCTCGGCATCCATTGAGGTCCTCAAAATCGAGCAAAACGAATAGAACCAGGCCATTCACGGGCGCATTTAAATTTCCGACGCAATTTCCGCTGTCAACACCTTGACAGCTGTCAAACACACATCACACACACACACACGCACACACGCACACACACTCAGCCACTTGACAGTCGTTTGTGCTGTATTTGTTTTTGCGCTGGGCTTTTTTTCTGCGTAACGGAAACGGAAATTGTTAGGCTTAATAGACAGTTCGAATTTCCGGGTGACTAGCGGCGCCTTTCGAGACTTTGATGCTCCGCTGCTCCCCCCCCCCCCCCCCCACCCCTCTGCTAACCTAAGCACCCTGTCGAGTTTTCGGTTTTCTTTTTTCCCCCTGACTGCGCACAATTGCGCAATCATCTTTTGTCTGTCTCCTCCCATTCTCTTATTCAATGTTCTTGATAGTTCCAGCCTTGTGCATTACAATAATTGTTATGCATATAGACCTCCGAGGGTTCAGTTTCCTTAAATTAAAGAGCAAAACGATATAAAAAGCCGCATACCAAATTTAATAGCTCCAGCCCTTAGAGTTTTTGAGATCAATGGGGACAACAGCGTCGATGTGTATGGTAATAATATGATAATAGGTCTCTTAAAAGCAATGGTTTTAAGACCCGAATATGACTTTTTCTGATTAACTCGTACTCTGTGTTACTGTAATAATCTTCCCCTATTAATATTATTGATAACATGCCTCCCTCTGTCCAACCTGTTGTATTCCTTGCAGGTACTGCATCGAATTTGAGGTTATCAAGGCATCGAAGGCCTGTCACAAGTTGCCGCCCTACAATCTAATGATGGAAGGTAAGTTGATCGGAGTGAAGTTATCTGATATTAATAATTCTTATAAATATTACTCATAACCTTTAAGAACGATCGAACGATCGATTTGAATAGCTGAGTCCTCCACAAATCTTGAACTTTTCCCTTTTCCGCAGGCGATCGCATAACAGCGCGCTGTGATCTGGAGGCGCTCATACAGGACAAGGACAAGGACAGCGTGGGGGCGACAACCAAGCAGGGCAGCAGGGTAGGTGTGGTGACGAGCACAACAACAAGAACAACCACAACTAGCAGCGCTCACAAGACCTATCTGGGGGAGGAGGGAGACGATGTGGAGCGGACTGACAGCGCTGAACAGGGCAACGCTAACAACGAGGACAACGCTGACGAGCAGGAGGAGGAGGAGGAGGAAGATACCGAGGAGGACGATGCGCAGAACATGCTCGAACCGGAAGCGGAAATGGAAATGGAAACGGAAAGCAACGAAAGTTTCGAGTACAAGCGCCAGCGGCAGTCGCATCGCCAACGCTCGTCGACATCCAAGCGCAGCGCCAACAACCCGACGCCGCTGGCGTTGCAGCAGCAGCAGCAGCAGCAGCAGCAACAGTTGCTGCAGAGCTACCATTGCCGCGGCGAGGGGCTGTCGGGACGCACGACGCGCTGGAGCGCGCTGCCGGCACCGTCGTGCCGGGGCAAGTGGCTCCGCCTGACCATAGGCCCCCCCAAGAAGTGCAACCATGCGCAGTTCATATTCGTCTAAGCACCCCGCAGAAGCATGCAACAACGGTTGTTGCTTTTTTTTTGAGTATGAGTATGAATATGAGCATGAATATGAATATGAATATGAATTTGAGTATGAGTAGGGTCTACGCGTAGTCTATGTAGCGAGTGAGCTCTGCCCCAACCGAAAAGTCTAGTGCCGCAAAGCTATCGATAGTGTTTGAAGTCGATCATTTTGACAGCTCGCACCATCGATAGTATCGATAACGATTAAGTCATTGCAATAGCAATACAAAATTCATATTTTCCCAACTGATTCACTTCACTTCAACTTAAAGACCGCCATTTCATGATTTGAATGCACATTTCTAGTGTGCATCAGAAACCAAGACTTACTATCGATACTATCGATAGTGACATCGATAAGTTTGAGGCACTAGTACAGTCCCTGAACAATTGCCGCAACGCTCAGTCCGTATCATCCATATCATAACCTAGAATCATATCGATCTACAGCCGAACTGGGCATGTTCCCCCTGAATCCCCCACCCCCACCACCCGGTCCATAACCCAAGCCCCCCAAGCCTCCCAAACCACACAGAGACAAGAACTCGCATGTAAGTGTTTAAACTTTAAGACAGTTAATTAAGAATTGAGATACAGTGTTTTTTTTCCTCTCCTCATAATCGATGGGCATTAAAATGTAATTGTAGTAAGTAGTACAGTGATGACTCGCTAATGGAGTACACACTCGGGTGTACTTCGCATTCCAATTACGTAGGCTAAATCAATAATCAATCGTCGCCCTTCTTCCTGGGGCTGTCCGAGGTAGCGAGTCATTGCTGTACTTAAGTTGTAAATAGATCACTTTCCTAGATTCCAGAGCTGGACATTCACGGAAACTGACAACAACTGACCGATAAGTCTTTCCAACAGATATATTAACTAATAACAAATACGAGCACATTAAATGCTATACCAGTAAATCGAATAATATTAGCCCCATATACGATAATGTATAACCACTAGAGATTTTAGGCAACGCAATGCTACCATGTCCACAATTCTAGGCTCCGATCCAATGCCAGATACTAGATATAAGACCCACATAAACGAGGTTACAGACAGCTACCTTCGGGGTGCCGAAGAGTAGGTACCCTTGCATTCACTCCAAATTAGTGTTACTATCGCAACTACACTATATAGAAATCTGGTCTTAACCAAAATCTCTTTAAACGCGATGGAAAACGCAACATCAATTATTTAAGTGAAGCTTAGTTATGAGTTAGCTTCAAGGATGCATGGAGAAAATATGAATATTACAAATATCGGAAGGAAAACATAATACTCTCTGCTGCAAGGGTATTCGAACTATCCACACACATTTGCACATCCCAGAATGGAATATGTGTTACATAGACGCCAACTTATGTGGATCCGTGAATCTGTCGGTTTTAGATATAAAGACCAATAAATATTACTCATACATTCATGCATACATATGTATATGTGTATGTATGTACCACAGTTAAATAATTATATGTGCAATTCTGTAATCCTCCCAAAGGAGAGATCTGTGAAACCTAATGTACATTCTAGGTCAGAACAAGTACTTTACTGATCAATATCAATTACTGACACACTAAATTTGGTATAAAGGTTCTGTTTTATCTAAACGCAGACTAAGATTATTTTAAATGTTTAAGACGTACCCGAAACCAGTGAATATTTGAGTGAAGAGCGAAGTGAGAAAAGGAGTAACTCAAATTACAAATATAATTTAAAACAACATTTAGTTTTTGCTTAGAGATGAGTTACATACAACATACTGTAATTCGGCCTTAATTGCAATTGAATTTAAAAAGCTGCACATCTAATTATTGTACTCGTACATATGTATGTATAACATGCCTAACCATTAGTTCATAGTTTAACTTGCAAACTAAAGTCAAAGTAAGCCTAAGTACACACACATACACTCACACAGACAGACATAGAGTACACATATGTACAAGTACTTTTAATGCATAAATATTTAACCAGACATCAAGTAGACGCAAATGGTTGAGGGTTTAAGTTATAGATGTTCTGGCCCATAACTTACCTGTTAAGTGAAAACTAGAACCGAACCCATGCAACGCAATGAACCCACTTTATGTGTCTAACTGTAACTAAGCTCACACACACACACACACACACACACTCGCACACACACACACATCACTGAGAACAGGAAATTTTCCAGCTTGACAAGCAAAAACAACTTTTTGGGCAACTTTAAGGCACATACGAAACTCAAAAAATAAGAATTAAATGTATACAAAAGAAAGAAACAATTATTATAATAATTAAATGAAAATCGAGCATTCACAATAAAGAACAACTATAATTTTAAAACAATATCAAACACTTGATTATTTCTTGAACTACAGCAATCAATTCATTCTCCAAGACTATGAAGAAATTTCCCAAGTTGTCGCGACTTGTTTCGACTGCTTTGGGATTGGATTCTCTTTTATTATACTCTGTTTCCAAGATGGATAGAGTACGCTGAGCTTGTGCAGTGTCCGTGTGCGACACAACTGACTACGTTTATTTTCGAGATTAATTTTCCAGCACTTTCTTTCTGACTCAAAGTGGTAAGGCTAGAATTACAAGGATGACTGTCGATATCCTCGAAAGATGAGCAAACTTTCAACTCCCTAATATGACTCTTTCTCAAACAAATTGTAAAAATCACCTGGCTGTTATTCCGCTGGGTAGAGGGTATATCTCCGTCGGGAACTTTCGAGAGCAACGTGCGCATGCGCAACGCTTCGCACAGCTGATTTTGGACTTACCGATTGACCCAATTGCGCAGGTGCTAAGAGGTGCCCAGAGCCAAGAGCCAAGTGTAGGCAAATGCCAACAGCTGCCGGTTTTGAAATTTCTCTGTCAAAACAGAGACAGAGAGAGTGAGAGAAAGGGAGTGAGAGAGAGAGAGAAAGATAGTGAAAGAGACAGGGGGAGACTCGGTTTTAGTTTCAAAGTCAGCTTCAGAGCCGGGGCTAATTGATTAGTCTGAAAGTAAACGCAAGCCGAGCCAGACGTCGCAACGTGTGGGACTGGAGTACCGTTAAGCACTCTCTATAGGGCTTGGAGAAGTTTCGGATTTGCATTTCCAGCGGTTTCTTGATTGAAGGTGCGTACGTTTATCTTCGATTTGATTGTGTGCGCGATGATTCATCAAGATATCAGTCAGCTCGTCAGTCAGCCTGTCTGTCAGTCAGTTCTTATTGTTATTGCCGTTGCTACCACGAAGAAAGTTGTCTTGAAACATGTTAATTGTGTTTGGCGTGGTTGCTTCGATGGCTCAGAGTGTTAGCCTTGTTCCAGTCTGAACGGGCCACATGCACGCAAATGATTTCTTTTAAGAATCTGATCGAATCAAAGTACAAGTACTTACTTGTGTACTTACAATTTGTATATTATATATATGAAATGTATAAAGCCAGCCCTAAACTCTATCAACTTCGTTGTATTATTAGTTATTTCAAAGTACATTTAGGGCTGGCTAATTAGTTACAATTCGGAGTAGCCTCAATAAGAATTTAAATACGAAGGACGAGTATTTTTGAGCAGGGGTTCCTTGCGATATTGTATAATTATACTATGTTCCCGAAGGGAAAAATAGTATATTGGGTTTGCGCAATGTCCGTCTGTCCGTCTGTCCGTATGAACGCAATTTTTTTGCCTTTATCTTTGAGCTAGAGCAACCAAATTTGGCACACATGTTGGTGTATATCGTCAGTTTATAAAGTGTCAAGATCAACCCCACAAATTGCCATATTATATACATACGACTGGGAACATAGTATTCTGCAGTCGGGTGCGTCCGCCGTCGGACGCCACCGCCGACTGCAACGTTCTTACTTGTTTTAACTAGATTAGATTATTTAAAATTCTTGAAGTTTTGTGTAAGCTTAAAATTAATTTCAACTAAGCTTAAAGTAGATTCCGATTCATAGCGTAAAAATGACTTTGATAGTTTCTAAAATTTGTATGTATTTTGCAGTAAATTTGCACTAAATATGAAGTAAATTTTAACTGAATTTCGAGTGATATTAGCTTCGTAAATATATATTGTAGCTAGCGACACATATATTGTAGGTCTTTATTTATTATTGTAGTAAATTCGGAGTGAACTCAGAGTTAGTTCGCAGTAAATTCACAGTAAATTCGGAGCAAATTCGGAGTGTATGCGGATTCACACCTAAGGCCTAATCCGAGCTTATACGCAGATACTATGAGTCCATCAGCGAATCAGCTGCCGGTGGCACTGCCGCTGCTGCTGCTGATGGCCACCACAATGAGCAGGGGTGAGGCGTTGCGACGGAACTTTGATGGCCGCCAGACGAGCAGCCTGAATACAAACACAAACTCAAACATACCGCTGTGGAAGCAACGGGTAAGTTCGCTGACGGTAATGAGTCCATCTGCAGAGGAAGCACCTTTAACCTTCGACCTTTGCAACAGGCATGCGAGAAGCCGCAAAAGTACAAGATGAACTCGCATTACACCTGCGATGAGAAGGGCGACGTGAAGTGCCTGCCCGGCTGGCAGGGCGATCTCTGCCAGGTGCCCATGTGCCGGCGCGGGTGTGATCCCATGAATGGTAAGCTGTAGGAGCGATCAAACTGTTCATAGTTTTGGTAGTCCTTAAATGGAAAGAAGCAATTCGTATGGATAAGAGTCCACCATACAACTAATACTTCAGACAATCCCATTATCGATAGTCTTCGAAGAAGTAAGACCATCAATACTATCGATAGTCTTCGAACAAGTAAGATTATCGATAGTATCGAAGTAGTGCGACTATCGATAGTGTCGAATGAGGATGACTATCGATTCTATCGATAACATCATTTGACACCTCTAGTATGCTGACCCGAGCAGCACTCATCTAATTCTCCCCGACTCTTTCACAGGCTACTGCCAGCGTCCGGGTGAGTGCCGCTGCCGGATCGGGTACAGCGGGGAGCAGTGCGAGAAGTGCATACCCCTACCGGGCTGCCAGCACGGCACCTGCAACAAACCCTTTGAGTGCATCTGCAAACCCGGCTGGGATGGCCTCTTCTGCACTGAACGTAAGTATCTATTGGATTTGGAAACCAATCGATGTTTCCAAACTATCGATCTATCGAATATCCACCTCAACACATGCTCCTTTCCTTCCTTCTGCAGCCAGCTGCCGAAGCGGATGCCACAGCACGCGCGGCTACTGCGAGGCGCCAGGGGAATGTCGCTGCCGAATTGGCTGGGGGGGTCGCAGTTGCAGCGAGTGCGCCACAATGCCGGGTTGTCAGCACGGCACCTGCAACAAGCCCTTGGAGTGCACCTGTCAGCCCGGCTACACGGGCCTGCTCTGCCAGACAGGTAAGTCATATATTTCGGCAAACATACAAAAAATTCGAATCATATATTTTGAACACGATGGATTATTATTAGATATCTTAACTAACCTTTCGATTGATATAAGAATTGATTGTGTTATTAAATTGAATACGGAAGAATTCGGGATGTTTAAGGATAGCAGTTTTCATATATCTTTTTCGCTCTTCGCTGACAATGCGCTCCGCTCCACTCTCTGTGTGTGCGCGCTCTAAGTAGGCTTTATCCTGATAATGTTTGTTGCTTAGTAGGAATCTGGACTATCGGCTGGCATTAAAAAATTTTCAATATTTCAATTCATATTTTTGCACTTGCCAAGCTCGGAAGTTTCAATTTGTAAGCGTCAAAATGCCTTAAATACCAGGCGAACAGAAAGCACCAGGTGGTCGCTAAATAGTATAACAGTTTCTGATTAGTATACAAGTTGCTCATTAGTATAACAGTTTTCGAAAATAACATTCCTCTTTTAACAACAGAATGCTAACAGCAGGCTTACATTACGGTTACAGCAAGTTAACAATGAGCTAACATTATATTGCAGATAAATTGGCATTAGCATACTGTTAACATTCTGTTAACCATCTGTTAATGCTGGTATGATTCTAATAACGAAATGTTATTATTCTTTAAACGTAATGTTTACCATCTACTAGCACGCTGTTATTATTCTGTTAGCTTTCTGGTAACACTAAGTTTACTATCTATACTATAAATCATAAGATGGTCGCGATGGTATTAAGAGCATTTTGACGCTGCAGAAACTATTATTTTTATACTCTATTCCCGAAGGGAATAAGAGTGTATTGGGTTTGGGAAATGTTCGTCCTCCGTCTTTCTGTCTGTCATTTGCTTTCTGCGTGCCCTTAATTTCTAATTTAACTAATTTTATCTTTATGTAAGCGATTTAATCGTTCGCAAAATTATGAAGAACTGAAAGAATTGCTTAATAAATCTACAACAATTCCATCTTGCAGCTATATGCGCCTCGGACTGTAGCAAGCAGCATGGCTATTGCCGCAAGCCTGGCGAATGTCGGTAAGTTGGCCTAGCTCGAGCCAGACAAAGAAGCCTACTGAGCGGCATCTTCATTTCAGTTGCAAGGTGGGCTGGACGGGCGCACAGTGCGACAAGTGCTTTCCCTATCCCGGCTGCGTGAACGGCGACTGTGAGGCGCCTTGGGAATGCAATTGCCAGCCCGGCTGGGGCGGCATGCTCTGCGACGAGAGTGAGTATGCTTGGAGCTGGAAAGCATGGATACTTATCGATGCTATCGATGAATATTTAGAGTCCATCGATACTATCGACAGAGCTATCGATTGTTTATCAGTTTCCGTTTCGTTATCTTATAAAACATATCTACAAATATTCCCATCTTCTCTTCCACCCAGAGCTGAGCTACTGCAGCGATCATCCTGGCACCTGCGAGAACAACGGCAAGTGCATCGCGCTGAGCCAGGAGGATGGCAGCTACCGCTGCCACTGCCGCCAGGGCTACCTGGGCAAGAACTGCGAGATACGTGACGAGTTTCTGTTAACATCGGTGGCGCCACCGCGCATTACGCCACCGCCCGAAACTCAGCCACAGCTGGAGGCAGAACTGGACGCAGGTGTGCCTGATGACAGCAGCAAAACTAGACTCGAGCAGTCGACTAAGTTGCCAGCGAAAGGGGCAAATGACACCGCAACAACAGCAACAACGTCGACAACGACCACACCGACACCAACAACAATGAGGGCGAAGACAACGAAGGGAACGGAAGGGGCAGCAACTCGCAACCACAATGCGACTAATGAAGCGTTAAGCGACGTTGCAGCTCCTGACAAGGCGACAACAACGAGGCGTGCCACTGCCACTGCCACTGCCACGGCGACAACAACGGCAACGACAGCAACAACAGCAGCAGCAACAATGGCAACAAGAACAACAGCAGCACTAACAAAGGCTGAGGGGGGCAGTGCAACAAGTGGCATGCCACAGCTCATTGCACAGGAGCAGCTGACGGCGACGCCCGTCAACAAAGTGGACGACGAGGACGATGAAGACGAGGACGAGGACGAGGACGATTACGAGGATGGTGATGGGGACGGGGACAGCGATTATGAGGACGAGGAGGATGACAATGATCAAATCATACCAAATATTATTTGAGCGAATTGCCTAGAATTTAACTGCATTTGTGTTTTTTTTTTTTTTTGACCCAGGACTATTTAATACTCGTAATATTTACACCCCCCTCGTGAAACTTGTATTAGGATTACACGCTTAGTTTAATATATTTAATAAATTATTTATTTATTTATTAAGTTTTGGCTTATGATTGAAGGAACAAGGACATCGTGAGGTCCCGAGACAGAGGCTTGATTAAAGCCTGCAGGAGTTAGGGGCAGTTTAATACAAATGCAGATGACACTACCGCCATATGCTTTAGTCCCTCCCCTGTAACAGCAAGCCTGTCTGCAATCTGTAGAACTTCACAAGTGTCAGAGCTGGGTAAAACAGTGGAATATCAGCATCTCCTGCGATAAGTCCGTACAGATGACATTCACAAAAAGGCGTGATTCCCCGTGATTGCCCGGCTATTTGTTGGATGGGTTGTTTATGAAGGTTGATAGAGGCTTGATGTAAAGTTATAGGGAGCATTAACACATGGTTCGAACGCATGGATTGGCTCCTTCAACCGAGGTCCAAACTATGCCCCGCTAGCAAGGTCCTGCTGTTTAAGGCTATGTTACAGCCCATTTGGAGGTATGGTGTTTCAACATGTGGTACAGCGGCCCCATATCTCTTTAAAAACGTCCCATCCGTGTTGTGTACAATTTTAAAGCGAATTTCTGGTGGCTTTCCTTTTGCTAGGAATGAGGGACCTTGGGAATGCCCCATTAAATGATGTAATAAACTCTACGGCTGATCGACAAAATGATAGATGCACTTAATTGACGTTAGGAATCCAAAACTCAGGAGACTCAAGCGCACATTCCTTGAGCAGCTACCAAGGCGCAGTCTCCCTGCCAAGCCCTCACAGTTGGCCTATTGTCCTGCCTCACGAGTTGACTGATGAACTACAGTCAGGCACATCCATCATCATCATCATCCCTAGCTGACAGCTTGAGATAATATGGTGGTAAAATCGGACAATTCTAACATTTAGATATTTTTCACCGTCAAAGCTTGTTCAGCTTGTGCTTTTAAATTATATTATAATGAAATGCTCTTTTATTAAATCGTCATATTATAAACAAAATATAAATAAATAAATGTGTGTAGCCAGAATCTCAAGGAGCGCAGCATACTGAACTCACTAAGGAGACTGCCACATGGTACTTACAGCAAACAACTTCCGGAGCGGACTTTGTATCTGAAAGAAGACTTTGTTGGGCCATCTCCTTAGAGATGGGGCTCATAAAGACTATCCTTATCGACTGGCATTCAAGAATAATGTGGTCATCTGGGGGAGGAACATTGTTCCAAGTTTCTTGAAAGATACTGAAAGTCCATGAATGCCAATCTGTAGTTCCACTAATTGTGGATACAAAAGAAAGAATTTAACGATCCCTACATTACTAAAACTCTTTATACTTCCCTTGTGCGACCTAGTCTTGAATTGGAATTCCCAATACAGGATTCATCAGGATAGATTAAAATCGGTACAAAAACAATTTCTGCTCTTTGCACTCCGGGGTCTTAACTGGAATCCTAATATTCGCTTACCTTCTTATCGTAGTAGACTCTTACTAATAAATCTGCCTTCTCTTTCTGATCGTAGAACCATGCTTGGTGTAATTTTCTTACATAAACTAATTCATGGGGAAATTGATTCTTCTGAATTAATCAGCCAAATTAGTTTTGCACTTCCGATCAGAAGTTCTAGAAATTTTCATCCTCTTTCTCTTCAAACTTGTAGTTCTAATTATGCTATTCATAACCCCTTTCGAATCTTATGTTCTAACTATAAGAATCTTTTCCATCTAGTAAGTAATGCTACTTCAATTTCTACACTTATAACTTTACTCTTACGCTACTTATGTAATCCTTAGAGTCTTGTATAATGTTATTTTTGTATTTAGTTTGTATTTAGGTATTCGTAAACTTGTCAAAGATTAAACAAATGGGACCTTATGGTATATATAGAATTGTATTTATTTCTGGTAATTTAGATTTAAGCTAAACACACAACTGCATCAAATTTTGTTTAACAAATTTTCCAATAAAAAAAAAATATGTATATATATATATATATGTACTATATGTATTTTTAAGATCTGCCTAAGTTTAACATAGATGTGCGTCTATATTCAAATTGTGAATAGGGGAAATACAATTAAAGAACACAAAGGAAGGGCGGGGTCCGATACTCAGATTGCGATTGCACATTGTTGCTTAAGATTAGAACACAAGTTGTTCAAGATATGATATAGCTATACACATACTCGTATGTATATAGGTATGTTGATGCAGTGGGACGGAGAAGAGGAGGGGAAATTGGAATATGGCCTACGGGGCGCCGACAAAGTGCAACCTGAGGAGAATAAAGAAGGCGCAGGAAGAGCCTGCCCCTAGGAAATTCTCCTCCCAATAGCATTTTAACATAACATTGCAGCTGCCACTCGGTCTATATACGTATATAGTACGATATGTATAGGTATTACATGGGCATACTTTATAAATATGTGTTGTAAGACTTAAAAAATGACAAAAAAAAAAAAAACGGGGGAATTAATCATAATAATAATAATAGAGATAAGATATAATATAATATTCGTTGCATCTAGTTGAGCTCCCGCTTGTCGCGCTGACTGATCTGGGCCATGGTGATGTACTGTCGCACCAGGCGGGAGATCTCGTGCGCCTGCTCGGTCTGGACGCGTATGACGCGCTGCTGCATCAGATTGCCAACCTTCATGTCCAGGAAGAGGGCGCCATCCTCCGAGCGTACCTGCGGGTGGGGAATGAATTCGATTAATCACTGATCGATTAACATGTTTACAATGATAGTTCGATAGACCGCACTATCGAAACTATCGAACTATCGACTGCTTGCATTCTCGTACCTTGCGCGTGGAGATGACTTCCATGAAGCTCCAGTGCTGCAGCGTCTCGTGTGTATTTGGATCCAAGAATAGCACTCCGCGTCTATTCAAGGCCAGAATCAGATCACGCCACATGGGACTGTGGTTGTCCTCGACGTGGGGCCCCTCCTCGGCCCAGATGCGTTTCACCGCGAAGAAACTGCTGCCGAACAGGGGCCAGGTGGCCAGCACGTTCAAAAACTGGGCCTTCACCTGGCCGGGACTGAGATTGGACACCTGCGGCCAGGCGGACTGCACCAGGCCCACCCACTGGGCGGGACGGATCTCGCGTATGCCCAGCGCGGGCTTGGGCAGCAGAAACTTGATCTCCTTCATGGCCGGCACGTGACTCAGATCGGCAGCGCGATGCAGGAGGGCCGCAATGCGCGCCATGTCGCGCACCATTTCCGGCATGGGCACCCCGTTGCCGGGCAGCTCGAGGAGCAGCCCCTCCAGGTAATCGGGCGCCACCTGGTTGAAGAGCACCTCCACGTAGAGCGGCATTGGCGCCGGCTCGCGCTTCAGCGCAAAGTGCCAAACGGAGCGGCAGAATATCAAGTAGAATGGCTGTCCGGACTTGAGCAGCTCAGTGGTCACGTCCAGGATGTACTCGTCGGCAGCCAGCGGCATGGTGAAGGCATCGCCCTGCACAATGCAGTAGAGCGAGAACTCCTGCTGCTCCGCCTCCGATTCGACGCCCAGTAGGGCGCATAGCTCGGCAATGACATCGGCAACCACCGTGGAGCAGCGTGTGTTCACCACCCGCTCTGCCCCACCCGGCAGCCTGTAGATCTGGCGGCGGGCCGAGCGACCCGCCGAGACAGCGGTCACCTCCTCCACGCTGGGCACATTCTTGCGTCCGCCGCAGCGCGCCGTCTTCCGGAGATTGGTCAGGCAGACGGCGGCAGTGCCATGGCACGAGCGACGGCGATCCGAGGCGGCCGATGTCAGGTGCTCCATCAAATACGGACGCAGTGCATCCGAGCAGCCAAAGTACGCTGCCAGTATGCTCAGCAGCCGCCACGCCCGCTGCGAGCTGTCCGGGCAGGGCGAGCGGTTCGCCGTCGTCTGCTTCATCAGCTGGCAGTAGACCTCGTCCCGCAGCGCCAGATACTTGTGGCAGTGCTGCAAGGGAAAACCCCATTAGAATCATGGTAAGCTAATAATGATAATGATAATGATAGCGATTGCCACGATTATAATAACAATCCCAAAACCAACATTTATTAGCAACAAAACTAACAAGCAATCTTTTCAAAACTCTTGCTGGACGATGCATTTGTGGCGTGCAACAATTTGCGTGCATTTCTCAGACAATAATAACAACAAAACAAAACGTTATATTGCGTGCAAGATTAATTTGCGTTCACACGAGAAATATATATATAAATGCATAGTCAAAGAAGCGTTTGATTGGAATAAGGAAACGCAAACTAAAAGGGGAATCCCTGTGAACTTACCATCAGCACTGTGTAGACGCACTTGACCTCGGTGAGCTCCGGATCGAGGGGAATGTCGCCGCAGTAGCGCAATATGCAGTCGAAGCACTCGAGCGCCAGCGGGGCAAGGTCATTCGGCAGCCGCAGCAGGGGCAGCCGAATGCCGTGACCTTGCCACTTAACCAGCTCCGCGTAGGAGCGATTCGCTGCCGACGACGATTGATGCCGCTCGTGATGGCGATCAGCATCGCGCAGTTGGCTGCAAGTAACGTGGGAGGAGAAGGAGGAGTCAAAACAGGAAAGTAGAAACAACAGTCCAATTCGGTCTACCGAATATTGAACACCCTTGAAGATATTAAAGTCAATTTTCTCCTATATTACGTTAGATTAGAAGAGTTGCAATGCAAACAATCGATGTTATCGATATTTGAAAGCCAGTTCTATAATATGTATAAACGGAAACTGTACGAGTATATCTAAGCTAACCTTTTGTACATAGAAATAAACATACACAGAAGTGTACGACTTTAAAGCAGCTACAATGGTTGCATAGTCTATCGATAGTATCGATAAACAACAATCGTAGCTATCGTACTAGCGATTCTTTTAAAGTTCGATAAGGCTGAAGCCTGAACTAACTTAAAGGAGAGACTAGTTCGCATAGAACAGACTCACGGACGGATGGACGGACGGATGGTATATCAAACTTCAAGACAGAGGAGCAAAGGCTAAGGCTACTTACTCGTTACGGAAGTGTTGCATGGCAAACTGGAGCAGGGAGTACTTGGTGACGGATGGCGGGGTTCCATTGAAGTTGCCGTTGCCACATACACAGAAGTATACGACTTTAAAGCAGCTACAATGGTTGTATGATCTATCGATAGTATCGATATACAACAATCGTAGCCATCGTACTAGCGATTCTTTTGATGATATGATATAGGAGGTAGTTTCGATAAGGCTGAAGCCTGAACTAACTTAAAGGAGAGACTAGTTCGCATAGAACAGACTCACGGACGGATGGACGGACGGATGATATATCATACTTCAAGACTGACTAGCAAAGGCTAAGGGGTACTTACTCGTTACGGAAGTGTTGCATGGCAAACTGGAGCAGGGAGTACTTGGTGACGGATGGCGGGGTTCCATTGATGTTGCCGTTGCCACATACACAGAAGTGTACGACTTTAAAGCAGCTACAATGGTTGTATAGTCTATCGATAGTATCGATATACAACAATCGTAGCTATCGTACTAGCGATTCTTTTGATGATATGATATAGTAGGTAGTTTCGATAAGGCTGAAGCCTGAACTCACTTGAAGGAGAGACTAGTTCGCATAGAACAGACTCACGGAAGGATGGACGAACGGATGGTTGAAGTATGATATCAAGACAGAGGAGCAAAGGCTAAGGGGTACTTACTCGTTACGGAAGTGTTGCATGTCTATCGATAGTATCGATATACAACAATCGTAGCTATCGTACTAGCGATTCTTTTAAAGTTCGATAAGGCTGAAGCCTGAACTAACTTAAAGGAGAGACTAGTTCGCATAGAACAGACTCACGGACGGATGGACGAACGGATGGTATATAAAAATTCAAGACAGAGGGGCAAAGGCTAAGGGGTACTTACTCGTTACGGAAGTGTTGCATGTCTATCGATAGTATCGATATACAACAATCGTAGCTATCGTACTAGCGATTCTTTTAATGTTCGATAAGGCTGAAGCCTGAACTAACTTAAAGGAGAGACTAGTTCGCATAGAACAGACTCACGGGCGGATGGACGAACGGATGGTACATCAAACTTCAAGACAGAGGGGCAAAGGCTAAGGGGTACTTACTCGTTACGGAAGTGTTGCATGGCAAACTGGAGCAGGGAGTACTTGGTGACGGATGGCGGAGTTCCATTGATGTTGCCGTTGCCCTCGTCCTGGAGGTAGCTGCCGTCCAGATCGTGGTGCGAGGGCGACTGATGCAGCTGCTGCTGCTGTTGTTGCTGCTGCTGGTGTTGCTGGTGTTGTTGGTGTTGCTGGTGTTGCTGGTGCTGCTGGTGCTGGCCGTTGGTCAGCGAGCCGGGCTGCTGGCCGGCATTCGATTTGCGTGAGGAGTGTAGGTAGCTCTGCTGCTTCATGTAGCGCTGTTGCTCCACCAGCTGCTCCTCGGCAGCGTCCTCTAGCTGCTGCTGTTGCTGCTGCTGGTGATGGTGCAGCTCCAGTTGTTGCTGCTGCAGCTGCAGCTGCTGCTCAGAGGCGTCGCCGTTGCCGTTGCCATTGCCATTAGAGTGGGCGTGCTCGTTGCGCTGGGCGTGCGCCTGGCGCGACTCCAAGCGCTCCAGAGGCACGTTCAGCGTCTGGGCGGCGGCGCGGGCGCCCGAGGAGAGTGTCGAGGCCTTCGATTGTGACTGTGGCAAGAAGAAGAAAGAGAGTGCAACATGTTGAATGCAATTTGTTAATTGGCAACAGGCAGAGATAGATACTCAAAGACAGCCATGTCAATGGCATGTGAAAGTTGGCTGGGCGCCTTCGTTTTTGGCCAAAACAGTTAACCAGTTAAGCTGTTAACCAGTTGAGCAGACGACCAAGACGACCGGTTTGAATGGGGCGCGCCAATCACGATCACCAGCATATATAACATAAATGTATATATATATAAGTATATATATAACGAAATATGATGTATAGACACACGTCTATTAACTGGGCGCTGCGTTTTTGGCAACGAAAGTGTTTGGCAAAATATTTTTCACTTTTATTGCAATATGCAACTCGGCATTGCTTTCCATTAATTTACCACTTTTACTGCCGCCCACTGCCGCCCCTGGACTGCCCCACACCCCAAGCCAGCCCGCCCGCCCTCTACTTACTACCAGCTAACACCCACACCTCAAAATTTCGTTGCATTTTGCACACACTCATGCGCAAACAAAAAGTTGAGTAAAAGTTGTTGTTGCTCTTTTTGTTTTGGTTTGCTTTGTTTTTGTTAATATTAATGTTGTTGCTGATGTTTATGAAAGCGGAAATCTTTCACTCAATCAATCAATCAAGCTGCCATGTACGCAAAAATTGCACTTCTAATTGGTCTAGTCATGGGCCAACCATTAATACGCCTACTACAACCAACAACAATGTGTACTAGTCTTGGTCAAACATCGAGCCAAAGTGCAAGAGGGAGCGAAATTCGTAGCATGAAATCGAACAAATGTTTCCGAAACAACTCTTCAAAATAGTACAAAGTCATATTCAAAAAAAGATAATTGGAAGTCCAGTAAACATATGGAACGAAAAATTGATTACTTCAACACCAAAATAAAGCTGTAATTTCAAAATATTCAAAATGCTTTTCCCAAAAATATACAAACAAAAATTATTTTCTGATATGATTTTAATTTGACAAAATTATAAATTTAGTGTACAAATCAAGAACAAAAAGACATTCCGGATGGAAATCGGTTCAATTTAGGCAAAGTTATGGTAGTCTAAACTATAAGAAAATCTTTTATTATGGGAAAGGGAATCTTTGCAAGTCAAAATATTTTGCAATTTCGGCATGAATTTTTACTGTAAAATTAAGTACCTCAGAAAAAGTTTTTCAAAATGTTTTTTATACTAATTATGATGCCCGCAATCGTTTAAAAGCGTAATTTCGAGATTTTAAATTTTCAAAATAAATAATTTTTAAAAATAAGTAAGGGGGGACCCTTATCAATTTTCATATAAAAGTCGAAAAATTTGTACTTTCCCATGTGAATAAATTTTGAATGCCAAATCAATCTAGAGGGAATCATTGCCAAAAAGACATTCCGGATGGAAATCGGTTCAGTTTTGGCAAAGTTATGATAGCTTGAACAATAGGAAAAAAAATTTTTATGGGATAAGAAATCTTTACAAGTTAAAATTTTTTGAAGATTCGGCAGAAATTTTACTGACAAATTAAGTAATTCAGAAAAAGTTTTGAAATTACTTTTTATACTAATTATGATGCCCGCAATCGTTTAAAAGCGTAATTTTGAGATTTTAAATTTTCAAAAAAATTAATTTTTAAAAATAAGTAAGGGGGGACCCTTGTCAATTTTCATACAAAAATCAAAAAATGTTTACTTTTCCATATGAATAAATTTTGAATGCCAAATCAATCTAGAGGGAAAATCATGACCATTAAGACATTCCGCATGAAAATCGGTTCAGTTTTCACAAAGTTATGTATGTTGAGAAGCATAGGAGGAGCATTTAGAGTAGGGAGCTTAAAGAGTCAACATTTTGGGCATTTGTGGCTTTAAATGTTGACTGAAAAGTAAACGACCCGAGAATAAGTTAGAAATAGCGTGTGTTAAGCTGCTTTTGATGTTTGAGATTTAAGATTTCTCTGCAAATACTTATTAGAGATTAGACATAACAGTTGACAGCTGACAGTTGCCGTGGGTTTTATTGCCGTTCCAAATTCAGAGCACGAGCGAAGAGGCAACTGGTCAATAAACATGCTCGTATTAAAAGAACAACTTCCAAATGGATTGCACAGAGATCAAAGATGCAACTGTCCGCGATTCTCAACATATATATTTAGAACAAAACTCTAGAGAACCGGGCACGCAACTGGGTCACATGACCTGTTTTGATTCGACTCTGGTTCTGGTTCTGACTTTGGGTTTGGGCTGGAGCTGGGGCTGGGACTCGGATTTGGCTGTGGGGGGTCGCCCGGCCGACCAAATGGACTGAGAGCACGGCCTGAACGGACTGAGTGGACTGGCCGGCGGCTGTGCTCCAGTTGCTGGCACTCAGTTGGCAATGCGAATTCAATTCGCTGGAAAAGCCAGCAGAAACGAGAAACAACAAACAAATAACAGCGAACATTACGAACAATACGAGGAAAACTTTAAACTTTAATTTCGAATATAATTTCTGGCGCGTTGGATCTATTATGTGTACATTTTCGAGGCGTCTAAACGGCGGCAACTTTCTTTTTGGTTAACATTATTTTTGTGTTGCTTATTTTGCTCGAGTTAATTAAAATACGAAATTAATGCGCACCACTTACATACAATGTGCGATACGATACGTAGACCCAAAACAGCTGCACTCGCAGTTAGATTGAGATACAGCTGGAGATAGACTCTAGCGAAAAGAAATTAAACTCATTTACCAGAGGAAGCTCGGGAAGCACCGGGGCAGCCAGACAAAGGCCACAAAGCAGCTACAAATATGAAAAAAGAAAGAAATTGAAATAGAAATAGAAATAGAACTGACTGAGAACCGAACTGAGATGAACTGGGCTCAAATGGACGGACGGACAGAGCGGCAATAAAAACGCACGAAATGTAATTAAATTATTGAAATCAAATTACAGTTAAATTACTATTTTTCAGCTTTGATGTTCAGCTGGTGAAAAGCAGAGAATGGAATAACATTTCTATCAGCACGTTTGTATCTGTATCTTTATTTGTATCTTTTTGGGTCAACGCTCGCACAGTTTCAAAAGTGTGTAAGATCAGGCTAGCCCCCCAATCCCTTGACCTGTAACAGTATACAATGGAAGAGGTTGAACTAACCATATAGTTACTAAAGATGATCGCACTTAACTTATAATTACAGTATCATTACTTATTTGAAATCAATTTGTGTAATTATAAACGGGTTACCTTAAGAAAACTCCTATAGGTTTCATGGCGCCCGAGCAGGGACGTAAGATCAGGCTAGCCCCCCAATCCCTTGACCTGTAACAATGGAAGAAGTTGAACTAACCAAAGAGTTACTAAAGATGATCGCAGCTAACTTATCACACTTTACACTTCTTATTTGAAATCAATTTGTGTAATTATTAACGGGTTACCTTAAGAAAACTCCTATAGGTTTCATGGCGCCCGAGCAGGGACGTAAGATCAGGCTAGCCCCCAATCCCTTGACCTGTAACAATGGAAGAAGTTGAACTAACCAAAGAGTTACTAAAGATGATCGCAGCTAACTTATCACACTTTACACTTCTTATTTGAAATCAATTTGTGTAATTATTAACGGGTTACCTTAAGAAAACTCCTATAGGTTTCATGGCGCCCGAGCAGGGACGTAAGATCAGGCTAGCCCCCCAATCCCTTGACCTGTAACAGTATACAATGGAAGAGGTTGAACTAACCATATAGTTACTAAAGATGATCGCATTTAACTTATAATTACAGTATCATTACTTATTTGAAATCAATTTGGGTAATTATAAACGGGTTACCTTAAGCCAACCCTTATAGGTTTCATGGCGCCCGAGCAGGGACGTAAGATCAGGCTAGCCCCCCAATCCCTTGATCTGTAACAGTATTCAATGGAAGAGGTTGAACTAACCAAAGAGTTACTAAAGATGATCGCAGCTAACTTATCACACTTCACACTTCTTATTTGAAATCAATTTGGGTAATTATTAACGGGTTACCTTAAGAAAACTCCTACAGGTTTCATGGCGCCCGAGCAGGGACGCGATCAACTAATCCACAAGATCAGTAAGTAGATTCAATAGTTCCAATGCAGAGCAATGAAAAAATCAAACACTTAAAGTATTTTAGTTTAAACTCTTAATTTGATCTAATAACATTGAAGTCCAACAAAGGCTTCTCACAGCGTGTATCATAGCTTAAATTGGGAAAACCTGAAGAGCCAGAGCGTAATCTACATTAGTGCAACCGCATATAACACCATTTCTATTAGCCACAGCCAAGACCTTTAAGACTAATAGTGCTTGTAGCTCCGCTAAGGCTGCTGCTGTTGTATAATCCGACACCTAGTCTGATCGCCAGTTCAGTGCAGACAACGTCGCGATGCTCAAACGCGGCTCTCTATTAAGATGAGGAGCCACACATGATGTAAGCCACTTTGCTGTTGGCTGTTCGCTGTTGACTGTTGGCTCTGGGGTTCAGCTGGGTCGGTGGGCCGCTTGGCTTTGTTCGCTTTGTCTGGGCCCAATGCTAATAATGCGATTATGCGTTGATTAACTTCACCGTTAGGCGTAACACTCGCATCAAACTGTAAACTGTAAAGAGCTCTCAAGTCTGGAATCTCGTAGGTCTGTGCTTTCATCGTGTTCGTGAAACATTGTCTGCATACTCGTATGAGCATAGTAATTTGTGTTTCTAATTATTTTCAAGACGTTGCAGGGCCCTGTAAATTTGATTAGTTAAGCGTTTGCACATCATTGTGAAATTTAACCACGGATGTTACGAGCTCCAAATTATAGGAGGCTTTTCTTCCTCACTTTTCTCAAGGTACAAATTAACTCATTGGGTTAATGCCGTTAACTAAAGATTTATGTAAACTATTGGAAAACATCGATTGAAGAAAGAATTCAAAATATCGAGGGTACCGGGTACGGATGGAGGGTCGAATTGTTTGCCGTACTTCTGCCTACCTCGTTGGAGTTCATGGTCTCGAAACGGGCCAGAATTTCCTTGACGGATATCTTGGACTCAGTGGGTTCCTCCAGGATGGTCTCCATGCGGCTAACGGAGCCGCTGCTGGCGTTGCTCACGCGGCGCGTCTTATTGTTGCCCAGCAGGAGAGTGGAGGCTGAGCCGGAGAGGCCCACGGGAATGGGAATGGGAATGGGCAGGCTGCTTGCAATGGATGTGGCTGCTAGTGATGTGGTTATGGTTGCTGTTTCATCCACTGTGGCCTCATCGCTGTTGCTGTTGTTGTTGTTGTCTCTTTGGTTGAGCCGCAGCTTGTAGCTGAGCTGCTCCTCGAAGCAGCACTCCTCGCAGAGGCTGCTGCTGGCCGTCGCCGTGGAGGCCCTGCCGCTGCAGCACTTGTAGACGATGTCCTCCTCCACGCTCCAGGCATTGTCATAGTCCTGGTCAACGGCCGCACCTCCCGCCACCCCCGCACCGCCCGCTGCATTCAGCTCGGCGCCCAGGGAGACGCAGCACTGCTCATTGAGCTCCCGAATGCTCTCGTTAGTCAGCTGGTCCAGGTCGCTGCGCCTCTGCAGCTGCAACTGTTGGTGGTGCCCCTGGTGGTGCCCCTGGTGGTGGCCCTGATGGTGCACCTGGTGGTGCACCTGGGCGGCAGTGGTGCCCGTGATGTGCGCTATTTCCGCATCGTCAGAGTCCGTGTAGAGCAGCTCCTCGTGCAGCTCCTCCTCGCAGCTGTCTCCATCCGTGAGATTGTTCAGCGAGTCGAGGGAGGCGCACTTATTGCAGCTCTGCTGCTCGCTGGGATCCTGTTCCTGATCCTGGTTTTGTTGTTGCTGCTGTTGCTGCTGCTGCTGCTGCAGCAGCTTGAAATTGTTGACCTTGTCGTGGTGCATCTTGCTGATCAGCGACTCCACCTTGTTCACAATGCTGCTGAACTTGTGCGGCACGCTGCCGCCCCCCGCCAGCTGCTCGTGGGCGTGGCCGTGGTTGGGCTTGGGCTCGCCAGCCGGCGCCTGGCAGGACTTGCTGCTGCGCACGCTCTGTGACATGTTGCAGCTGCAGTTAGTTTCGGTAACGCTTTTCGGTATCGCAGGCTGGCTGGCGCGGGGCACCGGACGGCGGGGAGTCGACTCCCCAGCGCGTGCCAGTGAAAGTTGTTATTGCATTTTGATGATGAACAACGTCCACAGCAACTGGCCAAACTACAAGACCATAATGAATGTTAAATATTGTCTACACACACACTACCACAAACACACGGACACACACTTTGTTGATTCGAGGAAAAACGTTGCGTATACGTGATTTTTTGCGAACTGTCTTTTCGGCCGCTTTCCTCCTTCCCTTCTTCCTCTCTCGCGCAAATGTCAGTTGTCAGTTATTTAATTTTCAGTTTTCGTGCCAAGCCTGAGTTGATTTTAATCGCCTGTCAAACATTCGATTTGCCTGAGATATGGATAGGTCAGTGGCAGGTTGCAATCAGGATGTTTCAAGCTGAGCTTGCGATTGCCTAGACTGTTATCGATTACAGCGGTTGTTGAACCCAACTATCGAGAGTATCGACTATCGAGGCTGTCTCTAGGCAATCGGATTGCCAATCGATTCACTCGGAGGGTATTATTTGAAGTACACTCTCCAATGTATAGTACCTTGCTTCAAATATACCAATGGATTTCTTAACTTAAAGACATATACTTCAATGGTATACTCAAAACTAGAACCAATATCAACAATTTTACTACGGAAATTAAGTTTAGCAGACTCTTCAAGCTATAGATCTCAGTACAACTTATGTTTTCCCTTGAACTTCATTCATTTTAATCAGTTACAAAGCTTTATAAAAATGGATATATGCCATGAAATCGATCAATTGGAAATACAGTATCTGTATGAGAAACCTTTCTTATTTTTAGAAAACTCAACTTTATACTGAAAAAACTTTGAATAAGTGGAATTAGCTAGAAATCGAACGAACACTTGGTATTCTATTACTATTCTATTAATATTCTATTTACTTGATGATGCAAACGAATATTATCTTTACTTATAAATCAATTTGGGGAGGACTTTCTAAAAGATTCAATTGAATAAAATACAAAATAGCTCCAAGTGATTGAGCATGAATATGATTTCTTTAACTTCATGCAATTTTAGGGTTAGTTTTAAAGGAGTTCAATGAAATATCTTATGAATTACACAGCAGTTAAAACCTACACATCGAAATAGTAATGGGTATATCGCAGAATTGTTATCCTGGACTGCCCCTAAGGATGGTCTGGCTGGTTTCTAGGTGACACTCTAATGTAGAACGCCAAATATGAATTCAGCCCTGGGGAAAAGTATTGTCTCTTTTAGCTGAGGCCCATTGCAATCTCTGGCTGGCATCGAGCTGTTTGTTCTTGAGGCGGCTTTGATTAATGGGTCAGTCACATTACAGCTAACTTTAAGTGTGGCAAAACAAAAACATTTCATTCATAGCACAACACAGCACAGCACAGCACAACACAACACGGCACAGGAAAAAAAAGTTGGTCAACATTGGCACGAAAACAAAACATGAAAAAATACAAAATACAAATAAAAAGAAACAGAAGCTAAAGCTGTAGCTGAAGCTGAAGAATTCGAATTTGATGGGTTTGGTGGAGAAGCGCGCTGCGTGGTGCCGTTACCGAACATTTGTAACAACTGAAAACTGGTCAAGAAGACTGGTCAAAAGAGGCGCCTGGGCTGGGAGAGTTGCCATTTTGACTGACCATTTCACTCGCAGTCGAGCAGAACAGCGAGAAGAGAGAATAAGAGAGAGAGAGAGAGAGAGCCAGCTGAGTGAAAACTGCATACACACTCGCTAAGGCCGGGGACAAGCCGAGCGTAAAGCTTGAGAGAAACATGGAAGAAATACGAGTAGCGCACCACCGAAGTGGTTTAGGCGGTTTTAATACCCTGTACAGTTCAAATAGCTACGAAGGGTATGCTTAAGCTGTGCAAATATGTCTAACAGGCTGAAGGCGGCAACTTCAAACACATAAGGTATAAGGTATAAGGTATAAGGTATAAGGTATAAGGTATAAGGTATAAGGTATAAGGTATAAGGTATAAGGTATAAGGTAGAAGGTAGAAGGTAGAAGGTAGAAGGTAGAAGCTAGAAGGTAGAAGGTAGAAGGTAGAAGGTAGAAGGTAGAAGGTAGAAGGTATAAGGTATAAGGTATCAGGTATATAACAACCGATTTCCGTTTGCTTAATATTCGATAATGATCGTTCAAGTCCGGAAACGGATAACTTTTCTATCCTAAATATCCTGTCTCCCCCCAACCTCAAAAGTTAATTGCTTTATTATTCTAGGCCCGACATCTTCAAAGATATGTGAAAGGCTTCAAGACCCGCGAAACATTCGTGATTGGGAAAAACAACATTTTCAAGGAATGGGTGGATTTGGTATACAATTTTGTAGCCCAAGCCCAACTTTGGTATAAGGTACTAGGTAGGAGAATTTCTGAAGTAAACTACTTTACACATGAGTGCAGGGTAACTGCTAGTCGGGCAAGGTCGACTAGAGCAAACCTGCATTTAACTGGTGTGTTCGTGTGAAAATAACTGTTTTGATCGTTTGCTCACGGCCGGGCTCGGGCTCGGGCTCGGGGACGGGTAGGGGTGCGAGTACGGGTTCGGTTCGGTTCGGGTTTGGGATAGCTCCCAGTTAGGCATTCGACAAGTTTTCACGCATAAAATGAATTACATTAAAATAACTTAAGAGATGCATTCAAAGAAAAACTGAAATCGGAAAATATCGCTGCCACTGATAAATGGATGCAATGTGAATGTGAATGCGAATGTGAATGCGAATGTGAATGTGAATGGTCAGTGTTGAATACTCGTAAACGAGTATCAGTTATTGGGTGCCTCTTCAAACTCGTATTTGGCTCCTATATGGTCACACTGACAGCCTCCGGGCCAGTGAGACCCACTGAACTTGAACAACGCGTGCAGATATGCGACCGTCATGCCAGGGAGGAAAAGCGAAGAAGGGTGGGGAGGAAAAACAGAGAGAATGGGTCGAATGGCAAACAGATATTTCCACAAGGATCTATTACAGGGGCTTTCTTATGCGACAGAGATCAAGCTATTATACATTTTCACTTGATATTCGACAAGTCTTGCTTTGGATGTCTCCTTCAACGAGTCTCCAGCAATTTTCCTAGATAACATTAACATATGAATAATATGATAGCTAGCCTACTTATAATTAACTGGCAGACTAAGCTCTTTGCACACGAATCTATTGTCTGCAGCATTAACCACATGTATTTCCAAATAAACCTATCAGGTACTCAAATCTTTCAGGTGCTCACTCCACTTGCTTCAATAAAAACTGCAAGTAATTGTTTAATAATAGTTTTGATTACCTAATGCACGAGTGGGCTTCAAGCTTCAACAAAATATTTTGGCAAGCAGCTCACAGTCTTCGCTGAAGCATTAAGGCCTGCAGCTCGTCTTCCCTTGCAGCTTTCGCATTTAGAAATCTTCCAAATGATGAAGATGTGAGCTTTAAGCTCGAACCAAAAACACGTGGAAATCAGCTTTCGCTTGAACATTATGCATGGGTTCTCTGCTCTAGAAGCTTTCGCATTAGGAAAGCTTATAAAGGTAAAGCAAAGCTCGTTAATATGCAAAGAAGGGAGAAAAGAATGCCAGCCAAAGATGAAGTTGAAGATCAAAGAGAAGAGAGACATAAAATAAACCAACGGTAAATAACACTATCGATATAATCGATAGATTTGTAAGATATACAAAAATAAGTGAGAGTGAACTTAAGAATAGTATAATAACCTTTGATTTTAACAGGTAACCAATAGAACTTTAAAAATATCGATGGTATCGATACTATATATTCTTTACAAGGTATCGATCAATAGAAATGAGAATCGATATTGAGCAATATAGCCATTTTTATACCCTAGCAGGTACCCTAGAGGGTATTATAATGTTGTCTGGAAATGTGTAATGACTGAAGGAGACGTTTCCGACCCAACAAAGTATATATATTCTGAATCAACATGAATAGGAGAGTCGATATAGCGATGTCCGTCTGTTTCTATGTGAACTAGACTCTCAGTTTTAAAGCTATCGCAATGAAACTTGGCACAGACCCTTTTTTTTTTGGCTGGATCGGACCACTGTAACATATAGCTGCCATAGGAATGATCGGTCGACAGCTATGATTTTGTTAAAAAACTTTTTTGTTGTGAATGTATTCTTACCAAACTTACCTTTAGAGAGTATCTAAAGAGTTTATAGAATCTGACCAAATGTAGTCAAAATCAGACCACTATAGCTGCCACTGCAGTATGGGGAATTGTCCCATTTTTTTGGAATAAAGTCGTTTTTTAAAGTTGTTAAAATTAACGAAATATTGATGACAATACATTAGAAATACATGAAACATTAATGTTACATACTCAGAATGTTAACATTGCAGCGCACTGTTAAGTTAACAGCTCTTAAACAGGGCTGTTTGAAACAAAGCAAACGGGCTAATGCTGTACAGTTTTTTTTAGGTTAAGTTCAAGGGCCTCACAACAAGAATTGGAAAGACTATATATATTGATTTGTGGTGGATAATATTCAGTGTGGCTTCTACTTTGTGTTTATATATATGTTTGGATGCTATAATATGTTTTGTGTGTTGTTTTCCGTATTTTAAAAACTTGCCTCAAACGTAAATTTATGGAAAAAAAACAACTTTGAAAGGAGATAACTAATGTTTTTAACATTTTTTAGCAGTGTGACTATATGCATTTTTTAGAGTAATCAATTCTGCCAGTTTGGTCCGGATAGCTTGGAAAAAACAAAATTAACATATGGCGGTATTAAGGAGAAAGGCGTTGCCACGCCCAACTTTCTCGGCCCTACTTCCTATTGTTATTATAAGCCCAATGCAAAAGACTAGACCAAAAATCTTGCTTCGTTCTCGAGTTATTAATTAATTCCAAAAAATAGTCAAATTCCCCATAGTGCATTGGATCGGGTGAAAAATGGGTTTTTGTATTGCTGAGGGTATAAAGCTTCGGCACTCCGAGTATAGCCGTTCTTTCTTGTTGTAATTTTGGTTAAGTCATCAAGTAAAGAACAAGAGTTCTCTTTGCCCACTTTTCACCTAAAATTCAACGCGGCAGGTCCCAGACGCTTCGTATTTGTTCGGTGACCTCCGCTTCGTGTGACCTCCGCTTCGTGCCATTCGTGGCTCTGTCGCGATCTCAACGACCACCGGTCAAGCACAATGAATGTACGCTATCTCGGTTCTCGATACAACACACATACATCGTATTAATCAAAATTTTTCGCTATCTATTTCGTTTCAAACCGCGACTGGCTATCAAGATCATTGAGTCTTCAAAAAAACCCTGTACATAATTTTTTTTATACCAAGTATTAGGTAGAATTTTTAAAAAGATAGCCTTAGAATAACACAAATTACATTTCATATAAATAGCCCAGCAAAACAGCTTTTATGTTAAATATATAAAAAAAATAAAAATAAATTCAAAAAAAAAAATTAAAATACAAACAATTCCACAACCAATCCTACTACAAAACCGATCGCCAGCGCGCTTGTGAAAGTACGCCGCCTTGACAATATTCGTTTCGAAATATCTTTTGTGTTCAATCATACCCTAAAATTTTATTTAATAAAAAAAATCTATCCTCATATTTAAGAAACTAAATTCAATTGGGAACCTGGAAATATAACTACTTTTATTTAACATAAAAGCTGTTTTGCCTGGATATAAGAACACTGTCAATTGTGTTATTCTAAGGACTACTATATTTTTAAACAATTCTACCCATAATACTTGGTACTAAAAAACCAATTTGATGTACAGGGTATTTTTTGCAAGACTCAATGATCTTCGCATCATCCATCGCGGTTCCAACCATCGAAATAGCAAATAAGCGAAAACGATTCTCGTGCATGTACATACGCAGTATGTGTGTATGTATCGCATGCAACCCACGATGAGAACATAGGTTACGCCATGCGCATTCCGTTTCGCCGTTTTCGGCGACCAAACCTTACTCACAATAATTCACCGCCTTTTGAATTTGTTCCAAAATCACTGACTTTTTTTACTGTATCGACCGTAGCTGTAATTCCATCCGATTTTGAAAATATTCCAGATATTTAGGGAACTTCATACCGCGTCGATTATAGGTCTTGTCTCTTAGTCTAATTTTAAATAATAAGTAATAAGTTAGAAAATTGCCAGGCCGAATTTTCATTCAACTAACGCTCATTAAGCTAATATAAACTTCACATCTTTATTTTCGACTACTACAATTAAAAACCAGCCGGATCAAATCACTATATCATATACTCCCATACGAATAATAGGTTGACAACTATGTTCTTGTATGAAAAACTTTTTTGTTTTTGAGATAGCGTGACCAAACTTACCAAATTAATTTAATATTTCTACATATCTCACCAATTTCATTGAAATCGGACATATATATCTTATACCTCCCGTGGGAGCGATCTAATGTATCTTGTACCTGCCGTGGGAGCAATCGGTTGCAACTTGACTTGTTGTATGAAAAATGTATGCAAATTTACCACTTTTAATGGCAATGCTATTTAACAAGTAAAACGGGTAGTATTTAATTCATTTATTGTAGTTTTATTTCGTTCTTCAGGCATTTCAGTACATTTTGCAGCATTTTCATACAACAACTCCGGTTGCTCCTAGGGCAGGTACAAGATGCATTAGTCTGATTTTGATGAAATTTGGTGAGCATATGTAGAACATGATTAAACTTAAATTTGGTAAGTTTGGTCACGCTATCTTCAAAAACAAAAAAGTTTTTCATACAAGAACATAGTTGTCAACCTATTATTCGTATGGGAGCTATATGATATAGTGATTTGATCCGGCTGGTTTTTAAATATGTACTGGTAGCATCGAAAATAAAGACTTGTGCCAAGTTTCATAATCATAGCCTTAAAATTGAGCGATTAGTTTGAATGCAAACATTCGGCCTGGCAACATTTTCTAACTTCAATTACTTATTATTTAAAATCTATGGCACCTACAGAGCACCAAGACCTATCAATCGACGCGGTATGAAGTTCCCTACAATATGCTGGCAATATTTTCAAAATCGGACTGGAATTACAGCCTCACGGTCCGATACAGTAAAAAAAGTCAGTGATTTTGGAACAAATTCAAAAGCGCGCGCTGAATTCCATGACTTGTGACGTCACAGGTTTGGTCGCCGAATAACGGCGACTAACGGACATGCGCATGGCGTAACCTACTGTCTCTCAATCGTGGTCGTTGAGCATCTGCGACAGAGCCACGAACTCGGCCACGAAGCGGCAGGTCCCACACGAAGCGGCAGGTCCCACCGAACAAATACGAAGCGTATGGGACCTGCCGCGTTGAAAATTTTAGGTGCAAACGTTGCGCAAAGAATGGCAACTCTATTTGGTTCTTTACTTGATGGTTAAGTTAATCAAAAAAATATAATGAAATTGCTATGTTTGTTTGTTACTAACAAAAACCAAACATAAATACCATAATTTAGTTAATTGAGTTTTGAATTTTGCAAGATCCTATGAAACTTAGGCAATTCTCAATACAACGAGTATCGATGCTCGCATCTCTATTAACTGGGGATAGGTATCGAAACTAGCATCGATAACTAGCATCGATTGATCATATATAATTGAGTTTCTAACTAATCGGAATACTACAGGTATTGATTGAAGATTGGGACTCACCTTGCGGAACTCGAGGACAAATCCGGTGATCATCGATTGGATGGCGGCGGCGCGTGTGGCATGCAACGCCAGGTGCTTGCCGTTGCGCAGATTGAGCTGCAGGGCAGCGGGCCGTGGCAGGGTGACAGCGTTCTGGATCTCGGCGAAGGATATGGCCTGCACCACGATCAGATAGTCGGCATCGCGCCGGGCCAAGTAGAGGCCGCTGTGTGAGACGCCCATAATGGAGACATCCGGGTAGAGCGGAGCACCCTGCACCGCAAAGAGCCGGGCGAAGTAGAGCGGCCAGTCGCGCGCCATGTCCACCAGATGGCGCTTGACCAGGGCGCGCACCTGCTGGCCCCGGGCAGCCAGTGTGTCCACACTGAGGCCGTGCCCGTGGAGCATGTTCATGGCGGCGTTCTTCTCCTGCGGGGTTATCCGCAGACAGGGTGTCACTCCGAAGACATCGCTCAGCACCTGGGCGAAAAGCAGGTCCAGGGCGACGGGCGGACCTATGGGCTCGTGCGGCTGGAAGACCTCCTTGCGCACCCGCAGCTTCCATGGCACGCGATTGTAGGTGAGACAGGCGCTGGCTCCGGCCACAGTGGCTCCAATTCCAGCTCCAGCTCCAGTTGCAGCTGCAGCGGCGGCGGCCACTGCGGATGAGGATGTTGGGGTGACTGGCGGCGGCACTGGCGCTGGCACCACCACTGGGCCTGACATGGACATACTTGACTCCAGCAGCAACTCCTCCCGCACGCCTGCCGAGCTGGCGGAGCTCTTGCGCTTCCGCTCGTGCTCGTACTTCTGGGCCATGTGCGTGCGGAAGGTTGCCGGCGTGGCGACCAGAGAATCCCTGTCCCGCTCGCGGTCTCGTTCCCGCTCACGCTCCCGATCGCGATCTCGTTCCCGTTCCCGATCACGATCACGACTCGACTTGGAGCCAGTCGTATCCAGGCTGGCCTGGATGATGCGCGGAGGCGCCGGCTGGTACACCTTCTGGCTCTCCTTCTCCCGCTCCACCTGGCGCAGCTCGTAGAGCCGCTCCCGTTCCCGCTCGCGCTTCTCGCGCTCCTTCTCGCTGCCGCTGCCGGAGGCGGGTCCTTCCACCTCGGCGCGGTCCCACACCGACTCGGAGTAGTCCTCGCGATCACGGGATCTGCTGCGACTGCGCGACCGCTCGCGCTCCATCTGCAGCTCCTGCTCCCAGGCGGCGGCCGCGGCCGCGTGCTGCTCCTGCTCCCTCTCCCGGTCCCGGTCCCTCAAGTGCATCGACTGCTGGTGGTGATGGTGCATCGTCTGCTGCTGCATCTGCTGCTGCTGCTGCAGATGGTGCATCTGAGCTTGGCTGCCCATCGGCTGGCGCACTGCCCCGAAGGTATCCCGCTCCTGCCGCTGGATGAACGCGGGCACGTGCTCCTTGCGGTAGTCCGGCTCCGGCTCGTCGGCGGCCTCAGACGTTGCATGATGCAGGTGCATCACGGGCGGACTTTGAGGCGCCGGGGGAGGCGCTGGCGGTGCCATGCTCGGCGGCCGTATGGGCGGCGGGGGCGCGGGCACACTCGGAGCCGGGGGCAGCATCACGCCAGGCCAGGCACTGGGCGGCGCCGGCGGAGGGGAGAGCTTGCCCTCCATGCGCTCGATCTGGGTGCGCACGGTGGCCAGAGACTCTCGCTCGTTGGGGGCCGCATTGGCGCTGGCGAAGAGCCCGCCCAGCTGCTGCTGGAGCATTAGCTTGCGCGTATCCTCGAGCTTGGCGGGCGCGGCGCGCTGCTCGGACTTGTTGGAGACTGTGGAGCGGACCGAGTGGCCGGCGGTGACCTGCTCCAGGCGCTGGCGCATCTCGGAGCTGAGCTTGAGCTTGCCCACGCTGCCGGGCGGCGGTCGATCGGCGCCGATCTCGAAGCTCTTCTTGGCCAGCTTGGTGGCCGTCACCGTTGTCGTCGAGGACGTCATCGTAGTGGTCTGCTGCGTGCCCGACTCCTGCACCTCCCGTCCGCTCTCCAGGCGCATACTGCTGCGCATCAGCACGGGCAGGCTGGCGCCTGGCGGCGTCGGACTCTTGCAGGACTCAATCTCGAACTCCTCCCACTCAATGGCCGTGGCGTTGGACCCGGACCCGGAGCCAGAGCCGTGCTGCGCCTGGGGCGTCGTCTTGCGCTGCTGCTGGCGCAGCTTGAAGGCGAAGAAGTCCTCCTCGGTCTGGAACTGGGGCTCGCCCTGCGGCGGCGGCCAGCGCCACTTGCCAATGCGCACCGTCTTGGCGCGCCCATAGGGATCCAGGAAGTGGCGCGTCTCCGAGGGATCCTTGCTCTCCAACGGTGGCGGCATGGGCGGTGGTGGAGGTGGTGCCGGGGGCTGCATGCCCGCCGTCGCCTCCAGCACCAGGCTGCTGCTGCTGCGCGTCGTGGTTGTCAGCGTCGTGGTCTTCATCCTCAGCGGGGGCTGGCTGCTGGGCGGCGCGGGCGGCGGCGGACTGATGCCGCGCACAGCCGGCGGACTGCGACTGCGTCCATTGCCGGTCGCGTTGCCCCCACTCCCGGCGCTCCCGTTCGCCTGCTGCTGGCTGAGCAGCGTCTGCAGCGCCTGGTTCTGGGCCAGCAGCTGCTGCTGGATCTGCAGGTTCTGCGCCATCGCGGACTGCAGGAAGGCACGCTGTACCTGCTGCTGGTAGAGGGAGGCGGGCGCGGCTGTGGCGTCCGGCTCCCCGCCAGGCAGCTGCATCAGCTGGTGATGCATCAGCTGATCGCTGGTGGATCCCGTCCCGTGATCGGTGCTTCCGCCCCCCTTGATGCAGGCCACCAGCTGCTGCCGGGAGCCGAGCGTGCACAGGTCCCCGCTCAGGGGCAGGGCGTCGTCTAAGAACTCGTCC
Organism: Hirtodrosophila histrioides; assembly: GCA_037075165.1. Classification (NCBI taxonomy): domain Eukaryota; kingdom Metazoa; phylum Arthropoda; class Insecta; order Diptera; family Drosophilidae; genus Hirtodrosophila; species Hirtodrosophila histrioides. Next base: position 136,423 of record JBAMCL010000738.1, on the reverse strand, counting down.
AGGCTGGCAGGCTCTCGACTGGCGTTGCTTCCGCCCCCACGTATGCTGGCGGCCAGGGAGCGCGCGTCGGAGAGCTCGTCCAGGGAGCCGTCCAGCACGGGACTGAACAGATCGTCCAGGAACTGGTCCACGTCGGAGGCCTGCGAGGGCACGCGCACCCGCCGCACGTGGGAGGCCAGGGAGGGCGCCTCGCTGGTGTCGGACATGGCCGAGGATCTGGTCGCATACTCGGACTTGTCCATGTACTTGCTGGAGTGGGCGGAGCCGTGCGAGGCGGCGTGGGAACGCCGTCCGGCGTGCTGTGACTTCTGGTAGCGTGGCGCCGACTCCTTGCCCATGGGCGCCAGCCGCTCCGCCGAGTGGTAGCGATCGTTTAGCCGGCTCTCGGAGAGGCCCAGTGCGAGCGTGTGCAGCGGCGACTCCTGGGAGTCGCTGTCCGGCAGCGGCAGCTGCTGATCTCCGGCGAGCAGATCGTCGAGCGACTTGGAGCGCGACTTCGACTGGGCCGCCCCCGGATGCGTTATGGGCGTGATGGGCTCCTCCGTGCGCTCGAAGTAGCGCTCGTTGAGCGCCGAGCTGCGCGAGAGCAGCTCCCGGCTGCTGCGACGCTGCGGCGTGGCCTGATCCTCCTCCGCGGCCTGCTTCTCTTTGCTGGCCGCCGCTGCGGTGGGCGGGGCGGGCGGCGGCACGCCGGGCCGCTTCACCGCCTCGGGCAGCGTGGTGCGCGTGAACTTGGCGCCGGAGCGTAGAAGATCACTGCGTGGCGCGGGGAAGGCGGGGCACAGCTCCTTCTCGGCAATCAGGTCCATGACATAGTCCAGGCCGCAGCTGTCCGTCAGCTGCTGGCCATCGTCCAGCACCAGGGTCCAGCCGCGGCTGGCCACGCCCAGCGTGGAGACGGCCAGGGCGGCAGCCTCCTCGCAGCTGGTCCAGGAGTCGACGGCCACCGTCTGGCTAGCCTCGTCCGGCAGGGTCAGGGGCAGGGCCATGTCGCAGCCCCGCGCCCAGGCGCGCCACTCCAGCCAGGCGGGCACAAAGCTGCGGCAGGCGGCGGCCGAGCTGGCGCTGGGACTGCTCTGCTGGCGCAGCAGCTGCCGCTGGAGCAGCTGGCGCGTCGGGTTGGGCGGGGCGGGCGCCTCGTCGGTGACGAACTTCAGCAGATACTTGCTGAAGGCCGCGCTTGGCTGGAAGCAGCAGAGGCACTGGCCCAGCAGCTGCCAGAGGCGCGTGGCCAGGGCGGGCTCCGCGCCGTGGAGCTGGTTGCAGAGCTGGACGAGGATCTCGTCCCTCAAGCCGCGCGAGCTGAGCGCCTTGTGGATGATATAGTCGGCGAGGAGCTTCTCCTTGGCGCCCTCGCCCTCGAGCGCCTTGTCGTTGCTCCAGCGCAGGATCAGCTTGAACACGGCGAGCGCGTCCTGGAAGTCCTGATCCCGCGATGCGGCGCGTGTCAGCATGGGCGCCTGTATGGGCTCCCGGCGCGGCTGCAGTCGCAGCCCGTTGCAGTAGACGCTGCTGAACTTGCCGAAGCTGAACTGGCCCAGATCCTGTGGCAGCTGCGCGCTTGCCACGGGCGGACCCGGCACCGTGCCCAGCACCTTCACCAGGTGCCTGTCGCCATGCGGCGGCGTCCAGCCCTGGAGCTTCGAGTAGATGAACGCCAGCTCGGCGGGTATGTCCAGGTAGCTCAGCTGGCTGCGCTCTAGCACAGCCTGCTTGGCCTCTCGTGCCTCACGGGCACGCTGCGCCGCTTCGCGCGCCTCCTGCCGCCGCCGGTGGTCGGAGCGCAGCTGCTGCACGCGTCGGCGTGCCTCACGGCCGCGCCACAGTCGCTGGGCCGTTCGCACGCCGTGACGCAGCTGCTCGAAGCGCTGCTGCTGCCGCTGTCCGCGCCAGCGTGCCTGCAGCTTTGTGGCGGCCGCTTGGCGTCGGGTCAGTTGGCGGCGCACGAGCATGCCACGCACATGTCGCTGGATGTGGACGGCCGCCTGGCGCAGTCGCTCCGTGCGGCCGCTCTCTAATGCCCGATGCAGCGCCTCCCGCAGGAAGACGCGCGTGGCGCCCAGCTGGTAGTCGGGTCCCTCGACGCCCGTGCGCGGCATGGCCTCCAAGAGCAGACGGCAGAGCTCGCGGTAGGGCGTGCCGCGGGCCAGGGGCGAGCTGAGGAGGTGCCTGTAGCGCTCCACGAAGTGCTGGAAGCGCAGGCGGACGGGGTAGCCGCGCTGGCGTATCTGTATGGTGTCCAGCATGCCCAGGTAGCGCAGCTGCTGGAGCACGCAGGGCATGTCCATGCGCAGCGGCTGCTTCTCCTGGTTGGGCTTGATGCAGCGCACGAACCAGGGATGGCAGCGGCCCATGGACTGCAGCAGCTGCTGCAGCGAGTCCGCGAACCGGGCGGCCACCGTCGGCGTGCGTGGCTTCATGGTGACGAAGCGTCCGTTGCTGCCCTTGGGCAGGGTCTTGCCCGCGTCCCGCTGCGCCCGCAGCTGCTTGGTGAGCTCGCTGACTAGGGCCAGGCGGCTGGTGGCCAGTAGCTCGAGCACGTCGCCGCGCAGTGCATCGCGATTCTTGTCCAGGAAGCCGTCCACGCAGTACCAGACCTGGCCCGCATAGTGGGTCACTCCGAACTCCTGGGCCCCGATCCGGGGGCGCGCGTAGAGCTCGCTGAGCGCGTGGTTGTAGTGGCACTTCTCGAGGAAACTCAGGTCGGTGGCACGCGGAAAGTTGGACTCGTCGTCGAGCAGGTGGCAAATGCCGACGGGCTTCTTGGCCAGCAGATGGATCACAGGCAGATTGTCGTCCCAGGCGAGGGGCGTCCACTCGAGACGCTCGCGCGCGTACTCAGCCTGCTCCAGCTTGAAGACGTGCTTGTTGAAGTACAGCTGGAGGTTCTCGTTGGCGTAGTTGATGCACAGCTGCTCGAAGCTGTTCTCGGCCAGGTCCTCGAAGCCGAAGATGTCCAGGATGCTGATCCTGTGCGCATCGTGGGTGCCGCCCTTCTGCACAATTGAGTTGATGCGGGAGACCAGCCAGTTGAAGAGGCCCGCGTAGAGGGCCTTGGCGAAGGCGTCTCTCGCGTCCAGGGCCTGGTCGATGCCCAGGGGCGTGTGCAGGCGCTCAGCCCGCGCCTCGGTGGTGCGGCTGGTCAGTGCACGATGCATGCCCTCGGCGCTGATGTGGAGCAGATGGGCAGCCCACTTGATCTCCGCATCGGAGCCAATCTCGACGCCCTCCTGTCCGTGGCGCAGCTGGCGCCGATGGAAGTAGACGTTGCCCAGGTGGAGCACGGCCGCCAGCACCCGGACAATGCCCTCCCGCTCGCCCTCGGTGACGCCCAGGACCTGCATGGCACTGAGCAGGGAGGCCCAGTCCACGCGCCCGCTGGCGCAGTCCGTGGCACCCTGGTTCAGATAGAAGTACTTGTCCGCCTCGAGCAGGCCGTACTTGGCCCGCTCGGACTCGCTCAGCCCGCCGAGCATCTCGTAGAAGACATGGTAGTTGCGCTCCCCGGGCGCCTGGGTCACAATGCGTGATTTCTCAAGCAGATACTGCGTGATCTTGGCACCCACAATGGCGCCGCTCTTGAAGTAGACCTCCAGGTACTTGCCGAACCGGGAGCTGTTGTCGTTGCGGGCGGTGCGCGCATTGCCGAAGGCTTCCAGCAACGGCGCCGCCTCCAGGATCTGCTCCGTGATGACGGCCGAGGCACTGCCGCCGCCAGGCACCACCGCCGCCAGATACTGCATGACCAGCTTGGTGGACTCCGTCTTGCCGGAGCCAGACTCGCCAGAGATGACCACCACTTGCGGCGAGGGCAGCGCCGCGTGCGCCGCAGCTCCAATCGCAAAGAGGTGCGGGGGTAACGCGCCCAGCGGACGTCCCGCGTACTGCTTGGCCACCTCCAGGCCGTAGGCGTCCGGGAACATCTTGTAGGGATTGACGGCAATGAGTATGCTGCCCGCAAACGTGTAGATGAGACCCTTATCATATCGCAGTCGCAGATTCCACAGCAGCGAGGCCTCGTGCAGGTCGTCCAGTAGCGTCATGTCCTCGACTCCGCTGCTGCCAAGATCCTGGCGTGCCCGCAGGCTACCCTCGCCCGGCTGCAGCGCAAACGTTTGTGCCTGCAAGCAAAAAGTGTTAACACATCAATTAGATTCGAATCGGACACAAAATTTAGGGCTGGTTTAGCAGAGGTTGGCCACCCTGTAATGGTTAAGTCTCTGTAGACTGTAGATTTTCTCCAACAGGACACAAACCACTAACAATAAAAGGGTTTTGGGTTAGGATGTTATGGTTAGTATGAGGTCAATAGGACATGTCCGAAGCACCCGAGTTGAAGCACAGCTTGAAATCTATTCAGATTGCAGATATACTGGAACACACGAGAAAACCTAATCGAATGGATAGCAAAATCTACAGATTAGGTTAGGTTAGGATGTTATGGTTAGTATGAGGTCAATAGGACGTGTCCGAAGCACCCGAGTTGAAGCACAGCTTGAAATCTATTCAGATTTCAGATATACTGGAACACACAAGAAAACCTCACCGAATGGATAGCAAAATCTACAGATTAGGTTAGGATAAATGGACCACTTCCTGGTGGTAGCTAGTATAGGAAAGCACTCATAGGAAATTTCTAACGCACTTGGGACGCTCTTTGATGGAGCTCAGCTTAAAAGGTCTTCACTTTCTTTCAGCTTTCTTAATAAAACCGATTAACATTTTCAGAGACACGTGGTGTGAATAGCGATAGACCAGAAAGGATGACGGATTCTTGTAGACTTGACGGTGACAACCGGAAAAGTGTTGATAATGATATTGATTGATGGGTTTGAAATTGGGCTATTTATACAAAAGTGGGTTGGAGAGTCTCGGAAGTAAAGAACCTCCATAGTGGCTCAAGGATATGAGAACATCGATACCCTTGATAGTGCCATAGATTGTGAGGATACACGATACGATACGGGCTGTAGCTCAGCTTAATCGGTTTGGGGATTTGGATCTTAGCTGGTGGATTAGCTTTGCTCACATGACGGGCCATCACATCGCTGCAGAGCGTGGAGAGCCGCTTGACAACTTGGGGATAGCGGCACTTGAGGCGACGCTGGCGACGGAGCTGATGCTGCAGCTGTTGCTGCGGCGATTGCTGGCTGCCAGTGAGCTCCTCCAGATCATCGAGGCTGGCCGGACGCTGGCGGCGCAACACGTGGGGTGAGAGCAGGGCCAGGGAAGGGGACTGTGCCGGACTGGGCGTTACGGAGCCGCAGCCGCTGCCCCGCTGCCACGGCTCCAGATGGAAGCGTACGATGCGCATTCTAACGGAACCGTCCGGAACCCGAAACCCGAAACTCGATACCCGAAACCGGACAACCACAACAACAACAACAAGAAGAAGAACAACAATGTGGGGAGAGAGAGACGTTGTTGGCCGCCGTCTCGAATGCAACTGAAAGGAGTCCAATGAAGTTGGGCCGAGAGCCGAGGCTGGAGCTGAGACATTGCCACAGTTTTCCCCCATTTCCCATTCCCCTGCAGCGTCCCCCTTCCCCTGTCCCAGTCAAAACGCAACGTTTCTAAGGCGATCGATTAAAACACGTTTCTGTTTCTATTTTGGTTTCTATCGGGATCGGGGGTTGAGCAAAGACGACACTTCTCCGGCCAGGCAGCCAGTTTTGGGCAACGAGAGAACAACGGGAAAGCCATGTGCAACAAAAACCTGTCGCATGTCACTGGCGTTGATCGCACGGTGGCTGATCTTGTGATCTCAATTCAATTAAGAGAAGAGCTCTCTCTCCCAAGAGAGAGACAGCGAGAGAGAGGGGAGACGCCACTTTCTCCGGACCAAACCCAAACGCAGCACAGCCAAAGCCAGAGCCAGAGCCAGATCCAGAACCAGTTCAAGTCGTATTCTTGGCCATTAAATGTGCTGCGAAAACGTGTGAGGCATGTGGCCTGAAGATGGACTAGAAGTATCGAAAGTGGATGCAACTTATCGATTAATCGATTGTCAGTCAGCAATATAATATAATGGCTAAATATTAAGTCTGTCTCTTGCTTTAAATTATACTCGTCTTAACGAAGCAGCCTTTCGATTAATCGATAGTCTATTTATCGATTTATAGGAAAGAACATAAATCATCCATTATTAGTTTGAATAATTTGAAGTATTGGGATCAAAATATATCAGAAATTTTTGAAAATTCTGAAGAAAATTTGTATTTTTTCAAAATACTAGTCTATGCAACCCCACTCCAAGCCAATCGAAACGGTTCTCTGGCAGACGGGCAAGAAGTTGTCAGACGACGATTTCTTCTGAACAGGATACGCAGAATACTGGTTGTATGTGTGTGTGTGTGTGTGCATGTGGTGCATGTGTGTGTGCGTCTGTGTGTAGAGCAGTCTTCAAAACAAGTATGCGAGCCACTTTGGGGATTTGTATTCTTGATTTCTTTGCTGGCGCTTAGGGGGCAAAAACAGTCACAGCTTCAACAAACACAACAACAACAACAGCAACAATTGCAACAATTGCAACTGCAACTGCAAGCGCAACGGCAACTCTAACTGTTACCAGTTATTAGCCGCTGGCTGACTAAAAGAAACTGACTGACTGACTGACTGAAGTTGGATTTGATGTTGTTGCTTTGAATGGCAGCCTTAATTGCAAAGGAAAAAGGAAACGGAGTCAGAAGTCGCTGCTGGTGCTGTGCAATTAGAGACCCGGAGACTCGACAGATCGGAGACTCGACAGAGCGGAGGCTCTACAGATCGGAGACTCGACAGATTGGAGACTCGACAGATTGGAGACTCCACAGATCGGAGACTCCACAGATCGGAGTTTCCACAGAGCGGAGACTCGACAGATCGGTGACTCCACAGATCGGAGACTCCACAGATTGGAGACATAACAGAGCGTAGACTCTACAGATCGGAGACTCGACAGATCGGAGACTCGACAGAGCGGAGACTTAACAGAGCGGAGACTCGACAGATTGGAGTCTCGACAGAGCGAAGTCTCGACAGATCGGAGTCTCGACAAAGCGGAGACTCCACAGATCGGAGACTCAACAGATCGGAGACTCCACAGATCGGAGACTCCACAGAGCGGAGACACGAGAGCGCAGCTCGGAGTGTGTCGTGCTTTTCGTGACACGACGAGCTACCGCTCAGCACGAGGATGCCGTATCGAAGGTACTGTCGATAATACCGCAAGTGCGCTCTCCCCTCTGGCTGTCACTTCGATGGTATCTCCACCCATAGATCATTCTAAGCGCACTGGATTCTGTTTCAACAATCATATTATCGCATTATCTCCTGATTGTTCAATTGAAGAAGTCTCAAACTCATCACATTGAAAATTCTCTAGTAGGCTTCTTAATATTTTCCCAGCCACAGAACAAATTTTGTCAATTACCTATGCATCCCTATAGATGAGACGATTGAGCGACCCAACCGAATAACTAGGTTGAAGGTTCGAGTCCCAGGTCAAAGGAGGGGCGTAGTGAAAACCAAAGTTGTCAGATTTTCAAATAAAGTAAGAGTAGAAGTTTGTTACAGGCTTTTCAAAAAGTTCTGTTTAATTTGATAGTTGAAAGCTTTCTTTCAATAACGTGCTAATAATTTTGTGTGATTTCTAGGGGTTACGCTGCCAGGAAAAATGTTGTAATTTGAGAACTAAGAGTCCTCAAAAAAGTACTCGTTAGAACGTTTTTAAAAGCCTGCAGACGTTGTTAGAATTATGTAAATATTCAATAGTTTTTTATTTGAACATTGGAAAAAGTCGTGCGCATCGTGTCGTGATCGGGCTTGTGGCTTGTATGCTGAGTCACGCCCATCTCTAGTTAAGAGATCGGGGAGGCGAAAGTGATCCCTCCGATCCTCAGCCGAGGCTGCTAACTGAGTGCATGCAAAATACAAAATACTCGCATAAAACTCTTCCGCTGCAGCGCGGAGTTGGCAACGAGCTACTTGGCAAGTGGCAAGTGGCAATTTGCAATTGGCAAGTGGCAAGTGGCAGGCCATGAATTCCAAGTGCCAACTCCGACAGCCCAAAAACATGAACAAGGTCAATTTGTGTGCTGGTCGCTGGTTTCGACGACAGGTGAAAATAGTGAAAAGAATTCATAAAACACTCGGGGCCCTTGTATGAATTCCAGGTCCGGAAGCAGGCGGCCAGACACTACTCACTGTCAAATATTGTGTCACCCTGTGACTATATATCGGGGGTAACGGGTCAGCAGTGACAGCAGTTGTGATATCAGCAGTAACAGTCCCAATAACAACCTCATTCCCGATAACAGTCATAGTTCCGATAACAGAGTCACAGCTGAGATGTTAACAGTCACAGTCTCGATATTATTCACTGTTAACGTTAACAGTGTTCTAAATATTGATATAACAGTCACAGGGCAAGTTGCATTCCCGATAACAGTAATAGTTCCGATAACAGTCACAGCTGAGATGTTAGCAGTCACAGTCTCGATATTATTCACTGTTAACGTTATTGATATTGAGAGCAAGTTGCTTTCCCGATAACAGTCATAGTTCCGATAACAGTCACAGCTCTGATGTTAACAGTCACAGTCTCGATCATATTCACTGTTAACATTAACAGTGTCCTATTTACTGTTTTAATAGTCACAGAGCAAGTTGCAATTTCGGAAAAAAAGAGATCTTTGGAAAGAAAGACCAAGACAAAACCAAATATTTCTAAACAGGAAGATATCCTAGGCAGAGACAAGTCGCAGTCACTGATAGTTGTCACTGTGACTGCCATATAAACAACTTCGCTCCTTTGGAGTACTCACCTTGCCCTTGATCATTGCCTGCACGACAATCACTTGGGCAGCGCGATGCACCTCCTGGATCTCTCCGGGTATGGGATGACCCACCCCCGGATCGAACCACACCAGATCCCCCTCGGCCCAGTCCATGGTGCTATGCCCGGATTTCTGTGTGTTCCGCTAGATCGCCTGATCAATCCAAGTTTTCAAATATAATCCTTGCAATTTTATTGCCGCGCCTGCTTCCAATGTTGCTCGTCGTGCTGCGGGGGAATATTGAGAGGGGTTGTGGAGGTGTCCAGGGCTTCAAGCTGCTGGCTGATGCATTGCTGTAAGTACAAATATCATTTGATTAGTGAAAAGTAAAAGGGAGGAACAACAAACCCAAGTGTCTACTCAGAAGTGCCCGACTAGCAGATACCCTGTCGCGAAACCCAAATACTGACGTTATTTCTGCTGTGATCACAGAAATTCGAGTAATTATGTAATAGGTTCAATGATTTTATGTAAATGAATGTTTAAACAAGTAAGAATGCGATAGTCGAGCATACCCGACAGCAGAATACTCTGTTTCCAGTCCTGTATAATTTGGTTATTTGTGGGTATGGAAAGAGACGCAAAAATCACAGTCTGTATGTTTGATGACTCTACCTGTACAGGTGTGGGAGATACAGATTTTGCTCATTTGCGGGTGAGGGGATGGAGGGGCCAAACCTTTTTTGATGCAGAATTGTTCAGGGAGTCAACATTAGTCTGTATACCAAATTTAGTGACTCTAGCTTTGAAACTGTAGGAGATATACCCCTGTAAAAAACGTGTTTTGGGGATAGCATATACCAATTTTCGGGGCAAGGGGTAAGGGTGTCAACAAATTTTTGATGCAGATCTGTCAGGAATCTCAACTTTAGTGCGTATGCCAAGTTTGGTGACTATAGCTTTAAAAATATGGAAGATACAGGTTTTCTTTAAGTTGTTGAGGAGGGGTGGCAATCGTGACATTAGATAAATTGAGGATAAACGTGTACTAAGTTTGGTTGCTCTAGCTTCAAGGGTGTGGAAAACATTGCGTTCATACGCACAGACGGGCGGACAGAAGGATAGAAGAACAGACGGACATTTCGCAAGCCCAATATACTGTTTTTCCCTTCAGAAACAGAGTATAAGAATGGTATCTATACTCAGAGCATTGACTCATGTAGTATGACCCGCTCAGAATATGTATGAATTGGCAATCTCAAAATCTATGCAATAAGGCTAATCTACATCGTGTAGTCTCCCATTTTGGCCCAACTTATGAGTAGAGGGTATAAAATATATGTACGTAAAAGAGCACAGCATAAAAAATGCACGTAATTATTTGGCCTCTCTATAAATTGACGCTGCCTTTGGCATAATAATTTCAAAATAGGCAAAAAACAAACAAAAATGCCACAAATGCTTATCAGAGTAGCAGAGAGCTCTCCGTTCACAAGAGATTGTCACTGTGGAGTCGATTGGAATTGTCACACTGTGTGTGAACTGTTCACAGTCACTGTGACGACGAGGGGAGAGGCTGGGTGGCAAGGGCTTGAGCTGGGACTGGGACTGGGACTGGGGCTGGGACCGGGTGAAGGCCGCGCGCTGCTCAATGAATGAAAGTAAGTTTTTGTTTTTCTTTCCAGCCTATTATTATTTCATTTTCTATTTGCCTTTTTCTCCGTCGTTGTTTTTTTCCCGCTTGAGGTGTTCGCAGGGCGGCACCCTGAAGACGAAATCCAATCAAAATCAAATGCAACAGCGAAAACCATAAATTTTTATAAAAAGACGAAAGCCGCAATTGTTTAGCAATTGGCGCCTCATTTCAAAAGAGCTATGAAAACCAGACAGGTGCCTATAAATAAAGATATATATCAAACACATTATAGATCAGTTTTATGGAAGATATGTACTATATGAATGGGGCAGGAGAAGAAACCAGAAGCCAAGCCTCCTGTGAACACATTAGACATATTTCTTCTATGACATGTATAAAAGAAGATCTCTAATTAATATTCCAAGTAGATCAAAGGTAGCCAGACTACATAATGCATAAAGATACCATTATTTGGTGAGATTTTCGCGATATCTTTGAAGGAAATATGTTTTCCTGAAACCACAACTCAATTATCGGCCCAATAACTGATCTATGATGATCTAAATATACTTAGACATAGTTTAAGTGCAGAATATTAAATCCACAAGCCATGACTAAAGTAGTATACTGAAAAGAAGTTGTTTGAGTGTTGACAAAGTTATGGAGTTGGGCAGATAGGGAACATTATCCTATAAACTTGGTTATTTTACAGGCTGAGATCTTCAGTTTCAAGATACGATATTGAAAACTTTTTGTCTTTTAACCAACATATTCCCATTTCAGATAATCGGAGATGAATTCCGAAACCCGAAATTCGGATAATACATTGAAAAATAACCTATAAACTTGGTTATTTTACAGGCTGAGATCTTCAGTTTCAAGATACGATAACGAGAACTTTTTGTCTTTTAACCAACATATTCCCATTTTAGATAATCGGAGATGAATTCCGAAACCCGAAATTCGAAAATTCCATTGAAAAGCAAGAAAATTCGGTTGCTATTACAATCAAAAGCGAAAACTCAAGATCAACAACAATTTGAAAGGAAAACAAGTCGGAAAAGGGAACATTCCTGATCGAATTCCTTGGGAACTCGTAACTACAGACTTCCTTTGGTTGTTAATGTAAGTTATGAGAATATGTGGACTTGTGGAAAATAACAAAATTGCTATTCTATAGAACTTTCAACAATATTGAGCAAAAATTTGAAATAGAGAATTCGCTTTCACCTTCAATTCGTGAAATTTGAAAGAAGCGCCAAATGAAGAACATCAAATTGTTTGGCCTAGATACCAGAATGTGTGTGTTCAAAATGAGCTGATTAAAATAGAATTAATGGAGAGCTCCAAGCTCCAAAAGGGGAATTCAACTTCATTAAGAATTGTTTAATACATTTTAAGGCTGCAGCAAATAAATATATTAATAATAATGCGGCCGCCCAAAAATGCTGGCCAAGAATATTAAGCAGTCATGGCCAAAAGCGAGACATACTTTTATGCTCATATTGTTGTTGTTGTTAGTATTGTTGTTGTTGCTGTCGTTCGTTGGCTGCTTGCGGCTTGCGGCTGATTACCATTGGTGAGACAAACTTTCACCTGTTTAGCGGTTAAAGCCTTTAACATAAATATTTATGCCCAAAAAAATGAAGTAAAAAAAAAGCTGACGAGAAACAAAAAATGCTTTTGTTATTGGAATTGTTGTTGTTGTTGTTGTTTTTGAAATGCAGGTGGCAAAGCAATGCGCGCACTCGCAGTTGATGCTCGAGCTGAATATGGATTTGGATTTGGAGTTTGAATTGGAATTGGAAATGGATTTAGGTATGGCAACGGCCTAAGCTCGAGATTTGGCCAGCAAATGCGTGCTAAATGGCCTGACAAGTGCTTACGAATTGACAAAGTCAATAGAGACGGCTAAAGGGGAGTAGAGGCAGCGGGCGAGAGGCAGGGAACCCGTTTAGCGGCATGGCTAACAAGCGACGAGCGTTATCCAAGTGCCCAGCGCTCGCTCAAAGTGGCAGCTGCCAGTCATTCATTCATTCACTCATTCACTCATTCATTCAGCCAGTCAGTCAGTCAGTCAGCCGGTCGTTCATTCCGCACGTACACCTTGCTCTCTGCCACTCTCCCTCTCTCCCTCGCTCGCTCTCTTTCAAACATCAAATCTTGGCTTGGCTACGAGTTCGACCGCATTCCAATGCTAAGACGTCGCTGCCTGCCTGCCTGCCTGCAATCCACGTCGCTGTACTAACAACAACAACAACAATGTTAACAACAACAACAACTAGACACTCTAATATTAGTTCTCTGGTGTAATCAATGAGCAATCAGCAAAGTTTAAACATTGCAACATTGAGGCAAAAACAATAGAATCTTCAAGCATTTGAATATCTCGCATAAATTCTCGAAATTCTGCACTTCGTGACATTAGAATCTACGAGAGATCAGCTATTTATGGCTAGTACTCGTTCGGCTAGACAATTTACATATAACACAAATACTTCAGTTCAGCGCAATTAATAGAATGTTATATCCCCATGATAGAACTCATAATACTATATAAAACTCATATATCTATAAATATTACTCATAAATCTCATAAAACAACTAAATTTATAAAGCTTCTAGGTAGAGTATAGCCAATAATCATGACTATGACTAAACAGTGCACTCTTTATGATATAATATCGATGACACTGTCGATAGTATCGATACAAGCTCGTTTTTAAAAACTATCAGAACTATCGTATTTTCGATCGTTTTTACTCCCTGTACCCATAAAATGGGTAAAAGGGGGTACTAAGTCTGTGCAAATGTATGTAACAGGCAGAAGGAAACATCTCTGACCCTATAAAGTATATATATTCTTGATCAGTGTCAAAAGAGATCTCGATAAGGCCATGACCCTCTGTCAGTCCGAATAAACGCGTCGATCTCAGCAACTATTAGAGCTAGAGACACCAAATTTGAAATGGATCCGAGATATTCTCCCCATTCCCTCGCTATTCGATAAAAACCGTTTTACAGTTACAATTTTAAAGACATAGCTTAGGGATTTGGCATGTATAATACTTTGGTCACTCTTAATATACTGTGCAAATTTCAAAACGATCGGATAATAAACAAGGAAGTAATTCACGCAAGCAGTTTCAGTACTGAAGAGAGGGGTGGAAGAAGCAGCACAGCCGCCACTTAAAATGACTCGCTTGCGCTGTCGCTTGTGTGTATACGGCTTTGTGTATGTGTGTGTATGTGTGCAAGTGTACGAAGATGTGATTGAAAGTTTTAGACCTGGGTACAGGGAGTTTCGTAATCGGGTATGATAACATATCGATGACACTGTCGATAGTATCGATCCTAGCTCATTTTTAAAAACTATCAAAGCTATCGATGGTATTTTCGATAGTTTTTCTCCTTCAGCTCATGAGCTTGTCAGTTCGAGAGGAATCGTTTAGGTTATTTCAGGTTTATGGCCATAAGTTGTTTATTGTTTATAGATAGTATCGAGTAGTTGACCTTATCAAGGTTGCAGTTTTATAGAACTGACATTTGATTGAATTTTGCAACGATCTCAAGGCCTGGCCTATAAATCTGACTCCCTAACTGATTATCTATGAAGCCTCGTAGGCTGTATTCTGGGAAATTGAACCAGTTCACAGACTTCCAACACAGCGACAACTAAATATTCAGTTGAATAGTCGAAAGGCATTTAAAAAGTTTGAATAGTTTTGAACATATCGCTTAAAATGCAAATGAGGGCGTGGTCGAAATTCGAAGCTGAACTTGGTGGGAAGTTTTTTGAACTCGTGTGCGTATTTGACCCGGGTATTTGACCTTTTGAGATAAGCGCGTTTGCTTGGTCAAGGTTCCCGTTGGGCACCCCACTCCAGCCCCCGCCATCAATTTAATATACTCTTCAAAGTGTGGCCCGTTAAGATTATACTATGATACCCGCCGAAACGCATATGGCTTAGGCCAGTTCGTTGCCTAAGTCTTTTCATATGAAGTTCGTTGCCTAAGTCTTTTGATATGAAGTTCGTTGCCTGAGTCTTTTCTTTGATTTTCATATACAGCTTGAAAATGCTCGGAAAGACGTTGGTTTTCCCATGACCAATATGCGCTAAAAATTCCCAAAAGATTCTGTTGCTTTTCGATTTCTAAAACTTTTGAGATTGTGTGTCATAAATCTGTGTTTTATGAGACAAAACACTCGATACAAGCGGCGACTCGCACCTGCACAACTGTTAAGCTGTGGCTGAGACAGGTGTGTGTGTGTGTGTGTGTGTGTGTGTGTGGTGTGGTGTGTGTGCCAGAGCCAGTTTATGTTGCTGTTGCTGTAATGCGGCTTGAATTGATTTGTGTGCCAGATTCTTGGCATAGCTGAGTTCGCAGCCAGTGAGCCGTCTGTCCCTTGACAAGCCCATATGCTCATAATCGAATATAAAGGGGAGCGCCAGGGGCTGGGGCTGGGGCAGGTGGCCTACGCAACCAATGTGGCAGCGGGAGGGGGAGCGGCCACCAACACGATAAGTGAAACTCTTGACAAGACCATAGATTTATCTGACGTCTTTCCATCTCAATCTCCATTGCCATTTCCATCTCTATACCATTTTCATTTTCATTTCGATGGCACGCACAAAAATGCGCCGTTTAATTACATATTTCACAAACACACACACACACACACTCACACACGCACAAACAAGCACAATCGTGCGCGATTTTTGATTTTGGCTGCGATATCAGTTTCGATAGGCACCTTAATTGATTCAGTTTGTCGAACTACAATTCATTTAATTTATTATTTATTTTACTTTCAACTGGGCTTTGCTTTAAGTTTGTTTCTTTGTAGCAAACGATGCCTACAACATTTCTCCCCATGCAGCATTTCAAGCGCGACGGTTGCGATTTCGTTTGGTTTCAGCTGATTGAAATTCATTCAGAGATCCGAGATCCCATTGATGCCGCCTTCAAAATCACCGATAAGCTGTGTATTTCGCATACAAATACTCGTACTTTTGAAGCAGCAAAGACTCCTCCCAATCTGCCGCTTTCCCAAGCGAAATCCACTTCGAGTTATTAGCATCCTCAGCAGGAAGGCAAGACATTGATGGACACATCACAATTCTGTCAAAGATCAATCAAAAACTTGTTGGCTTTCAAGGATTGATTGCTGCACATAGTTTCGAGGTCAAGTTTGATGGATTCGCATCTTCTCCATCTTAGTAGCAATTGTGAGAGCTTCACCCCTCCTAAACTCTCCTTGATTGTTTAAGAGCATACTAAATACTTATAATATTACAATATTTGTTAATTACTGGAGCTGTTAAAGTTCGGCGACCAAAACCACAATTTGAATTTCAACAGTTTATTGAATATAAAATAATGATGAACTTAAATATAAGTAACTGAAAAACAATTTCTCGACAATTAATTTAAATTACGTTTCAATTTCGTATTTTCTCTGTCCGCGACAGCCTTTCCTTTTCACAATTATTCACTCCAATGTGACCATCTTCTTCCTATTCTAATATCTCAAATTATGCTCGATATACGACAAACTCGATAACTTATTATATTCGGTCACACTGACCGCGACATCAACAATCAAACGTTTAATTTCTTTAATCTTTACAGGAGCTAAGCCTCTAAATCAAGTTTAGTCGCGTATAGTTCCCAGTTATCTAGGTATAAGTTAACATATAAGCCGATCATTTAAAGGTTTTCTTCCACATAAAAAAGCAAATTTAAATACAAAATAAAATATCAGTTTGGCGCTGTGATTTGTCTTGTTTTGGGTTAGGATTTATCCTCAAGAGTTCTTCACAAATTATCCTCCCAACTTTGCAAGCATGTTTGACTGATGTCCAGTTCGAGTCTTTGAGAAAGTTTGATTTACTGCACTTTGTGTCAAGTATATATATATATATATATAATACTCGTAGTATAGCAGAAGTTGGGCTCTGTGAGTCTATCCAAGATTTGACCTTTGAACTGAGTTTCTAATTGCATAAAATGCACTTCGAGTTCTTAGGAACTGCAGTAAGAAATTCATGGTTGTATGGAAACGATCAATCAAAAGACTTGCTGCTTTTCAAAGATAGATCTAGGCAGAGATTTGAGGCCAATCGGAGTTAGTGCAGCTTGGCTCTGAGAATCCTTCCCCTCTCCATTCCCTCTTCCTCCCCGTTGCCGTTCTCTGACAGCTTGACTTATTGGCCAAGTGCTTTGGCTTTGGCCTGGCTGGCAGTAAAGCACTCGGTGACTCTTCACATGCTCGCTGATGCTGCTGTTCAAGTAATCCGCTTAATGGCTGCCCCTCTGTCGCCCTGCCCCCCCGTTCCACTGTTGTAGCAACGCCTCTGCCTCACGTTTTGTTGTACTCGCACAAATAGAAAATTTCGTGTGGAAAGAAGCAACATTTTTATTTTGTATTTTTATTATTATTTTTATTTTCTTCAGTTTTTAGTTTTATTTAGCAAGAAGTCGCCGCACGATTTCACTAACACTAGGGCCAAGCAAAAGCCCAGCCAAAAGCCAGCAAGCAAACTTGGCTAAAACGGCGACACACACACACACAAACACACAGTTTTACACACATCGCACAGCACAGTGAGCCAAAAGGCCAATAAACCTTTGGAGAGACGGCGTCGAACGCGCCAAAGATTGTGCCACTCTTGTTGTTGTTGTTGCTCATCGATCACACACACACACACACACACACACACACACACACACACACACACACACACACACACACGCGCGCAAAATAAAAACAAAAAGGGAAATTTTCAACAACAACTAAACAGAATTGTTGTTGTTTTGTTTCGTTGCATGCAAAAGACAATTGAAAGTGCGAGACGACATCTGCTGTTGTTGTTGTTGGTTGTTGGTTGTTACTGTTGCTTGTTGCTTGTTGCTGCCTGTCATTAAATTATTCTAAAAAGCATTCGTGTTGCTATTTCTTGCTGTTGTTGTTGTTGTAGGTTGTATGTTGTGGGCTGTCTAGGGTGCGCCGCTTCATTTGTTTTGGCAAGCACTCCACTCGAGGTTGTTGCTGTTGTTGCCGCACCCACAACATGCTCACACACACACACACACACTGCCAAGCAGAGGCTGGCCCATACAGCAAAGGGGTGGCGCAGGGGACGCCCCCACAGGCAGCTGTAGGAGTGTGTGGAAGGTTTAGTGGAACGCAAAGTCATTTGACGATTATTAGAACGGTTTATCGATATGCCTAGTGCATGTTCAGCTGTGCGATGCTGTGTTATCGATGCCTGCCAGTTATCGATAACTCTGCGTTATCGCTGGAAGAGTGCCAAAATGAAATCGCTGTCCAAAGCAACCAAAGAAACTAACCAACTCCAATGCAGATGATGGCCCCGACAACTAAATTAAATTTCACTCTGATGGATTTCTGTTGTCGTTGTTGTTATTGTTGTTGTGGTTGTTGTTGTTGTTGTTGTATCCGCTGTGACTAAGTATTTTGTTTGCATAAAGTAAAAGCCAATTAACATCTTTGTCACATTAACATACACCAGGTTGCCATGTGTGCGTGTGTGAGTGTGTTTGTGTTCAACTTTGTGTGCCTGTCTTTGTTATGCATTTTCTTAGCTTTTGTAATTTAGTTGGCTACACTTCTCTCTGCCCCTGCCCCTGCCTCTGCCTCTGTCTCTGTCACGCTGGTGCTGACAACACTGCCCAGCATTTGCCCCAAAGAACAAATTATAGACAAACTATCGATACTATCGATACTATCGATACCATCAATACTATCGACAGAGCTCTCAACCAACAAAAGGTCTTTAAAAGGCACAAGATTATGGGATAATCCTTAAATGTGACTCAAAGAACATTGAGTCGAAGAACATCGACACTACCTAATAAAGCTAAAAATCGTTATAATGAATCTATAAAGCCTCGATTCTAGCTTAAAAAACAAACAACAATCGCCACTATCGAAAGTAGCATCAATTTTATTTATAGATCTTTTCTTCCTTTTGATCAAAACCATCCTCAGTTTTCTTCTCCGAAAGTTAAGTTCATTTTTAGTATTTTGTTTCTAAATATGTAATGACTGGAGGGGATATTTCCGAACCAACAAAGTATATATATTCTGAATCAGCATGAATAGGAGAGTCGATATAGCGATGTTCGTCTGTCCGTCTCTCAGTTTTAAAGCTATCGTTATGAAACTTGGCATAGATCCTTCTTTTTGATGGAGGCAGTAGATATGTGGGAACCGGCCGGATCGGACCACTATAACATATAGCTGCCATAGGAATGATCGGTCGACCACTATGTTTTTGTATAACAAACTTTTTTAAACTTTTATTAAGGTATCCTTACCAAACTCACTCAAACTGAGTCTCTAGAGAGCTTATACAATCTGACCAAATTTTGTCAACATCGGACTACTATATCAAATAGCTACCATAGGAATGATCGGGTGAAAAATGAGTTTTTGTATGAAAAAGTCTTTGCTTGTACAAATATTACATCCAAACTAAGTGTGAGTTTTATTATACTCAGTAGTTTTCTATAATTTTATCAATATCGGATTACTTAGCGGAATATGGGGATATATCTTTCGAACATATCACATTTATCTTAAATCTTATCATATTAATCTTAAATCTTCTACAAAATTATCAAATTAAATGCCATATCATATCAATTTTTGTTCTGTGTGAGAGTCTTATTATACTTCAAATAGTCTTTTATAATTTGAACAAAATAGAACCTCATGGCCTCATAGGAGCTATCAGACCAAAATTAAGTTCTGTTTTAGAATTAATTCCTGCTAATAGAAGAATAATAAATGCACTTGAATTTAGAAAATCGCCATACTTTTGTAGCCAAAGGCAGTTAACCTTATTTTTTCTGAATTGAATCGATGTTTTGTATGGAAAACATCAAAGAACATCGATATACCTTTCGCACTCCGTTATTTCTTGTTTTCTTGTTGGTTAAGGTTTTCAGTAGAACTTTGGGAAACATAAATATGATAGAATTTAATTTCTAATTGATTGCAAATATCAAAATAAGAATCATATGTGATTTTATCATTGTTTCTATAGAAGTTCCATTCTCTGTAAAATTCCCAACTAGATCTTAACTTTATAGTTAATTTTCTTTACTTTCCGTGATACTTTTCAAGACTTTGAATACTTTTTTGAAGTAATTTGAAAGTAGAGGGAAATGCTTGGCTTTTCTTGATAAGTTGACAACATAATTTTGTTGGTCAGTGTAGGCTGTTGGGCATTGTCGGCTGTTGGTCGGCTGTGGCTCCTGCACAAAGCGAAGAGCGCGCAAAGCGCAAAGGAGAAAACAAAAGACTGAGGCAACGAACGCGGAGAAGCAAGAATGTTGAGAGGGCAGCAACTGTTGTTGCCATAGAGCTGGGGCGTTGTTGTACGTTGTACGTTGAATGTTGAACGTTGAACGTTGTTGTTGTATACGGAAGTGGCACACACAAACACACACACACACACGCACAGAGAGTGAGCGACAGAGAGATAGAGAGAGAGAGAGAGTTTGTTGGCAGTTCGAAGCAGCAATTCCATAGTCGAGTAGCCAATGCGGAATTCTTTGGCGGCCGGAACCAGTTTTTATCTTACAACCAATTTTATTTTAGTTTTTTTTCCCCATTTTTTTTTTTCTTATTTCAGCTACTTTGGCTTTTTGCTTGCGATTGCCATTTTTGCCTGGCTTTTTTAATATTTCTGCACGCTTAACTGTTCGGCGGCGAATACCGTTGCAATCGTTCTCGGCATGATTTGCCAAAACCCCCCTTCCCACTTCCTACTTCTTCCTTCCCCCGCCCCACTCCCCACACAACAGTCGCCCAATTGCAAACCGAATCGAATCGAATTGAATCGAATTGAGTTGAATTTAGATGTGGCGACGAGTTGGAGCCGAGTGCAGCGGTCGCTCCCTAAACATGCCCCGCTACCCCTACTCTTCCCAACAACCGTTAGGCAGCCACGGCGGGCATTATGCAACTGAGAAAAGCACCGTTAACTCGAAATCGATAACCAAAGCGGAGACAAGAACCGAAACCGAATCCGAACCAGAACCAGTTCAAATAAATACAAATTCGACAGGTGCCGGATGAACTTTGAAATATGTTTATTGGAGATGAGTTGGGGGGTGGGAGGGGGACTGCTTTGACTGCAGCTTGACATTAAGAAAGCTCAAGATTATAGATAAGCTGAGGATAACTGTCTAGGAAACAGTGGGGGCGGGGGATTCTGTTGAACTTCGCATATCAGTTCTCATAATCTCAACGCGGATGAGCTCACCGTATTGATTTATAGAAACGAATGGCAAAACAACAACAATTAATGAGCGCATTCCAATGCAAAACTGAAAGCATTGAAGCGTGCAGAGATTCGCCAAGCTGGAACTGCAGCTAATGGAGACTCTCGTTGATTTCTCGGCTCGTTTGCCGGCGCGCCGGGGACGGGGATGCAAATGTCTCCAGTGGGGGGGGTCGGGCTTTTGGCAATGACATTTGGCAGTGAACACAGTGATCAGTTATCGGTTATCGATCACTGTTTTAGATTCAACACTCACTTGCTTTGTTGTTGTTGTGGTTGCTGTTGTTGTTGTTGTTGTTTACTGCTCCCTCGTTTCAGCTAACTGTTGCCACTCCTCCTCTTTGCGTGTGTTCTTTGTAGTTGTATTCGTAGTCGTACTTATGTTCGTATGTATGTATGTATGTGTTCGTATGTCTGTGTGTGCGCTTTGAGCTCTGCTTTCAAGCGATCCGTTTTCTTCCTCTTTCTAATTCTCTACGTCACTTCGTCACACACATTTGAAGAAGAAGAATTCTGCTACATCTCATTCGTTTGTTGTTGCTGCTGCTGCTGTTGTCTCTTCTGCATTGACCTCTTCTCCAAATCTCTCTCTGTGCACATATATATATAAATATATATATATCAAATATTGGGCGCGCACTTGCAAAAAATATAAAAGCTTCAACAATTTGTACTTGTTTTGCAACTGTGTGTGTGTTTGTGTATGCAATACTAAATCGTGGCACGCGCGCACTATAAAAAAAAAAAACTTTTCAAATTAAACCGACCGATTCTGCGCACACCACCTCCCAGCTATAAAACAGAATTTACAATGACAAGTGATCAACTCTCTCGTTATATTAGGCTCGATACTTATCAGTTTCACATTCGATACACTCGATACACATGCCGTCTCCATATTGCGCTGCCCATGTACAGCGCCACAAAATTGCGTTAACAGCAAAGAAAAGCTGTAAAGTAAATCTGTAAAGCTAAATTCACCTATCTTTCATTATAAAACAACTAGTGTCGAAAACCATCTCGTAGCAAATGTTTTATTGTTGTGCCCATATTTGATTGTGTCTCGATTGCTACGATAACTTTTCATTTTACCCTTAACAGTTAACAGAAGCATTGAGGTTGCGCAGATCGAGAGTTAACATAGCATTACGTCATGAAAACCAAAAACTGACAGTTATCTTTAAACTTATGTGAAATATGTACTGTTAAGTTATAAGGAGCCGAATTTTAAGTAAATGCTTAGCAAAAACTGTTTTTGTGTATAAACTTTATACGTAATTATTTACAGCTTAACATCATGTTTGGTATTTTGAAGCAGGTTTAATTTAAAATATTTAAAACTAATAATAATACAAATAGTAAAACAATGTTAGTGATTGTAAACCTTACAGATATACTTGAATGTCAACTAACGTTATTTCAAGTAAACTTTTTAGGAATTTTTGAAAACTATTAATTTGTTGTTCAGTTAACTAAATGGTACATGAATTAATCAAACTCAAATTCGTTCGCTTCTCAGCTACTTCTGTAGGTAAATTCTTCAACAAAGCTCCTTTAAGAATATGTGATGCTTTAATTCGGTCTATGCACAATGCGTAATCCGAAGAAAATTGATTGAAGATAATTTTGGCCAAGAGTAACAGAAATTGAAATGAACTAAATTCAAACATTAACAGTGGAACGAGCGTTAACAGCCATGTGGAGCATAACAGTGGAATGTTCAACAGTCACGGAATTTGATTGGCTGAAAAGTGTATGTTAACTCGAAATGGCACTGTAGCTAACAACTTTGCTGTTGAGCTAACAGCTCGAATAGTAGCAGCCAATTTGAGTATAACAGTGGCATTTGCACAACAGCAACAAAAAACAATATTTAAATAAACAAAAACTAATCGCAAGTTAAGTTAACTTTTAAGAATTGGTCACAGCAATGTCCACAGCTGCCCGCTGCACCACGCCCATAAGGTGCAGCAAATGCGAGAATGCAGATGACGCTGCCGCCTCCAGCTCCTGCAAAGATTGCATTTCCCTCCAGGAGAAAGCGAAAGATGAACTGGACCTGAAAGAGGATTCCTCGAAAAGCGAGAGTGAGGTTGACCTGGCCACAGCGGAGATTCTGGGGGAGCTGGATGCCCTGGAGGCGCTTGAGAAGAAGCCGGCCAATGGGCTTGAGCAGCAGCTGCCGCCGGATAAGGAGCAGGAGCTGGAAGCGGAGACGCATGCGGCGCCCAAGCCGAAGCCAGTGGAGATTCAGGACTCCAAGGACTGCAAAGAGACGGCCGTTAAGGACGAGGCTGCAGCTGACGACGCTGCGGCCGCGAGTTCATCCAAAGTGAAGACCAGCCCAACCAAGGCTTCTGCCACGTGCCCCGCCCCGCACGCCCCACACGCCGCGCACGCCCCGGCACAGCGTGGCGGCAAGAGAACCAGAAGCTGCCTCAACGGCGCGCGCTCGCCCACCATCATGAAGCGCCTACGCAAAAGCACGCGCAGCACACGCTTCAAATCGAAGCCCACGGGACGCGGCGGCAGCATCGCCGGCGGAGCAGCAGCCAATGGCCACAACGGGACCGCCAGTGGCCCTGGCACGAGCGCGGGGACTGGCGCTGCGGCGCATACAGCCGGCGGCAAGGCGCACGGCAAGGCTGGAGCAGGTGGCGGCGCTGGCGCTGCCTCCGGCGCACGCAATCGCCGCACGCTGTTCAAGCGTCCGGCCCAGAAGACGCCGCGGGTGCAGGCGTGCACGAGATTCGTGAAGAGCGTCTTCTACAAGGGCAGCTACATGCAGATCGGGGACATTGTGAGCATCGTGGACAGCGAGCAGCGTGTGTACTACGCCCAGATACGCGGCCTCCTGGTGGACGCCTACTGCGAGAAGTCGGCCTTCCTCACCTGGCTGATACCCACGCAGGACAGTCCCGATCCGAGCGAGGGCTTCGATCCTGCCACCTATCTGATTGGTGAGCCTCAGCCCCAGCCTCTCTGCCTACGTCATGCGAGCTCAAGCTCTCCCTCTCTCTCTGTTTCCTTGCAGGTCCCGACGAGGAGCTCTCCCGCAAGCTGTGCTACCTGGACTTTGTGATGCATGCGCCCAGCAACTACTACTACGATCGGACGACGCCCTTTCCGCTGCCCGACGCGGACGAGTACACGGCGCAGCGGGCCGGGGGCTTCATTTGGACGCGGCTGCCCACAATCAAGCGGGAGCGCGAACGGGAGAAGGAGCGCGACCGCAAGGCAGCCGCCTAGCAGGCAGCCACAAGCACATCCAGCGACGAATCATACTCCTAGGCAACAACTAAATTTATTGGCATATGTCACTAGAGCACATAAGAAACTGAATAAACAAAAAAACTGGCTGAATTCCGAATTCCGAATCCCCAATCCCGATCTCCTCTTCGGCTGGCCTCGCCTGCCCCGTCTACTGGTCCGGCTTGGCGCAGTACTCGCAGTAGCCGCAGTACTCGCAGTACGCGTGGTTGGCATCCATCTCCAGCTGCTCCAGCCGCGTGGCGTTGCGCTTGCTGCGCTTGGGCTTCACAGGACGCACTGCCTCCGGCTGCGGCTGCGGCTGCAACTTCGGTTGTGGCTGTGGCTGTTGGCTTGCTGTGGCGACTGTGACGCTGGGGTCTGGACCAGGAGTTGGCTCTACGAGCGCGTGGGCGCGTCCTTTAATGTGCACCAGGTGCTCCTGGGCGTACATCAGCCTGGAGACCTGCATGCGCTCGGCGCACTTAGCCTCGGCCACCAGTATGCGCAGCGCGATGGCGTCGTCGGGTATCTTGGAGCATTTGGGGGCCAGAGTGGGCCCCGGTCCGGGCTCAATGCACTCGCTCATGACTTGAAGCTGGGCACCTGGTGGTATATAGGGCATGTAGGCGGCGGCGCGGCGGGCGACACGCAGCTCGGCGATGACATCGTTGATGGCCGCCTGGAGGCGCGGCGTGACATGCAGGTCGTCCGCGTTGCGGGTCATCTGCCAGCACTGCTCGACGACGTCCACGGATAGTTGGTAGATCATCTTGACCATCTCGCGCAGCAGCATGCTGACAAAGTTGGAGGCATTGTCGAGGCCCTGGGTGATCGCCGGCCTGTTCCGCTCCAGCAGGGGCGCCACAAATTCGTCGTGGATCAGCTGGCTGCCGGCGCCCAGGTTGGGCAGCAGCCAGCAGAGGAAGAACAGCTTGAAGCCGCTCAGGCAGGGCAGCCAGGGCTCCAGGCCGGCGGTGAAGAAGTGGAAGCCTGTGAAGAGCCCCATCACAATCCAGTACTTCATCCAGTCCCGCTGGGTGGGGTGGTCCTCGTTCAGGGCGTCATAGGTGGCGAATGCTGGATATAGCCAGCCGATCAGAAGGATCATTAGTTCGTATATCATGATGTGAATCGAATCTAATGCTTTGATAATGTCTAACGCGTGAAATTGACTGTCCCTACACGGCACACAAAATTTATTCCAATTTTTTTATTTCCCTTTTCGAAATGAAAAACAAAAAAATTCTGAAATTCTTATATCTCAATTTCCTAAGCACGCCACACTGTCTCCTCAAAAGCCCTGATTCAAGTGAACTATTCTGAATACTAAAAAAAAACTCCAGACATGCTCGGAACCCTACTCTCGCTAGGACTACTAGATCTCCAAATTGTTGGCTATATTTAATTCAAATCAAAATATAAAAGCCGTTGAGCAGTGCTGCAAGGTGACTGAAACTTTACCAACACCGATTGCCGATGCCATTTCAATGCAACTCAAGAGGTGACGCCAAAAGGTCTGCCGCGCAGTTTCGAGTAGTACTGCCAGTACTTCTGCTCGCTGCTAATAGATATTTATCAGAAGTTATAACAGTATATATTACTTTAATCGGCGCTTTTGGTCATTAATCCTTCCAATTTATATATTGGTTTAACCAAATATTTGCTATTTATAAAATTGTGAGCGGAGTGAACTCAACTGCAAATTACAGTCATTATCCAATGCATTGCACACCTTTCTGATGATATCCAGGTAAGAATAAACACATCTAGTGGGAAAAAAATACCAAAATGGCAGCACTGCATCAGGTAACGGTGCATACCTTGTATTTTGGTATTTTGGTTGCCGGTATATTTTGAATACAAATGTGACGTCACAAGCGCACATTGAACGCCGCCTAGCGAAGCAGTGCGACCTTGTAGCATGTTTTCATTCCCGGCATCATTGTTTGAAAATGGAGTCTATGGATATATCACGCGAAAGTGAAAACGGCTTAAATACTTTAACCCCACCCACAGCACACCTGAGCGATGTGGATGACATATCCGATATCGAAGTGGAAGACATTGTTGACAAGCTACAGAAAACGATAACATCGAAGCCAGTCTACAACAAGCACATAAGCATCTTCAATATAACGCTCGAGAACGCGGAAAGTGAGTACAGCCAAGCGGAATATCCAATTCAATTGCGAACTATATTAAATCAAACAATCCACAGTGGGATCCGACCAGAGCGCACTTGGTAACGAGGTTGAGGAGTACAAGGCGTGCCTGATGCGGGATACCAAAGTGTGGGAGTCCTTTATCGAGAGTACATGCAAAAGTGGCGCAAGTGCGGCAACAGCGGACCCAAAGCCAGCGGCAGACGCATCCTACAAGCCCAACGAGAAGCAGCAGTCCTTCCTCAATAAAGCTCCCGATCTGCAGTGCTACATACGCGGCATGAGGTCCTTCATGGATGAGAGCTCTAGTTTCCTGATTGAGTCGGAGAAAATCCAGGAGCGGCAGGAAGTTCTCATGGCAAGGTGTCAGCATCGCGCCAACAATCTGAAAACCCAGATGGAAGCCAACCTGCTGGCGGCCAACAACTGAATAACAGACTGAAATTGTTTTTTTTTTTGCATTGTTTTTCCCCCAATTGTTATTAAAGTTAAGGCAACATACAGTAAAGTGAAATGGCTTGAACGATTAGCATTTATTCTACAGTCTACCTTATTATAGTTATTATATAAAGTCTTACTCCTTGGCCCAGGTGGCCAGATACTTCATCAGGTCCGTGAGGCTGTCGAAGTCCGTGCGGCTTTGCGCGGGCTCGTCCTTGGTAATGCGCGGCAAGGCTCTGCCCATTTTCATCCGGAACTCCTCGAACTGTGCGTGGATTGAATAAAAACAGACTTTAGAACTAAACCAACTTCAGCTGTTGCTGCTTTCACTTTCAGGCTGCCCCAAGTGTAGCCAAAAGCGGAACAGAGTCCTGCCTAATACTTGCACTGCGTTTACACGAGGGACTTTTAAGAAGGCCTTGTGAGAGTTTATGGCTTACATACATCGTTATTCACATTGGACTATTATGAAATGTGGCTCGGTTTCAAGCACCGAAAGAATCGCTCCTACTTCTGTGAGAAGACTGAAATTATACAATGAAGTTAACTTCATTTCAAACCCAAAGCTTGAGGAAGAAGATTCATGACGGAACGCCATCATCCAAGTCCAGTATAATAATTCTTGATCGTGTTTCCGCAACAGTTTAAAAAGGGAATACAGGGAAAAGCAACCCTCGTGTAAGCGCAATCTTGCTCTGATACGTACGTCCTTGGCGCCGCTCAGCTTCCAGAATCCATAACAAAAGGCGCCAGTGCCCAGCACGGCGTAGAGCGTGCCCCAGCCGAGGGCGCGCAAGGCCAGCATGGAGCCCTCGTCCATGAGTATGATGCCCTGGCGTGTGCCCTGCTGCTGCAGCACCTTGCTGTCCGCCTTCTTGGCCGAGGCGAGCGTGCGAGAGAATCCAAATAGCGCCGAGATGCCGCCGACGAGTCCCATAAATGCAGCGGCTTTAAAATTGAGAATAAAATGAGTCTTCGAATTCTGATTGAAAATGCTGTGCAGGATTGGGGCAAGCGTATACCTTGGATGCGGAACTTGCGCTGCTTCTCCGCTGCCACCACATCCATTCCGCCAATTTCGCTCATTTCTAAACTATTATTGTCGTAATCGCCAATGGGGATAAATGCAGCACAGCTGTTTCGCTTCGTTCAGAACAAGTTCAATTGAACGACTAATTTCAAGAAGCGACTGAGCTCGCTGAGTGGTCTTGAACTATGACCTATGAAATGTTCATAAGTAGTTCATGCAAGCAACAACTGTTTTCTCAATTCTGGCACAATGGCTATGAAAACGAAAGGCGACATTATGTTAGGAAATTGATTTAGTTCACGAACGACTGCACTTACTCATCAAATAGAACTAAGAGTGCCAACTCTGATACCATACCATATATCGATATTAGCAATATCTTTTGTTTCCGATAAAAACCAGTTGTTGCTCCACCGGTATATCGATTTGAACAATATTTATATTTTTTATAACCATTCACAAGGCAATATAGATGTAGCTAAGAATCTTAAAGAATTCCTAAATAGAGTCCTCCAATTTTGTCAATATTATTTAGTTTGCCTCCTCGTATAATTTTAAGCTCGTACTTAAATTTTTATAAGTAAAAGTGCGCCAAGTGAGGAAAAATACTAAAATTGTATGAAATTATTTTGCAAATATACCAAAACTCTACGAAGCGTCCACGATTGAGAGACAGTAGGTTACGCCATGCGCATGTCCGTTAGTCGCCGTTATTCGGCAACCAAACCTGTGACGTCACAAGTCATGGAATTCAGCGCGCGCTTTTGAATTTGTTCCAAAATCACTGACTTTTTTTACTGTATCGGACCGTGAGGCTGTAATTCCAGTCCGATTTTGAAAATATTGCCAGCATATTGTAGGGAACTTCATACCGCGTCGATTGATAGGTCTTGGTGCTCTGTAGGTGCCATAGATTTTAAATAATAAGTAGTTAAAGTTAGAAAATGTTGCCAGGTCGAATGTTTGCATTCAAACTTATCGCTCAATTTTAAAGCTATGATTATGAAACTTGGCACAAGTCTTTATTTTTGATGCAGCCAGTACATATATGAAAACCAGCCGGATCGAATCACTATATCATATAGCTCCCATACGAATAATAGATTGACAACTATGTTCTTGTATGAAAAACTTTTTTGTTTTTGAAGATAGCGTGACCAAACTTACCAAATTTAAGTTTAATCATGTTCTACATATGCTCACCAAATTTCATTGAAATCGGACATATATATCTTATACCTCCCGTGGGAGCGATCTAATGTATCTTGTACCTGCCGTGGGAGCAATCGGTTGCAACTTGACTTGTTGTATGAAAAATGTATGCAAATTTACCACTTTTAATGGCAATGCTATTTAACAAGTAAAACGGGTAGTATTTAATTCATTTATTGTAGTTTTATTTCGTTCTTCAGGCATTCCAGCACATTTTGCAGCGTTTGCATACAACAACTCCGGTCGCTCCTAGGGCAGGTACAAGATGCATTAGTCTGATTTTGATGAAATTTGGTGAGCATATGTAGAACATGATTAAACTTAAATTTGGTAAGTTTGGTCACGCTATCTTCAAAAACAAAAAAGTTTTTCATACAAGAACATAGTTGTCAATCTATTATTCGTATGGGAGCTATATGATATAGTGATTCGATCCGGCTGGTTTTCATATATGTACTGGCTGCATCAAAAATAAAGACTTGTGCCAAGTTTCATAATCATAGCTTTAAAATTGAGCGATAAGTTTGAATGCAAACATTCGACCTGGCAACATTTTCTAACTTTAACTACTTATTATTTAAAATCTATGGCACCTACAGAGCACCAAGACCTATCAATCGACGCGGTATGAAGTTCCCTACAATATGCTGGCAATATTTTCAAAATCGGACTGGAATTACAGCCTCACGGTCCGATACAGTAAAAAAAGTCAGTGATTTTGGAACAAATTCAAAAGCGCGCGCTGAATTCCATGACTTGTGACGTACATGCGCAGTGAGAGCCAAAAGTTGCAGTCGTCTTGTCATAACCTATGAGCTCTCTCAATCGTGCGAAGCGTCCGTCAAAATATACCAAAAATTATATAAATACCAAAACGATCACGCTATCTGCGTAGCATCAGTGCGCAAAGTGATGATATTAATATCGTTATCGAACGCAAAAACGCACTCTGTCAAAAACAATAATCGACAAAAATATAAAATAATATTTAATGTCACATGTTGCTGACATTTGCTGTTGGATTGACAAGTATATAAATTGCAAAACAATATGATGACAAGATGTGATTAATAATTACTATCCGTCAATGCATTGTCGTGCAACAGATATTGTTTTTGGACATTGAGGGATGTTGCGTTGCGCATTGGTATTGGCATTGGCGCTATCGAAATAGTGCGATTAACGCAGGGTTGTATTCAAATAGAATCGCTCTTGCAAATTTTAGTGCGCTTTTCGTTCTGCGTTGCTCGCGTCTGCATGTGAAAACGGCGGATTTAGGCAACATAAAGTCCAATAAAAGTGTAATCAGGCAGCGCACGATACAAGCGATAATAACAATGCACTAAACATAACAAACACAAGCCAATTCTTGTTTATTTCCGCACATTCAGCTGTGCACGCTGCTCTGCGCCCAAGTGGCTTTGTCACGCGTGCAAATTGCAAGCTTCTGGAATTTTTGTTTTCGCCAAAACTGTGACGACGTCACGGCGTGCACTCCCTCCGCCCCCTCCCTCAACGGGTGCACCAGTTAGTGCCACCGCCTCGCAATGAGCATCACAACGGACTCAAAGGCGCCCCTGCGCCAGGTGAAGCGGGTACAGTTTGGCATTTTGTCGCCCGATGAAATTGTAAGTACTTTGCCTTTACAGTTAATTGTGAAATCGCCGCCATATTGAAAATCAATCGACAATAAACAAACTGCAATCGATGATTCACTAACCTCCCACAGCCCCCAACACCCCCAACACCCAATCCCTAACCCCCAATTATCCCCACTATCACCTGTGAACGTATCCTTGCATTCCTATATCCTCATTTGTAGATACTCCCCTCCCACCTCTTGGGATACCAATTTTCCCACTTGTGGAGATCAAATGTATTCCCATTCTAATTAAAACCACAATTTCTGTATTCAGCGCCGCATGTCCGTCACCGAGGGTGGCGTGCAGTTCGCGGAGACGCTGGAGGGCGGACGGCCCAAGCTGGGCGGTCTGATGGATCCGCGGCAGGGCGTCATTGATCGCACCTCGCGGTGCCAGACGTGCGCCGGCAACATGACAGAGTGTCCCGGCCACTTTGGACACATTGACCTGGCCAAGCCGGTGTTCCACATTGGGTTCATCACCAAGACCATCAAGATACTGCGCTGCGTGTGCTTCTACTGCTCCAAGATGCTGGTCTCGCCGAACAATCCCAAGATCAAGGAGATTGTGGTGAAGTCCAAGGGGCAGCCGCGCAAGCGCCTGGCCTATGTGTACGATCTGTGCAAGGGCAAGACTATTTGCGAGGGTGGCGAGGACATGGACCTGACCAAGGACAACCAGCAGGTGGATCCAAACAAGAAGCCTGGCCACGGCGGCTGCGGCCACTACCAGCCCTCGATACGGCGAACGGGTCTGGACCTGACCGCCGAGTGGAAGCATGTGAACGAGGACTCGCAGGAGAAGAAGATCATTGTGTCCGCGGAGCGCGTGTGGGAGATTCTCAAGCACATCACGGACGAGGAGTGCTTCATTCTGGGCATGGATCCCAAGTACGCCCGCCCTGACTGGATGATAGTCACCGTGTTGCCTGTGCCACCGCTGGCAGTGCGTCCGGCCGTGGTCATGTTCGGCGCAGCCAAGAACCAGGACGATCTGACCCACAAGCTGGCGGATATTATCAAAGCGAACAACGAGCTGCGCAAGAACGAGGCCAGCGGCGCCGCGGCACACGTCATCCAGGAGAACATCAAGATGCTGCAGTTCCACGTGGCCACGCTGGTGGACAACGACATGCCCGGCATGCCACGGGCCATGCAGAAGTCCGGCAAGCCGCTGAAGGCGATCAAGGCCCGCCTCAAGGGCAAGGAGGGCCGCATCCGTGGCAATTTGATGGGCAAGCGCGTGGACTTCTCGGCGCGCACGGTCATCACTCCAGATCCCAATTTGCGTATCGACCAGGTGGGCGTGCCGCGCTCCATTGCCCAGAACCTGACCTTCCCGGAGCTGGTGACGCCCTTCAACATCGATCGCATGCAGGAGCTGGTGCGGCGTGGCAACTCACAGTATCCGGGCGCCAAGTACATTGTGCGGGACAACGGGGAGCGTATCGATCTGCGCTTCCATCCCAAGTCCTCGGACCTGCATCTGCAGTGCGGCTACAAGGTGGAGCGGCATCTGCGCGACGACGATCTGGTGATCTTCAACCGTCAGCCCACGCTCCACAAGATGAGTATGATGGGGCATCGAGTGAAGGTGCTGCCCTGGTCGACCTTCCGCATGAATCTGTCCTGTACATCGCCCTACAACGCCGATTTTGACGGCGACGAGATGAACCTGCACGTCCCCCAGTCCATGGAGACGCGCGCCGAGGTGGAGAACATCCACATCACTCCCCGGCAGATCATCACGCCCCAGGCGAACAAGCCCGTCATGGGCATCGTCCAGGACACGCTGACGGCGGTGCGAAAGATGACCAAGCGCGATGTATTCATAACCCGCGAGCAGGTGATGAACCTGCTCATGTTCCTGCCCACTTGGGACGGCAAGATGCCGCAGCCGTGCATCCTGAAGCCGCGGCCTCTCTGGACCGGCAAGCAGATCTTCTCGCTGATCATACCCGGCAACGTGAACATGATACGCACTCATTCGACGCATCCGGACGAGGAGGACGACGGCCCCTACAAGTGGATATCGCCCGGCGACACCAAGGTCATGGTAGAGCACGGCGACCTCATCATGGGCATTCTCTGCAAAAAGACACTGGGCACATCCGCTGGCTCCCTGCTGCATATTTGCTTCCTGGAGCTGGGACACGACATTGCCGGACGCTTCTACGGCAACATTCAGACGGTCATCAACAACTGGCTGCTGCTGGAGGGGCACAGCATTGGTATTGGTGACACCATTGCCGATCCGCAGACCTACAACGAGATCCAAATGGCCATCAAGAAGGCCAAGGACGATGTCATCAACGTCATCCAGAAGGCCCACAACATGGAGCTGGAACCAACGCCCGGCAATACGCTCCGTCAGACCTTCGAGAACAAAGTGAACCGCATCCTGAACGACGCTCGTGACAAGACTGGTGGCTCCGCCAAGAAGTCCCTCACTGAATACAATAACCTAAAGGCTATGGTGGTCTCCGGCTCCAAGGGTTCCAACATTAACATCTCACAGGTGGGTAACTCCGTACAAAATGTGAACAGCTCTTAGAAAGTTCAGTGAACTGATTCATTGAACCACTAGAATCTATGCTGTTCGTTCCTTCTGTTCATCATTCTATTCTTAAATTGGTATTTGAGTTTCTTGATATTTGTAATTGAAATGAACGAAATGAAAGTGCTTTAAAGGAACATGGTCGAGCATACCCGACTACGAGACTCCAGGCTAAACTTCCAAGCACATCTTCGTACACTTACACATACTTCCTCCGTGAATAACTTCCGTGTTTATTATCCAATCGACGTGAAATTTGGGCAGTAGATTAGGAGTGACCAAAGTATTATACATGCCAAACCTCAAAGCTTTATCTTTCAAATAGTTGGTGTAAAACTGTTTTTACAGAATTGCGGGGGTGTGTGGAAAGATATCTGCAATCTGAAACCATCTGACAGACGAACATGGCCAAATCGAAATTTCTTTTGAAACTGATCAAGAATATATATACTTTATAGGGTCGAATCTCTCTTCTGACTTGTACCTTTTTTGGATACAGGGACTAAATCAAACGAAGGAAAACAAACAAAGCTTTTAAATGACCGCATTCTTTGTATTACCATGAATTTATTAATTATTAGTACGAAATACATCGAGTGATGTAAGTTTTAAGGGGAATCGGCGGAGAGTGGGACTAAAAGGATCGAAGGAACTAAGCAAACGATTAAAACTAACGAATTATGTGATCATAGATTTATCAAATTGAAATATTAGGTGCACAATAGATTTGCACTTTCTAGTTCAATTCACTGATTTAGTTCAGTAGTTCATTTTTCACTGAACGAACTAATCTTTCATTTGAGTCCCATTCTCGTTCAGTTGCTTATCGTTCATTCTAGTCATTTGAGTCCCTTTCTCGTTCAACTGATTTGAATCCAAAAATCGTTCAGTATTTGAGGCAAAAATAAGATCTTTAATGTGTCAACACTAAGTGTGTCGTTTACCAAATGTCTAATCCTTGTTCATGATCTCTTGGATACGTCCAAATCGACCTACATTTATTGCTCGATCCATTTATGGACGGGAAGTTAGTTGCGCACCTAATAAAAGGATGAGAAATGAGCAAATCGGACGAACTAAGCGAACGAATGAATTATATCTCGATCTAGCGGATTTGTATGTTTAGTTACTTAAGAACTGAAGACAGTGTTTTAAACTAACATAACAAATTAGAAAGGGACTCGAAACAAAAAGAACTATCTCAGTATTTGGTTAAATTGTAATTCAAGCTCTAATTTTGACTCTCTACTTGACCAGGTTATTGCTTGTGTGGGCCAACAGAACGTGGAGGGCAAGCGGATACCGTACGGGTTCAGAAAGCGCACTCTGCCGCATTTCATCAAGGACGATTACGGTCCGGAGTCCAGGGGGTTCGTGGAGAACTCGTACCTGGCCGGTCTGACCCCCTCGGAGTTCTACTTCCACGCTATGGGCGGTCGCGAGGGTCTCATTGATACTGCGGTGAAGACAGCCGAAACTGGCTACATTCAGCGACGTCTGATCAAGGCTATGGAGTCGGTGATGGTCAACTACGACGGCACAGTGCGTAACTCGGTGGGGCAGCTGATTCAGCTGCGTTATGGCGAGGACGGGCTGTGCGGTGAGCTGGTCGAGTTCCAGAACATGCCCACGGTGAAGCTGTCGAACAAGGTGTTCGAGAAGCGGTTCAAGTTCGACTGGTCCAACGAACGTTACATGCGCAAGGTGTTCACTGACGATGTCATCAAGGAGATGACGGAGAGCAGCGAAGCTATACAGGATCTGGAGTCCGAGTGGGATCGGCTGGTGTCTGATCGCGACAATCTGCGCACAATCTTCCCCAACGGCGACTCGAAGGTGGTGCTGCCCTGCAATCTGCAGCGCATGATCTGGAACGTCCAGAAGATCTTTCACATCAACAAGCGCCTGCCCACGGACCTCTCGCCCATGCGGGTCATTCGTGGCGTTCGCGGTCTGCTCGAGCGCTGCGTGATTGTCACGGGCAACGATCGGATCTCGAAGCAGGCGAACGAGAATGCCACGCTGCTGTTCCAGTGCCTCATTCGGTCGACGCTCTGCACCAAGTATGTGTCCGAGGAGTTCCGCCTGTCCACGGAGGCCTTTGAGTGGTTGATCGGTGAGATCGAGACACGCTTCCAGCAGGCGCAGGCCAATCCCGGTGAAATGGTGGGCGCCTTGGCCGCCCAGAGTTTGGGCGAGCCGGCCACACAGATGACGCTGAACACTTTCCATTTCGCCGGTGTCTCCTCGAAGAACGTAACCCTGGGCGTGCCCAGGCTCAAGGAGATCATCAACATATCAAAGAAGCCGAAGGCGCCTTCGCTCACCGTCTTCCTCACGGGCGGCGCTGCCCGCGACGCGGAGAAAGCAAAGAATGTCCTGTGCCGGCTGGAGCATACGACGCTGCGCAAGGTGACGGCGAACACGGCCATCTACTACGATCCAGATCCGCAGCGCACGGTCATTGCGGAGGATCAGGAGTTCGTCAATGTCTACTATGAGATGCCCGACTTTGATCCCACACGCATCTCGCCCTGGCTGCTCCGCATTGAGCTCGACCGCAAACGCATGACGGACAAGAAGCTGACCATGGAGCAGATTGCAGAGAAGATCAACGTCGGCTTCGGCGAGGATCTTAACTGCATTTTCAACGATGACAACGCCGACAAGCTGGTGCTGCGCATACGCATCATGAACAACGAGGAGAACAAGTTCCAGGACGAGGATGAGGCCGTTGACAAAATGGAGGACGACATGTTCCTGCGCTGCATTGAGGCGAACATGCTCTCCGACATGACGCTCCAGGGCATCGAGGCGATCGGCAAGGTGTACATGCATCTGCCCCAGACCGACAGCAAGAAGCGCATTGTCATCACGGAGACGGGCGAGTTCAAGGCCATTGGCGAGTGGCTGCTGGAGACGGACGGCACCTCGATGATGAAGGTCCTGTCCGAGCGCGACGTCGACCCCATACGCACCTCCTCCAACGACATTTGCGAGATATTCCAGGTGCTCGGCATCGAGGCCGTGCGCAAGTCCGTCGAGAAGGAAATGAACGCCGTGCTGCAGTTCTACGGCCTCTACGTGAACTACCGCCATCTTGCGCTTCTTTGCGACGTAATGACAGCCAAGGGACATCTGATGGCCATCACGCGTCACGGCATCAATCGACAGGACACGGGCGCTCTTATGCGCTGCTCCTTCGAGGAAACCGTCGACGTGCTGATGGATGCCGCCGCCCACGCTGAGACCGATCCTATGCGTGGCGTCTCTGAGAACATCATCATGGGCCAGCTGCCCAAAATGGGCACCGGCTGCTTCGATCTGCTGCTGGATGCCGAGAAATGCCGCTTCGGCATAGAGATACCCAACTCCCTCGGCAGCAGCATGCTCGGCGGCGCCGCCATGTTCATCGGTGGCGGCTCCACGCCCAGCATGACGCCCTGGGTGAATTGCAACACGCCCCGTTACTTCTCCCCACCCGGACACGGTGAGTTTCCAGTCGAACTTGATACTTGATACTGCGCTTATGCCATGCTTCAATTCAAGTTTCCTCATATTGCAAACTCTGCATAAGTTTATATGAGATTCGGAAAGCTCAGAGAGTTAATATGTTGCTGATGAATGCATTGAAGACTTCTATGCTTATGTTGATCAAGTAAATAATTGAAATGTATTTGAGAACATTTAAAACAAGCTTGGTATAAACGTAGTTTGAAGTCAGAGACGACTGTTCGCTCTCAAGTATTGCCATCTCTCTTTTAATCGTGTGCTAATGTCTTCCTTTTCTTTTCTTCTCGGTTGCAGTGAGCGCCATGACGCCAGGCGGACCCAGCTTCTCGCCCTCAGCGGCATCGGACGCATCGGGCATGTCACCCAGCTGGTCGCCGGCGCATCCTGGCTCTTCGCCAAGCTCGCCGGGGCCCTCAATGTCGCCGTACTTCCCGGCCTCGCCGAGTGTGTCGCCCTCGTACTCACCGACATCGCCGAACTATACGGCCTCGTCGCCAGGTGGCGCCTCGCCCAATTATTCGCCGTCGAGCCCGAACTATTCGCCAACTTCGCCGCTGTATGCGGCAACCAGTCCACGCTACGCCTCGGCAACGCCCTCTTTCAATCCGCAGTCGACTGGGTATTCGCCTTCATCGTCGGGATATTCGCCGACGTCGCCTGTCTACTCGCCGACGTCCAATTTCCAGTCGAGTCCGTCATTTGCGGGCAGCGGCAGCAATATGTATTCGCCAGGCAATGCATATTCGCCGAGCTCATCAAATTACTCTCCCAATTCGCCGTCGTATTCGCCGATGTCGCCATCGTATTCGCCGTCAAGTCCATCGTACTCGCCCACATCGCCCTGTTACTCGCCCACGTCGCCCTCGTACTCACCGACATCACCGAACTATACGCCCGTGACGCCATCTTATTCTCCGACTTCGCCCAACTATTCGGCCTCGCCGCATTATTCGCCGGCATCGCCAGCATACTCACAGACTGGCGTCAAGTACTCACCCACTTCGCCGACATATTCGCCGCCGTCGCCGTCGTACGATGGCTCTCCGGGATCGCCACAGTATACGCCTGGGTCGCCGCAGTATTCGCCGGCCTCGCCCAAATATTCTCCAACGTCCCCACTGTACTCGCCCAGTTCGCCGCAGCACTCGCCCGCCAACCAGTACAGTCCCACAGGATCCACCTACTCGGCGACGAGTCCACGCTACTCGCCCAACATGTCCATCTACTCGCCGAGCAGCACCAAATATTCGCCCACATCTCCGACGTACACTCCAACGGCGCGCAACTACTCGCCCACATCGCCCATGTACTCCCCCACGGCACCCTCCCACTACAGCCCCACCAGCCCGGCCTACTCGCCCAGCAGTCCCACGTTCGAGGAGAGTGACGACTAGGCATCCGACGGGACCGGAGGGCGCTCGCCCACCAGTTGTAAAAACATCCGAGGGATTTCTAGTTAATTTTTGGTATATCGAGCTTACGTTCAATTATCAAGATCAAGCTAAAGCTAAAGCTATTCCGAGTATAATACTTCATAGGCTATTGCGACTGCAGGCCATTGGCAGCGACTCCCGATAACCACAATATATAATATACATATATAGCGCATATATATCCATATCGATATCTATATTTATATACATATGTATGTAGTTAGTCGGTCCTTTTTTTGTAACAATCTATCAATTACCTACCGTGTTACCAAACGTCGTTATACTTAATGAAAGCACTAAAGTTTCTTCGAACATATATAATCTTTTAATGATGCGCTAAATATGCGTTATGACAAAATGTAGTAATAACAAAAAACAAAATAAAACTTTTTGGGTAAACCACAAGTCCAAGTTGTTGTTATTTATACCCTATAGGTATAGTGATATATGGGCATATATCACTTATCTGAAGGTTCTAATATGCATATGTCGAGTATTCCTAGAGGTCAGTAGATTGTTTACACAATCTGACAAAATTTTGTCGAAATCGGACGAATATATCATACAAATTTGACTTTTTTTATTGGAAATTGAGAAGGTTGCCTCCTCTCTCGAAATTTCGCTTTTAGCCCTGAGTAAGCTAATTTTCTTTTTTAGTTTAAGTGCAACCTTAATGGACTGGCTATTTTATTCAAATGTCTATAATTCCCAACCAGTTTTACTACAATATTTATGGTGTGGCTGTTATGGCGTCGAAGTATTTCAGAATCAAGCCTTGCGACTGATGTATCACTATTATTATATTGGTTCATTTTGATATATTGGAGTTACTGGATTTGTCCTTGCTGAAGACATTTTTTGTCTTAAGAAATATCTTCAATATTTGTATACTAATGTTACAAATCTCAGAATATTTGAAAATGCCGCTTTCTCATGTCGAGGGAGTGTATATTCTTAAAGCTCGTTAAAACAACACTTTTGGAGCCTATTTTGTCAGCTTATCTTGAAAATCAAGCTCATATATACATACATATGTACATATATATTTGTTTACTATCATATTTTGTCTGCTCTCCTCTAAATCTTCAATTCTTATAATTTATCCTCCAGTTTTTTTAACTACTGGTTGGTTACCTGACGAAAAATCGAACAGCAACTGAAGCTGTTGTAGACCTTTTAGGATAGTTCTGTAAATTTTGAGTATTGTATATATTAAAATGAATGTAATTGAAATGATGCGTACATTAGTTAACTTTTAACTCAAGTTATCCGTATTCTATTTATTATTCTTATTGGTATAATCAATCAGTTCTCTTTCAATGTGTTCTGCTTCAACTCTATCCATAACTCTAGCCTACCGTTTTCTTCATAGTTGTGAGTCATCAGCACTCTTATTTTGTTTTCTTTTTTGAATTATATTTCGATATATGTATGTGAAATTTGCATTTCTCGAGTCTCGCAATAATTCGTTATATTGAGGGTGCAAAGGTCTCCGTTAGCGGTGCCAAAATTATTTGCTATTAAGATATACATAAATATATTTTCCTATACTGGTTATTTATGCAAAGTGGTGCCAACTTAGTGTTAAGAAATGTTTTATAACGCCAATTTTTTTTACTCCCTGTACCCACAAAATGGGTAAAAAGAGGGTATTGGATTTGTGCAAAAGTATGTAACAGGCTGGAAGAAGCAGCACTCGCTTGCGCTGTCGCCTTATTGCCGCTTGTGTGTGTGCGTCTTTCTGTATGTGGGGTCTTTGCTTTATTGTACGAAGATGCGATCGGAAGTTTTCGATCTGGGTACAGGGAGTTTTGTAGTCGGGTATACTCGACTATAGCATTCTTACCTGTTTATTTATAGCTTTCACGGATGTTATTTATCTATCTCTTTAGTCAGCATGCTTATTCATATGCTTAATTCCTCGTGCTGCCCTCTAAAGGTCAAAAATATTTCATAGAACAATATCTTTGAGAGCTCCAAAGGCAGGTGCCTTGTCTATCAGTTACTTTTATCTATTAAAGTGATTTAGTTTCTTTGTTTTTTTATACTCTGTGCCCGAAATGAAAAAGAGTATATTGTGTACTTGGTACACATATTGATGTATACACACACCCGCAAATGAGAAAAGAACTACTCTCCATCATCCACCCCTGTACAGGTCGAGTCATCAAATTTGACATACAGACTACTGTTTTTTTCGCGTCTCCTTCCGAACCCACATATAAACAAATTATACAGGACTGGGAACAGAGTATTCTGCTGTCGGGTGCAACGTTCTTACTTATTTACTATTAAAATAGTTTCCCTAAGACACCAGTCATGAGGAAATCCTTGATTAACGCATCGGAGTTATCATAATTGCGCTCCTTGCGATGAGGCAGGCACTGTTGGGAGAGTCATATCCTTTCTGATAGCTTCCATTTGGTTTCAAGAGATTTGAGTGCAGTCCAATCAGCTCCAAATATACACGGACAAAATTTTGTGCCAACTTTGCTTTGGGTAGCTCTTTAAGGGGGGATTTCTAGAATTTCTTTTCAAATTACTGAGTTTTAGCTATAATAATTTGACGATTTCTTTGCATTTCGTAATGGAGGAGAGTGAATTTGAGAGTGAATATTTCTCTGTTAAAGGTTTCGTTCATTGATTACTACTATTCAATATGTTTCAATATAATTCTTAAAGCCTTATCTATTTACATACATATATAACTATCTGGAGTAGTTGAAGGACTCGAATGCGCTCGACGGTAGAGGAAGGGCGGATGAAATCCATCTAACCTATATATACTAGATCATGCTGGCTGATAAAGTATTCTGTGCTTAAACTGAATCGATTTTCTTGCGGAATGTCTTCTGGTCGTAATTTGAGATTCGTTTGGCATTTCAATTGTATTCATATCAGAAAACACATATTTTTCCTAGTTACTTACGCCAGTTGCTGATATAATATCCCTCCTGAGGTCCACGGAGGAGTTTTCAAAGTAATATATGAATTTAAATAAAAAAAATGTATTTTGCCATTTAATAAATAAGATCAGTAGTTGTACGAGTAAGTGCCGTTACGCTACACGGTTAAACAATATATGTATGAGTACGAACTATGATTAGTATTAGCATTTGGACTATATGCCTAGAAGATAGGACTGTATACGTATAATAAGTATTACATATTCAAAGTACGAGTATGTATGTGTATGTGTATGTGTATGTATTGGATGTATGCATGTAAGTTTAGGTATAATCAGC
Organism: Hirtodrosophila histrioides; assembly: GCA_037075165.1. Classification (NCBI taxonomy): domain Eukaryota; kingdom Metazoa; phylum Arthropoda; class Insecta; order Diptera; family Drosophilidae; genus Hirtodrosophila; species Hirtodrosophila histrioides. The sequence continues at coordinate 95,225 of JBAMCL010000738.1, read as the reverse complement.
TACTAGTAAAAACTCTTAACTAAGTTTTATCATAGATATCGTATGTATATATGTACGAGTATGTATGCTTGTTAAGGGGATTATAGTCAGATCTAGAGTCAGATATACTGTATGTTTACTCGTATTGCTATTTCATATATGAATGATTTGGATGCTTAACGCTAAGTAGAAGCTACTTACATCCTATGCGATCAACTAAGTATAATTAAGAATCTATTTTAATTATAATTTATATTGAAGAAAAAAAAATGATTTGGTTGGTACTTGAAGACTAGACTATAGTACATTGGGGGGTAGGTTTGGGGTTTGGGTAGGGTAGGGGTCGTATTGCTGCCTTAGGTGGTTAGTTTAATTAGTTAGACGACGAGTTACGTTAGTAAGTGTGACTAGTATTGATTTAGAATTGGCTTATGAGTAGTTTGAATCGTTGCCGGAACTGGTTCCGGTACCGCAACCGGAGCCGGAACCGCAGCTGGCGGCGGCGGCTTGCGCGGTCAAGCGACAATATCGCTGCCAGGATTGTAGCCAAAATAGTTGAGATTGAAGTCATCGCTGAAGAGGACCTCCTCCTCGGATGGCTCCACCTGATGCGACATCTGTATACCCAGCTCCATAGGGTCGATCTCGGTTATGTAGTACTGCGAGTGGGTCAGGTTGCTGCTGCCCAGGGTGGTGGTGCTGCTGCTGCCGCTGTGCTGCTGCTGCTGCTGGTGGTGGTGGTGCTGCTGGCGCAGTCCACTCTCAGTGACCACAATGTCCTTGTGTATGGGATTGAGATAGTCTTCTGAAAGTAAGGCAAACATTGCAGCAACAAATCACATTGAGAGCCAAAGCTATAGAACAATCGATAGTCTAGTACTACACTTTCGATACTATCGATAGCCATCCATCCCCACTCACCATTGTCCAGCAACACGTCCTGGTAGGTACTGATGATGGAGTTCACCGATTGCACCTCCACCTCGCGATGGATGCCATTGAGTATTTGGCCCGCCGTCTTGCGCAGCTCCTCGTCGCTCAGCAGGTCGCTGAAGGGCAAGAGGCGCTGCTGGTGATTGTGCTGCGGATGCGGATGTGTCTGTGACGCTGAGGATGCCTCGCTGGGCGCATGCTGCAACATTTCCTGCGTCAGCGCCGCTGCAGCAGCAGCTGCCTCATCGTAGATGCAATTGGTAGCGCCCTGATGTTGCTGATGTGCCGACAACTGTTGCTGCTGCGACGATTGTTGCTGCTGTGGCGAATTGCAGTGTTGTTGCTGCTGCTGTTGTTGCTGTAACTGTTGCTGCTGCTGTTGCAACTGTTGCTGATGCTGCTGTATGCGTTCGCGATTGATGGACTCCATTTTGAAAAACAGATCCAAACGTTGCTTTTTCTATGGTTTAAGGACAATTGTAATATTCGTACTTGAGTCCTGCTCTGGTTCACTTACATGCTCCCAGGCCAGCACATTCTCCGCCGAATCCCCGCTCGATATGGCCCACAAGTGGCCAGCGCCTTGGGGCGCCTTGACACCCTTGCGGAAGTGCGGATTGATGGACAGATTGTGTCTCACCGAGTTCTTCCAGCGATCATCGTTCGACTTATAGTACGGAAAGCGATCGCTGCATGAGATAGACAGAGATACAGATTGTGAAAGAGAAAGAGAAGGAAATAATTAGAGTGAGAAGGAAGCCAGCAATTATTACCAGTGTTGCCAACCAACGATAGAGGGTTAACTGACTTGATGTCTTTGAATAGAGTATATTTATACATATCCTTTGCTTTAATAATGTAATTGAACAAAAAAACATTGTGTCCTAAGGAACGCGAATAAAGAATTTTATTGAGTCTCTTCGGAAAGATATTTCTCGACTTCTTGAAAGTGGCTCCAAATTTGTGGATGTGAAAACAAACAGAAATATACTAGCTTAAGTTAGAAAAATCGTTTTAAAGCCAATCCACGCACCACTTCAGAAATCGACAGTTCAAAAGTCTTAAAATCTTTTAACAATGTATTATTCAACACTTTTCTTTAATAATGTAATAATGTAAATAAACAAGTAAGAATGCTATAGCCGAGTATACCTGACTATAAAACTCCCTATACCCAGGTCAAAGATTTCCGATCACATCTTCGTACACTTACAACACACACACAACAACCTAACCTAACCTATTTCTTCACCTTGGGCTGCAGTAATGAATCATGTTTGTTGAATAACTTCCGTGTTTATTATCCGATCGGCTTGAAATTTGAACAGTAGCTTAAGAGTGACTTAAGCATAATACATGCCAAATTCCAGGGCTACATCTTTAAAAGTGTGGCAGTAAAAAGTAATGATCGAATTGCGAAGGAACGGAAGAGATATCTGAAATAGAAAACAAACTTGACCTGTGTATGGTACACAGGAACCTACATTTCAAATAAGGTGTCTAGCTCTTATAGTTGCTGAGATCGACGCGTTCATCCGTACAGTCGGACGGGCATGGCCAAATCGAGATCTCTTTTGATACTGATCACAAATATATATACTTTATAGGGTCGGAGATGCACCCTTTTTATCCATTTTATAGGTACAGAGAGTAAAAATAGCTACAAAATAACAAAATTTATTTCCAAAAAGCTTCATTTCTTGCCCAATCTACGAGTATAATAATAATTTCTCCAAAAGTGTTATAATGAATCTATATATTGTCTTTTAGGCATGACTTAACTTCTTAATCCCTAACTGTAAGGACATACATTTCCAATTAGTGTATACGGAGATGTTACCTACATTTGAAGAACCTTACAAGAAGAAGAAGATCCTACACCCAACACAGAAAATATTTCTGCCAAACTTGGCCATAATGCAATTCTATTATATGTATAGGATTGGTATAGTTTGGTTCTGAATATGTTGACTACACAAACAAACGCTTTGAAATTGTTGACAAGACTTAAGCTCAGATCAGATTACTATATCGAAAATGTGGGAATCTGGAAAGCGTGGGAATCGACAGCCCAAAGTGGGATTTTCTCTCAGGATTTTGGTACTCGTAAATTTTGATTGGTCAAATTTGTGGGCCAGAGCAAGGGTCGCATTGGCCTGATTGGCTGCTTGGCTAGTTGGCTGGTTAAATGGCGGAACTGGTCAGAAGCTACCCCCGGCTGTTGGCCTGGCCGAGAGCCACTCAGACTCTAGTATTGAAAACTTTTTGACCAGTTGCAATTAAAGTTTCAACATGCGCACGCCAAGCAGCCAACCAGGCAATTTACGTGGAACACGTCATGGCACGGCACTGCGGCAGACCTCCACACACACACACACACACACACACACACGCACACACACACAGAAAGATACACACGCGGACATGGACAGGGACAGCGGCAGTGGCACAAATTATGCGTCGTTTTGTAGGTAGTCACGAACAGGCGATTTGGACGTGGAATAAAAAAATGGAGTATAAGGTGGGTAGGTGGGTAGGTGGGGTGGTGGGCAGGTGGGCTACCCTCCCACCCCGGCGCTACCTGGACTGCAAGCCCATATGTAAAAGGAAACTACGTCGACCGGAAAGGACATCGCGTGCCGAGCGAGCGCTCCCACTCTGGGCAGCAAACCCTTCGTGGGTGGCGGGGGCTGAGGCCTGGGGGCTGCAGCTGGAGCTGGAGCTGGCTATGAGGGTGGGTTGGGCAACAAAATGGAAAGTATTTCAAATTACGGCACACACACACACACACACAGCACCGATTGCTGCACACGCGCCGGGTCCGAGAAACAACCCCCGCAGCTGGAGCTGGAGCCGGAGCCGAAGCAGGAGCAGGAGGCGGAGCTATGTCATTGGTTAACTGCTGCGCCCTCCCCCACAACCCTTGCCACAGTGCCTCCAGCTAAAAAGCAATCCAAATTTTTTTCTTATTTCAACACGCGAGGCGCCCATTGTGGGCCGCATTTGATTCTTTCCTTGCTTTTTATTAAGTATACCCTATACATATACACGCACGAGTATGTGTGCCTCTACATCTATATAGTTCGTATACCCTGTAGCCAATTTAAAGGGTAGAAAGGCTACAAAAGCCCTACTCATAAGATGATCTCAAAGACTATCAGATAAGATGAGATTTTGAACAAGTATTTTCACTTGATTTTCACCTTTCCTACAAATTTCATAACGATCGGATAATAAATGGGAAGAGGAGAAAGGGCAAGCAGTATACTGCTTGTTTCTGTCCAGCCGTACATAGTCAAGCCGTTCAAAAGAATAAAATAAAAATAGTTAAAGTCAAGCCTATTAATACTTTGCCAGCAGAGCTTAAGACTATCGATATAATGGATAATGACATCGATATTTTGCCACCTCTAGAAATACCTTGTAGTATAGTACAGGGTATCTGCAAGTCGAGCACTCTCCACTAGAACATTCCTAGTTGTTTTATTTAATTTTTTTTTGGGTGAAATGACGACTCATAAATGAAATGAAATGGAATGCATAAATCTATGTTGAGCATGGATTCGATTCGGTATGGGACTCCTAACTCCTGTCCCCTGTTCCCTGTCTCCTCGCTCCTTGCTCCCTGCTCCCTGCTCCCTGCTCCTGGCTCCTGGCTGACTGTGTGCTTGTCGGCTTGAAGTTGAAAGGCAGCGTCAGGACTTTAATGATCCCGCTGTAATGTTCTGATAACTGTCATTCTCCACTCGGCTCCACTCGTCTACCCAACTGCTTGTCTGGTACTACTTTGCCACAACACACCACACACCCACACACACACACACCATCATCACATATAAGGGGCACGCAGACGTCTGACGCATCAACCCAAAAGATGGCACTTCAAATTGCTTTCCCATGGGTGGAGGGGCCTACGAGTATGAAAAGGATGAGCCTGGATTTCATTGCGGAGTGGAGGCTCTGGTTCTATGGTGATCCCAAAGCGGGTATTCAAGTTTTTTGGAGAATTGGTAATTACATGGCTTGTATATAGTAATATGTATTTGGTGGCATAATGTTCAAAGTAGATACCGAGCTCAAGTAAAGATCTGTCAGGAAATAAAAGAACCATATACATATATGTGCTCGTATCATCATATACAAAACTTCCAATATGGAAATATTAAACCTACAATTATTTTGTATTTTGCATTACCTAATTTTATAATTTTCTCGACTTTAACGTCTTGAATTACGCATCTCCAATGTCCACACAGTGTTTGATATATATATATATATATTTATGAATGTCCTTTTTAAAATTTCGATGGCGAATAAGCCTGCCAGTTTTGTATACCAATACCATGTCGACAAGTAATATTTTGGGACAGGCTTAAGGTTCAGAAAGAGCATATAAGTATGCTCACATGAGTACTACAAATATATATATATAAATATATATATATATATATATAATATATATACTCGTAAGAAGGCAGACAGATCTTCTGTGAATATTCAAAGAAACTGCTCTGTTCCCATTTCCGATTCTGATCAAGTTTTTAGATGTTCTGTTTTAATATTCTGCTAAAGTTTTGCATTAGATTCCGTGGAGTAAAAACTATTCCAACCGAGTTGTAGAAAAGAAGATCGGTAGCTATTTCATTTTGAAAACGGAAAGACAACGTCGAAAATTCGGTATAAAAACTACTCGGAATTGGGAACGGGGTTCGAAAACACGAGATGGTTAACTAACAGAACATGTTTTCAATACTTTGTGCTCGTATTTAGACAAATCTAAATACAACACGACGGGAGTTTTGAATCTAATCGAAAGCGTTTTCTGTGACACTTATGAATTGGAATTGGAATTGGGTTGGAAGAGGTTTCCGTGACACCTCTGATTGCTCCACTCCGACTCCGACTCCTGCAATGTGGAAATCCCGAAGCACTTGTAAATTTATAAATACGTAGTACGAAGTCAATGATGTTGGATAGTTTATGGAGCGGAGCTGCATGTCTAGCATGGTTTAATCACAGCGCTCTGGCACCCGGCCCAGCCAATCGATAGGCGTGGGCGTTTAGACAGTGATACACAGAAGTATACGTACATGTATTCACATGTGTGTGTGTGTGTGTGTGCATTCAAACACTCGGCAAAAGTAAGCACAACTAAAGTTGTAGTATCAAACTAACGAGATATTCTTACAGATTATAGAAACTTCAATTCTATGAAAATAGTCGGGTAAGAGCATGTTCAACAGTCTTATAAAATAGGAACAAGATAGCAGAAATATTAATTCAATATTCAATAGTTCTTAGGGTATAATTGAAAATGAAAGCATTATTTCAAAAATATTTCCTATTGTAAATAGAAATCTCTTGCTCTTATAGAAAATGTTCTTCATGGTATAGAAATGTTCTATCTTCTAAGTAAGTAAGTCTAGTATGGCTTTACTCGTATATTATCAGTTATTTTTACTTCCTCTCTATTAGCTATGATCTGGTGTAAATTTTGTATAAGCGAGTGCATAATTTCGTTCAGTGTACGAGCATGTAGTAGGAGAAGCCTCGTGCTTGCCTCTCGCACTTGTCGAATTGTCAACGTTGCTTGAGGCACGTATCGCACAGTGGTGGTGGGTTGGAAAGGTAAGGAAAGGTGGAGGGGGAGTGAGAGTGGTTGGGGGTAAAAGATTCAAATACCCACTATCATCGTCGTCATCATTGTCAATGAATTGAATGACTGACTGCGCCCCATTCGCATTCGCATTCGGATTCGGTTTTGGGCCTCGAATGAAATTGTCGAAATACACGGCATCGGAAGGAGGCACACCTCCCGCCCATCCGCCCTTCCGCCCATCCGCCTACCTGCCACAGCCCCCGCTGGTAATGGGCATAATAATAACAGGCCTTATATTATAAGCCATACATGTGTACCGACTATAATAATATTTTATTTGGACTGTCGAATTTCAGCTTGTGTTTCGGTTTCGATTTCGGTTTCTGTTTCTGATTCTGATTCTAATTCGGGTTTCCGTCCTCAAGCAATGCGAGTGGTCGAACGTAGCATCCGGAGTTGCATGCCCCACTAAAAGGGTGGTGCAGGGGTGCTGTGCTGGGGCGGGGACTCCCAGGCACGGTACCTGCTGTCCAGCCCCGGCCTGCTGCCACTGTAATTGAGTTTTGAGTTCGAGTTTGAGTTAGTGGCGTGTCGGGAGTTCCTGGTCGGGGACTTTCTGCTCCTGCTGCTCAAGGGAGCTGTTGGGGGGCTGGGGTTGCCTGGACGGGGTCCGTGCCGGAGTCTCCATAAAGCATTCTGTCTGATAGGCAGTTGCTGTTGCTGGTCGCTCGGACTGGCTGGTTGGTTGCTTGGGCTGGTTGGCTGCCCGTGCCGTGTCGGGGCGTGCCTGGCACGCAAGCCTATACTCATACACACACACACACACACACACACACTCACACACACACAGCGCTTCATTTTTGACATGGCGGCAGCGAGGACCGAGGCCGAGCCCTGGCCCAGGCCCAGGACCTACTCATGGATACCCCCAGACTGGGCAACTACTTCTGGCGGTTTGTTTCGAGTTGATTTTTCTTCCTCAGCCATGCTCGCTGTATTGTATTCTGTGTGCACATATACACACAGCCAGTCATATAGTATATATATATATATAGTTATATATATTTTGTATTGGGCTCTGGCTCTGCCGCAACTTAGTTCATAAATTGTTGCGGCTGCCCCCGCCCGCCCAGTCGCCAAAAATGCTTTTTCTGTAAATGTGCAAAAATTTATGGATTTATGGCAGCCAAAGAAGTTGCCTTCATTTGAGTGAAAAAAACTTTTTTAATAGAAATGGGGCGGATACGGCCCCGCATCCCCCCGGCAAAGAAAAAAAGGGATGGGCTCTGCCTACTGCCCATTAAAGATGCGGCGAATCCTTGCAAATCAGCTGCAATATATAGCTTTACAGATGATGACCCGCAGGAGATATATAGGAGTATCCTCTAAAAGGTAGCCGGTTCGACTCCCATTGTTCTTCTACTCGGAACTGCAGCAGGAGTCCTAGAAATAGCCGACCCTCAGCCTGTACCTCATACCTAACATTGCTAGGGGCCTTCAAAGATGTTCTCATTTCGCATGAAATATGAATTCGTTTGAATGAAAACCTCTGACAACAGAAAAACTTTCCTCAGTAACTATTTTCGACCCTCTAAGACTTTGTATAACTTTTGAACATGATTTGTCTTCTAAAATTAATCAAAGTTTGCTGTGTAAAGATTTCAGCTAGTAGTAAACTAGTAAATGAAGTTCCTGGACTTCAAACTCTCCTTACTTTTTAGGTTTTTACAAGACATACAAATTGCCGAAATATGAATTCAGAGATATGAATAAAATTGAATTGCCAAATCAAACTAGAGGTTAAAACAAATATACATTCTGCTAAGACAACAAGTAAGCATGCTAGAGTTCAGCATACCCAACTACAAAACTCCCTGTACCCAGGTCAAAAATTTCCGATCGCATCTTCGTACACTTACACGACAACACAAGCGAGGCTTTTTAAGTGGCGGCTGTGTTGCTTTTCCACCCCGCGCTGCAGCACTGAGTCCTGTTTGTTGAATAACTTCCGTGTTTGTTATCCAATCGGCTTGAAATTTGAACAGTATATTAAGAGTGACCAAAGTATTATACATGCCAAATCCCAAAGCTATATCTTGAAAATTGTTACTGTAAAACGGTTTTTATCGAATAGCGGGGGAATGGGGGGGAATATCTCGGATCCATAATACACGAACCTACATTCCAAATTTAGTGTCTCTAGCTCTTATAGTTGCTGAGATCGACGCGTTCATCCGGTCAGACGGACATGGCCAAAGAATATATATACTTTATAGGGTCTGCCTGTTACATATATTTGCACAGATTTGGTATACCCTTCTTACCCATTTTATGGGTACAGGGAGTAAAAAACTCGATCTTGACACTTTATAAACCTAGGTGTATACCAACATGTGTACGAAGTTTGGTTGCTCTAGTCTCAAGGGTGTGGAATACGGACAGACATACATTCGGCAAACCCAATATACTCCTTTTCCCTTCGGAAACAGAGTATAAAAACAAAATGAGCTAGATGAGCATTGGGGCTGGGCAGTCCTGACTCTAGATTGAATTGACATTTCAAAATTCTTTTGAAACTGTAAGCAAATACAAACATGTATTGAAAATTATAAAAATTTACAAATTCCACTTTAAATCTATTGCAGATATCAAAATTAGATAAAACTAAAATGCCATCTCTGAGGTTATTAATATTTCGTTAAAAATGTAGACTTGATAAGTTCCTAACTGTTCCTTCCTGTACTCTTTCGTTTTCAATAACGGATTGTGTGCATTTTTAATTGGAACTCTATAAGCTCTTGTGTTCTTGCTGATCCCTGATACATGCACATGTCCTGTGTCCTGTGTCCTATGTTCTGTGTCGTGTGGTCTGTGTGCTGTGTGCTGTGTCCTGTGCAATGAACCATGATCCGCATCTAATAAACACCCAATATGCAATTCAAATTGACCGGAAGAGTGGCCCCGACTCCTACGACTCGTACTCGTACTCGCAACTCCAGCTCCGACTCCCAAGGCGGATCAGGGCTCGGTGGACCTTGGGCCTGCCTGACCAGGTAATTGCTGGAGTTGAGCGCCGAGCTGCGCCTGTCAAACACCTGATCCTGATGCATTGAGGCGTGTAAAAGGTGTAGAAAGGCCGGAAGGACCCGGAACAGCCCCTAGCAGCGACTGCGTTTAACTCCGACGGTTCCCAACCCCGGCAATTAATAATTATCGTGTGTGTGTGTGTGTGTGTGTGTGTGCGCACAATGTGCAGCGTATAAATTTCATTTTCATGGGCAATTGCCACACTGCGGGGAGGGGGCATAGCGGGTAAGCCGTGTGGCATGGTAGAGGGGTAAAGGGGTTGTCGCGTGGGCGACTCAAGCGATGACGCCGACTGCGCAGGCGCCGTTTTTGCCTTGAACGCGCGAGGACGCGTCCCTGGTGGATGCAGTCCCTTGGCCCAGCTAGCTCCTCCCCCCTGCAGCCCCCAGTGCCAGCGCCAGTCACAGCCCCCCCTCCTTTTCTAGTCGTCCTACCTTCGCGGTCTCTTCGCTCATGGGCCACAAAGTAAATTTGTGAATGGTTAATGAAAAGTTCCCAGAACAACAACAAAGGCATTACTGGGCGGGGCGGGAGTGGGGCGCCAGAGGGGTGAGCAAAATTGGTTGGTCTGCTTGCTCATTACATTTAATGAACAGGTTGCCGGAGCGGTCCCGGCTCACAGTTCCCCCCTCCCCGCCCGGGTTCTACGGCCAGGTGATGGGCAACTGTCATAAATTGCAGCAGAGGGAGCGGAAGGGAGGCAGGAGCTAGATTTCTATATAAATTTACATATATACTAGTATATACGATATTTACACGCAACATTTTAGCTGTGGCTTCAAATATTTACAGTGATTCCCCCATACCCTCAACCCTACCCCTGTCCCTGTCCCCGTCCCTGCCCCTGCCCCTGCCCCCGCACAGGTGCAGGTTGCGTGGGCTGAGACTAGGCCTACAACTTTGACAATTTGTGGCACACCAGGGGGTGAGCTAGGGGGCCGGGGGAGGCCAAATTAATGAACCTTGAAAAATGTGTTAAAAGTTTTTTATTATTGTCATCGAATTGATATACTCGCAGTACGAGTATACTCGTGCATGTGTATTTGTGCATATATGCAGTGGTGTACGCAGGAGGGGGCGGGGGTTTCCGAAATCTTTTGATAAATTACACCAATATGGGTTTCCGAAACCCTTTTCCTTATTCCCAGCTGGACTTCCCCGCGGATAAGAAATGTGTGTAAGACTAATGCTCAGGAAGGATAATTACAACACAACGATTGAGGAAGAATCGGGAGACACTATAGGGATGGACCCAAAGAATTACATATCGAATTAGCTACGCTGTACTTATCTTATCTTATCTACTAAAATTTCTTGCTTAAAGCCCCCCAAAAATTGTCTGCGAACGCCACTGGGCACATTATATATGTATATTTGTATGGCGGGGTTTTCCTGTTTGCTTGGCTCCTTGTAAGTAGGTAAGGACAACAGACATTCGCTACATAATTCTGCATAAATATGTGTTGGGAAAGCCGAGAAGTCTAGAAAAGAAGCCTTTATGAGTTTCCAATTAAAAGTTGTCTTACACAAAACTTATTTAGTTCCAATGGGAAATATTTAAGTGCAACGTATACAAATGATTTCAACTTTGACATGACCAGACCTTCAGGAGGTATCTTGATGGGTAGTACAGGCTTTCTTTAGCATTGCTATTTGTGAATGATTTTACTTGATGTTGATTGCAATCATTATAATTCAATCTTAGGCCAATGCTACTACACTGAACACTCGTTACAGTGATCTAATTAAACCCAAGAGCCTTTACTCTTGGGATTGTGGGTATTTTCACTGCCCTATCAATATTTTTTTAAATTAGTATTCGACAACAATTCTTTGTCTTTCTGTTGGTCTATATGAGTTTAGTATTTAAAAGAATATATATATTTAGGTCAACATTTATATCGAACTCCATCAAAACCCATCCGTAAATTAAGCTCTCCCCAGGGTTCGGAGGAAAATAGCGTAAATTTGAATAGTAAATTGAAATAAGTGTTATGAAAAGAATATTTTTATCAGATCCTTTCCAAACCTAATTTCAGACCCAATTTATTTTAGTTTAAAGTTTGGGTTAATCAAATTTTATCCTACGTTCTTCGACTTTGAAGTATTTAACTATATTATTCTATGTGACGAATGCTGGCTTCTACGGAGGATAATTTCCCACTCTTCATATAATTTAGGGCTTATATATTGTTATTGTCATTTTCAGCAGCACAGTCCCCACTGAAAATGCCTCGCTTGCGCTGTCACTTGTGCTGTGTATGTACATATGTGTCTTTGTGTATGTGTGTTGCGTATAAGTGTACGAAGATGCGATCGGAAATTTTTGATCTGGAGGGTACAGGAGTTTTGTAGTTGGGTATGCTAAATTAAGGCATTCTTACTTCTTCAATCATATTATTTGTTTGATTTCGGGTTTTGTTTGGCGATTTTGGTAATATAATTATAGCAAACATCAAAAAGAATTCTGAGGCAGTTTCTAAGATTAATTTGTTGCAATATATGTTCTGCCCTCTAGGTCCGACAATCCAAATATTCCAAAGTTAGGTTAATAAATGCAGGTGCCAACCACTTGTCCAGGACTTTCTCAAATGTATAATTTATAGATTAAGTCGGTAAAAGTTTGATATCCAGCTTCCAGTTTACTTGTATGTGAACAATTGGTTGGGAATAGTGAAATGGGATACCTTTAAATCTATGGACACCTATGTTGATCTTCGCTTGAAGTTCAGGATACCAGCCCGCATTATCCCCAATCGAAACTTCGTGGGTACTAGAAGAAACAATCAATATTTCAACCAGGAGAGCTTTGTTGGAAGCGCGCAAGTCTGACAAAGGATAAAAACCCAATGCAGCTTTTTAATTAAGAACCCTCTCAAATTCCTCCGAACTGCCTATAACCCTGGCTTGTTGGTGTAGATTTATTAATTCGGGACTTTTGACAGTGAAGTTAATATCACTTATAAGTTAACGCCAACTTGTGCATCCAAAATATTAACTTCTTATGTTAAGAAATCATTAAGAAGTAAGATAAATTCCGAGTGCCGAAGATATATATTATTTATGTATGTCGAGTCGAATATAAATTTGAAGATAAACTTGGAAAGACACCATTGTATAAGTTTCTGAAATAGTATGACAATTATTCAGTTATTTTATTGAAATGAAATGACTATAGTGAAAGTTGTCTATAGTCAAGAGGATTGTAGAGTCTTCGTAATGTATACAAGTTTTTACCATTGATTCTAAATAGTTTTACTTTACAGTAAGGCCCAGAAATCTTGATAGGTGTAGCAACTTGTTGAGCAACAACAACTAGAACAACAACAACAACAAGAACAAGAACAAGAGTGTTGAATTGTTAGAGAAAGAACAACAACCGGACATAGAATGAAATTAAACAGGTAATAAATTATTGGCACTGGAAAGTTTGCAGTTTATTGTTCTTATTGTTGTTGTTGTTATTGTTGTTTTTGTCGCTGTCGGTTGTTAGCCAAACAAGGAATGGAAGGCAACTTTTATAACAAGAACAAGAACAACCGGTAACAACAAAAGTGGCCAAGAGGAATGCGCAAGAAAATGCTTGAGATTTGTTTAATTACATCCGGAATTGCCGCTCCACAACAAAATGGCTACCGGCCTCCCCTTCCGCCTACCCCTACCCCTTAATCTAGACCAGCACACCCGAAATGTGGGCGGTGGGGTGGCGCTCAGTGGTGGATGTTGAGAAGTACTTACGATATCCATTGGTATATGCCCGACACCGTCAGCTCACCCTTATCCTCGAGGGCGTATTCGATGAGTTCCGTGTATGTGAACGGTGGTTTCTTTGGCCTGCTTGTTTTGCGGTGGTTGGTTGGGTGGTTCGGTGGTTGGGTGGTTGGGCGGTGGTGAGGGTGGTCCACATCGATTGGCGGCCGCATTAAATTCACGAGAGACAAGCGACGAGAGACGATAGAGAGAATAAACAAATACGTCAAATATAAATACGAGAATGTTTGCGAAAGTTCGGGGAAAATTGTAATGGACCTTTATTCTAAGCACTGAGAATTGGAGAAATTAAGTAGTATTAAGCATAGTTTAAGTAATTGCTAATACCCTGTAGGATCTTAAGGAAATTCTGCAAAGAATACACCTATTCGATACTTAACTATGTTTGAAATCATTCTGGGAAAATAAATGTCCACTTCTATGAGTTTCTCACTTTCTCAGTTTCTCCCAGTTAAAGAAACAACCTATAGCTGTTATGATATCAAGGGAAACTCTAGAATGTGGATATTATTACGAGTATTTCTAATAGTTTTTGATCACTTATTCTGTCTAGGAAATCTCCCTCGATGGGTATGGCTTAGACTTCTGTTCCGATTGTCAAACTATAGACTTACAAAAGCCTTATACTCGTCCTACGGTTCAGGAAATTATAAATACATATCTCAAAGTCTTTTGTTATTGGGACATTCCCCCGCCTGGATCTCGAAGATTGTCCAGGAAAACAAATACCCTTCTCTTTGATGCTTTGCCAGAGGCACCATTCGACAGTTTCGATAACTCGGAAGGCAACTACCGATAATATCTATCTAATATCCCATTATTATCTCAAAGTCTTTTGTTATTGGGACATTCCCCCGCCTGGATCTCGAAGATTGTCCAGTTTGGGTGGGAGTGTGTGGGTCCTGCTGCTCCCGGGCAGAGGAGACAGACCGGAAAACAAATACCCTTCTCTTTGATGCTTTGCCAGAGGCACCACTCGACAGTTTCGATTACTCGGAAGGCAACTACCGATACAATCTAGCCCTGTATTATCCCACGCCCTGCAGCAGGTTGTACTCACGCCTTGGACGTTGTATCCTCCACGACGACGTGCTCGGCCACAATCATGTCATTGGCGTCCATCTCAGAGGTGACCTCCATGACCAGCTCCTCAAACTTGCGGCCAGTCTTGGTCGGAGTTGTTGTTGCCGCAGCTGCTGCTGCGGCAGATGTTGTCGTTGTGATGGCCGCTGCTGTTGATGTGCTGGAGCAGCTCTTGGGGGAGCCCCGCTGCTCCAACATCGTCGCATGGCAGCTCTGGCTGGAGTTGAGCGAATGGTTGGAGCTGGACGCGGAGGCGGATGCGGGGGAGGCAGAGCTGGAGGGCGATGCACTGGCCATGTGGGCAGCCGCTGTGGGCGTGGCTGCCTCCAGCCCGGCACTCGGGCCATTGCCCTGCCGCGGGCCGCCGCCAACATCCGGCGACAGATGGGGAAACTCATCGAACTTGAAGTTGAGCAGCCAGGAGAGATTCTTGTCCTCGAAGTCCGGCTCCGATTCGCTGGCCACCGGCGATGTGCGTCGGCGATTGCTGGCTTGGGGCTGAACTTTCTGAGGAATTGGCACCAGAAAGCTGCTGCTGTTTGTGGCCAATTGCAGCTGTTGCTGCTGTGCGTGTTGCTGTTGGTGTTGCCTTTGATCCTGTGCCGGTTGCGGCAGTGGCAGCGGGGGCGGCAGCGTCGCATTCAGCTGGGATATCTCGGTCTGCAAGCCGGAGTTGTAGCGATGATCGAGCTCGAGCAGCTCGCCCGTCTGCCAGCCCCCAGCATCAGCCTCCGGAGGAGCGCAGTAGGAGGCAGCGGGCACCAGAAGGCTGCTGTCGTAGGCGAACAGATCGTTGATGAAGGATGCGCCGGCGGCAGCAGCAGCAGCGCTGGACGTCGCTGTGCTGCTGGTGTCCAGCTGCAGCTGGAAGCACATGTCGCCGTCGTAGTCTAGATGACGCTTCTTCCAGGGATTGGAGGCCAGCTGCTCGTAGTCCTGGCCCAGGGGCAGCTGCTGCTGCTGCTCCACTTGTGTCTCATACTTGCGCTTCAGGAAGTTGAATTCGCACTGCCCCTGCAGCGTGTTGCAGTTGCTGTTGTTGCTGTTGCTGTTGTTGCAGTTGCTGTTGTTGCTGTTGCTGCTGGCACTGGGATGAGTTTGGGCATTGTTCGTGCCATTCACGGGCATATTGACAATCATTTTAATTTGAATTTACTTCAATTGTGTGTTTATTCAATTTCAAATACGATTTTCACGGCAACTTGCCACGGACTTTCTCGTCGCTTTTCTCACTCACGTGGCACACAGAACAAACAGAAAAAGAAAAGGATGAAAACTGCGCGCTGTTTTCCGTCTCGCGCTACGACTGGCCACGGAATGCGACTGCGATTGTAAGTGGAACCTTCTTGGCCAGAGCAACGAGCTGCCAGGAGCGCCTCAGCGATACTGCCAACAAGCCTGAGCTTGCGCCTGCCCAGAGCCCAGAGCCCAGAGCTCACAGCTGAGCTCTATGTCGCTGCCTCTCATTACCCTTGCGCACTCAGTGAAGCACAACAGCAACTATCGATGAGCCCCTGCCCCTGTCCCTGTCCCTGTCCCTGCCATTACCAACTACTCTACGGCTATGAGCCAAGTGTTCTCTGGTTCTGCTCGGTCGCGTTTTGGCCATAATCGAACCACTCGCCCGCGCCCTCGCCCGCGCCCGGCTGTTCCTTAGCCCATTGCCAATCTGTCGACATGTCGACGGGGCGGCCATTGAAGCGTCTAATCGCCTGTAAAGGAGCCACCCTGTATAGCTCCATGCCGCCCCGTAGACAGCCTGTCGAGCTGGCTCTCGCACAGGTGCTGCGCAGGATTCGATTGTCTCCTGCTCCCACTCACAGGCCAGTTGCCAAGGACTACAGAGAGTGCTTGCCGGGCTCTCTGAGAGATCTTGCAATGACTTTGGCTACTTTTCGAGCTCAGACAACGGAGTACCCAGCCACTACTGCACTCAAATCACCAGACCAAGTCGTATTTCCACTAGAGCCTCATATAATTAATACAAATATTGATAGTCTCTCTTGCTTTCATTCCCTTGCTGAGAGTATACACATTCTTAGTCAGGACGAAGAGTTGAGTCGATATAAACAGTAGACCAAATGTGATGAACTTGAATTCTAAAATCAACTTATAAAAATATTTTTGCCCTCCTTCACTGCAATATTCCGCGGAATCTACTGCCGGAATTCAATTCATTCATAATCACACAGGAATCCAAGGAAAATCATCGTAGATTGCTGAAATTTTCACAGTAGAAAGTGCACACTAAGATGGGATATTGGAAAATTCCACACACAAGCCTGGAAAGTCACGAAAAACTGTTGTATGAAACTTTGCTCATCATCCGATCGGCTTCAAACTAATTTTCAAGGCTCTATGGGAGCAGATATTCCAAAATCGGTAAAATAAGTGTCAAACAGATTTTTGTATAGATCTTTGAAAATGAGTTTCAAACCGATTGGATGGTAAACAAAAAAGTTTCATACAACAGTTTTCCGCGATTTTCCACGCTTGTGGGAAGAATTATCCAAAATCCCGTCTTAGTCTGCACTTTTATTATAGATGGAACCTACTGTGAAAATTTCAGCATCCTAGCACTTACGGTTTTGGCTGTGCGATGACTGCCAATCAGTCAGTCAGCACGAACTCTTTTATGTATATATAGATAGATATAGTATATGATTATTTACAGTGTCAACAATGTTTTGTGGAATATTAAATACAATTTGAAATGTTGTACGCTTGTAGTTCCCAACTAGTTTAAGCGCAAACTTAATGTGTTGGCTATTTTCATTAAATGTCGCCTATAATTCCCAACCAGTTTTAGCAAAAACCTAATGGAATGGCCGACATCGCGTCGAAATATTTAGAATCAAGCCTTGTGGCTGATATCTCACTAATTGTTTGTTCTGTTTTATTCTTTTCAAAATGAAAATGGAATACAAGATTGTTATAATCAGAAAATATTATTTTCTTTCTGGTTCAATCTAAGCTGATCAACGAACTCCCGAATTATGAATTGGAGGGGGTCAATTAAACGAATGCATAGCATATTTATTTTTGGCACTGTTCTCGATTTGTGTGCCGTTGTATACTTTTATAATCCTTAAGTTTGGATTTCTGCCTTCATTTTTAATACACGACGGGCACAAAAAAGCCTTGAAATATTTTTATAGCTCCATCGGTTTCTTCCAGTTTTTCAAATTGCTGGAGTGTAACCTGATGAAAACCATCCGCAACTGAAGCTCTAAAGGAGCATCTTTAATGATAATTAAGTAATTTTGAATGTTACATATAAAAGTAAATCTTAATATTCAAGCTGATTATTAATCTCGGCTGGTTCAATTGATTTTTTTTAAGTGCTGGCTCGGAGGATAATAAAGTAAATTTAATTACGTGCTGTTTAAGTTATCCTTGATCATTTCACCTTAAGAATCAAGTTCATATATATGTAAATATTTTTTTGACTTGTAATATTTTTATAACTCCATCGGCTTCCTCCAGTTTTTCAAATTGCTGGAGTGTAACCGGATGAAAACCATCCGCAACTGAAGCTCTAAAGGAGCATCTTTATTGATAATTAAGTAATTGTGAATATTACATATATTTAAATGAATGTAATTAAAATGATACATATGTATATCAGATAACTTTTGACTCAAGTTGATCGTTAGTCTTTTTAATAAGATTTGTGGCATATTCAATCGCTCAGTCCACAACTCTTCCTATCGTTAACCTCATATTTGTGAGACATATATTTCAATATCTGTGAAATTTCTCGAATCCCCAATAATTCTTTGAATTGAGGCTGCAAAGGTCTCCGTCAGTGCCAAAATTACTTACTATTAAGAGTGTCATCGTGAAAATTTATATAAAATTATAAAACAAATGAATCGTGCTTATTCCTGAGCATACTTATCTATTAACTACCTTATTAGGTCGGTATGGGTATTCTCCAAGCTCATCAGGAGAGTTGCAAATGCAATTGGCTTGTTTTACCAGTTTATCTTATGAACCACTCATGGGATTCTTCTAAGAGGAACTTATCGAAGTGAAAACTTAATATAGATAGTGGCTGTTATGGCGTCGAAATGTTTGGAATCACGCCTTGTGGCTGATATTATTTCTTATAAGAAATATTTATATACTAAGTTTATAAATCTAAAAAGATTTGAAAGACCGCTTCATCAAGTGCCTTAATTTCTCACCTTTCTTTTTACCTATCATATTTTTCCGCTCCTCTCTAACTTTTCTCTTCTTCTAACTAAAAAAAACTCGGTAACCTGTTAAAATTCATCCGCAATCCTTAGGTCTCTTAGGATAATTAAGTGAAATTGAATACAACATATATTATTATTATTCTCGGCGTATTCATCCTCGTCTCCTGTAAGGCTATGTCTTTCAAATACATCCATAGATGAGGATAATAAATGAAATTTAAATACGCTTTGTTAAAATTATAATTTGATCAGTTCATCTTAAATTTCGAGTTGATATATATATATTTTTTTTTTTGGACTATCTACCAAGTTTTATCAAAATAAATATTTCGGTTATATTGACTGGGCTATTGATGCTGATCTAGAATATATATACTTTGTGCGTTGGGAAGCATCTTCATCAATGCGTTATATATTTCGTAAGACCCTAGGGATATACAAAACCAAACCCTAATCCATAGGACATGATCTCAGATGCTAATCTCATTGATATACATGCGGATTGGTTGATTGATTTTAAATTTAGATTTTCAACTCTCATAACTTGGGCCGGGCGAAGACGGGCAAGAATATCCAGTGAACTATTAGAAACATGTGAGGGGGCAGTCAGTCAGGCCTTGAAATAAAAGGCACCTGTTATTAATTGATACTTCCCGATCGAAGCTGATTCGGAGAATTATCCATTAATCATTTGGCGATTAAGGCAGTCCTTATCATAAGATCAATTTATGAATTCGACAATAAGATAATTAATCATGCTGCAGCCGAGAGTGCTTGACGAAGATATACCCTGTACCCAGATCTTAGGTATCCTAACATAGTAGGTACATTGGGACTGATATAATAGTTAATTAGGATGGAAAATAATGCAATTGACAACAGGGCGATGGGGATATTCGATGGCATAGAGATCATAAATTTCCACACTTTTATGATTATTGCTATTAAATGTCCATAACTTTTTAAATGAACTTGTGAACACCCTCGCTTACGTAGTCGAGCTTTACGATCAGAATACTAATTAGACTGTGATAATCAGAACCTGTTGATTCTACTCAGCAAAGCAAGCTTTAAGACTTCTGCGGTGATTCAATGAATTTCGGTTAAGTGAGCGCTAAGTATCACTCATCCGAATTGGAGTTGAGGAAAGGAAATGGGACTCCCGGCTAAGGCAACCAATAAAAACATAAAATAAAATAACAACTAAGAGTTCTTCAGAGAAGAGTGCGCGACTGCAAAATACCCTATGTGAGGTATCTCAGAATACAAAAATAACAATTTATATATAGTACATATATCTATTATATACTATGCTGATCCGACAGTCAGTTCTTAGAAAAATTCATCCCACTTAAGGAAATTAGAGAAAAACTAAGCCATGCAACTTTTTTGTTTTTCACTGTCTTGAAACTCATTCTTAAGAACAAACTTGTGGAATACATAGATTTTTAGATTAATATATGTAGTACTTCAGCATTTAAATCCAAATTAATGACTGACAATAGATTCCCGAGTATCTTTTATGGTATCGACACATTATTCGCTTATCTGATTATTTTAGAAGAGAGCTGAGTTGAGATATTCGGAAATATTGCGCATTAACAAAGCCGGATCTTTATCTCCTGAAGTGATCTATAATATACAGTCCACAGTCAGAGATGCCTGCTAGTTCTATGCGCACGGGCACAGGGCATAAAATCCGAACAAAATCAAGTCAAGATTAAAACTTGTTTCTGTATGCGCTTCGGCCCCTCCAAAGTCCCCCCCTGCGGCATCAGTTGCGTCACTTGACGCGGCGGAGAGTGTATAAATTGGAGGGTCGCCTGCCGTGATAAGAACAGGCCACGACAGATCAGCCAGTGATTAGCCAGTGATCAGCCAGAGCCAGAGCAGACCGCATCATGTCCCGATTGGCAAAGCCTCTGCTGCTCGTTGTGCTCGTTGCCCTCGTCGCCGTCAGCGTTGCCGGGGGCAGAGGCAAGGGCCACAAGAAGGAACCCGACTGCCCGCAGATCAAACTGAAGCGCCAGTGGGGCGGCAAGCCGGCGCGGGAGATCAACTACCAGGTGCGACCCATTCGCTTTGTGGTCATCCACCACACGGTGACCAGCGAGTGCTCGGCGTTCGTCGAGTGTGCCCAGATTGTGCAGAACACGCAGTACTATCACCAGACCGAGCTGGACTACTTTGACATTGGCTACAAGTGAGTGTCCGCGCCCGCAGCTGTTCCTCCGTCCTCCTGTCACTCATCTCTTGGCGCTGCGCGCAGCTTTCTTATAGGCAACGACGGCATCGTCTACGAGGGCACCGGCTGGGGCGTCGCCGGAGCCCACACCTACGGGTACAATGCAAATGGCACGGGCATCGCCTTCATTGGCAACTACAAGGGTGAGCAGAGTCAACGGCAGTCAAACGAACGAACGAACGAATGAACGAACGAACTACTCGTTCAATTGAACAGTTAAGTTGGTATGCAGCTCATTAGAAACTTTTGCTGGTCGTTCCAGATAAACTGCCCTCGGATGCGGCGCTGAATGCGTGCAAAAAGCTTTTGGCCTGTGGTGTCGCGCAGGGGGAGCTCAGCGAGGATTATGGACTGATTGGAGGATTACAGGTGATTAACACACAGAGTCCAGGGCTGACGCTGTACAACGAGATACAGGAGTGGCCCCACTGGTTGTCAAATCCATAACTGAGAACTGACGACTTTCATAATCTGTCTAACAATGGCGCAAAATTTTCAAATTTTAATAAATATACACACATATGTACATAATTCGTAATATCGTTTTATGGCTACGTGATTCACCTTACGCCAGAAGATGTTTGGCCTTAGTTTAAGTTTGCGGCGCCGCTGCAAAGCGCCATTTGGAAGCACGCAGCGCCATCTGGAAGCATACAGCGCCCGCTCGAAATGAAAACCACTGTGGCGCCATCTGGCAGAGAAGCAGTAAGACTGATTTCAAATTTCCACTGCGCTGCGTATCGAAGGCGAAATGGCATTCTAATGTTATTTAGCTTTTTGTGCCACTCCTTTTCTTTGCTCATACTCATAAGCAAGAAAAATACTTCACATTGCAGTTGTAAATGTTGAAAAACAGTCAAACCAACGCATGTCTTCCTATTGGCGCCAACGGCTTAGCAATTATCGAATCTGTCGATAGACAGCGTTTGATAGTTTTCTGGTATTTTTCGATATATCGAAGAGAGCAACATGTTTCCCGCTCAGAGCTGCCGCTTGCAACCTATGGAAACAGTTGTTTTATCGCATTTGAAACGAGCGGACGTTATTTGAGCGCGACGGCCGGCGCCAACTTTGACATTGTTTTTGTTTCGTTTGCTTTGTTTTGATTCTTGCGCTTTATGCGTTTTGTTTGTGTTTTGTGTTTTGCGTTTCGTATTTTGTGTGTGCTTTTTTGTTGGTTGCACAAATCGTCTGTTCTTTGGCGGCGATTTTTGTTTGTTTTTGTTCGAGTTTGAAAACTATCGAGCACCGTTGCTTGCAACGTAAAACTTGCAAATTGCAACTTACAACAGTTAGCGCGCCAGCTTGGCCACAAAAACAATAACAAATTGCAACTTGGGAGCAGAGCAACAAAGTTTGTTTATGTTTTTTTATGTTCAAGTGAAAGCGTGTGAAAAGTATTCAACTTAACATTGCCAGCTGCGAGGCCAAAGCCAAAGCCAAAGCCAAGCTAAAACCAAAGTCTTGGCTAAATTTCTTCAATACGCAAATTGCGTCTCTCTCTCGTTCTCGTTCTCTCTCGATCTCGCTCTCACTGTGCGTGCGTGCCTGTGTTTGTGTGTGTGTTATATATTGTGCAACGGTGTCTTTCAGGAGGGGGGGACATATAAACTTTAACCCCCTCCATATCCCATCCTGTGGCCAGCCAAGGCTTCCGGCCAACTTCTTTTGGGCCCTCACGATATGAAACCGCAACTGTTGCTCCCAAGGGAACCAACTTTGATTTCAACTTCACTCCACAAAGGTGAGTTCCTAATTGAAATATCTTTGTGTTAAACATCTTTATCTAACTACACTCTCTCGTTCTGTTCGCTCTTTCGAGCGTGGACTGTACTTATCCCATTATTCTACATAAAACTAAAATCTTTCTCAAAAATCTCGACAAATAAAGAAAATTATATTATTACTGTGCCCGAGTATCGAGAGCAACAGGTAGGCAGGCATTCTGTTATTAATAGTAACATTAACAGTAACAGATGACATAACGGTTGATCTTAACAGTCACAGACCACATCAATACACACCATAATCCCATTATTGTACATAAAACTAAGATCTTTCTCAAGAATCTTCACAAATAAAGGAAATTATATTATTACTTTGCCTGAATATCGAGAGCAACAGGTAGGCAGACATTCTGTTAATAACACTAACATTAACAGTTGGCATAACAGTCACAGACCACATCATAATCCATCGGATTAGGTTTCAAAATAAAGAAAGTCTATCGAAAGAAAGAAATGCGAAACTTACAATTCAAATCAAATCTTCCAGTCCAACCATAAAATATGCTGCTTGGGCTACTCTGCTTCTCGCCCAATGTCTGGCCAAGTTTTAGTAGATCAAAAAATGTGACCACACAAATGTTAATTTATTTTAATGGTTTTTTAATGGTTATTTGCTTACAGAAAGCTGTTTCCTAAACAAAATATATATATGGCTTTGACTACATCATCTCTAGTTTGGTATCAAACTCAAACTCCTCAAAATCGAATCCCTCAGGGCTTCTCCTTTCTTATGTTTTAATCTATAAATTATTAAAATAAACCTTTGTCCTTTTGTTACAAAAAGTCATACAAATAATCACAATATATCACAATCCAGGTCAAATTGAGAGAAGGATGTTTTTTCGAGCATTTAGAGCTGTGTTTCTCTGGCTAATCAATTAAAAGGGGGAACTTTTGTCATGATCAACAAACCTCCTAACGACCTTCAGTATCCGGCGACACTAAGGATAAAAGGGGGCACTTTTGTCATGATCAACAAACCTCCTAACGACCTTCAGTATACGGTGACACTAAGGATAAAAGGGGGAACTTTTGTCATGATCAACAAACCTCCTAACGACCTTCAATATCCGGCGACACTAAGGACCTGCTGGGTCTAGGTGGGACCACCATGTGGTGGTCAACGGGTTCTACCTAACCTAACCTTTGTCAGGGATTGGACATATGTAAGATTTATAAAATAGAGTTAGGCATGGGATGGAGGTCCTTCTGGCATCCTTAGTTTTTGATCGGAGTCCGCTTTATGTTTTGAATCTTTAGAAAAGCCAGGTCGAAAGTGCGCTCGCTTTCCGAAAATCTGTGATAACTACGTGCGTACATTGATCTATGGTTCTTGGCCCATCTTGGCCAAGTTCCAGACGATTATCACACGTTAACCAAAGCACAGACAGTATGTGATTCATGGCCTTTTGCCGTTTTCGTAATGGTTGCTTTTGGCCATTTTTGTTGATTTTTGGCAAGATGTTGTAATGTTGTTGCTGTTGCTGTTGCTGTTAATGTTGATGTTGCTGCGGCTTCTTCGACGGCTGCTTTGGGGTTTCGGGGTCATCAACTCTCAAAGACGACGTCAACAGTCACAATTCTTGGCTGGCCAAAACAAAAAGTTGTGTGCCAATGTTGTTGTTGTTCTTGTTCTTGTAGTGTCATGTTCGATACCCAATCCGTACATGAAGATACATGCACTCACACACACTCACACACACTCACAACACACACATTTTTGTTGTGCATTTTCAACAACTTTTTCATGACCAAAATGATGTTGCTGTTGTTGTTCTACTTTGGTTTTTATGCCCCTGCTCATAAATAAAGTTGTGTCTTCTCCGATCCTGTGTATACATTATGTTCATCAGCAATCGAGACGATCCAGCGCACCCAGACACAATAACAGCTACACTGAGAAAAGTCTTTCTTTCAAATGGGATCGAATTCCAATCATTTTTCATGATTGGAACAATCCAAATACTGATGGTATAGTACCATCGAGATTCGGAATATAAAGAAATTGGGGCTCTCTTAGAATATATTGGACATTTCTACCCGAACCCTGTAAAGAATTGGTATAAATCACAACACTCCAATAATACGATTAGGTTAGGGTTAGGTTGCAGTGGCTGAAGCAGAGACCCACTCCACACTTGGGCCAGGAATTGGCCCCTTGTGATATCACATAATGTCTTTTAAACATTTTGTTCCCCCTTAAACCAATTTGATGATTTTAAGAATTTAAGGATACTGTAAATCCCAACCTCGGATACGTCCGATGGGGTATCAAAACTGTAGTGTCCCAAGTGCTGGAACCTTCTCCTGCTGAGTGCGGGGCAGTGACAGAGCAGATGTTCTATGCTCTCTATTTCTTCTACTATACCACAACTTCTGCAGAAGTCATGGTGTGGTACTCCCAGTCTGTTAGTGATTGCGTTAATAACATATATTATAGTATATTCTTCGCCCTGTTAAAACTCTTCATCTAGGATTGCTCAAAACAAAACCAAATATATATATAGTTAACATTATATGTAAGCTAATAAGTTAACATTAGGACTATCACTAAAATGCACAAATGTAGTATTATGGGTTACAGAATTCAAAACAATATATTAATAAGTATTATTCTAGTTATGACTATGTCAAAAATAAACATTTCTAAATACATTCCTATCGAATCTCTTGTTTATCTTAAGAAATCATCCAACTATGATGAATATTTCACGTCAGAAATTCAAAAGGTAGACTCCATCAGTAAAATTAGTTAATGTCATTTCGATTAATGTGGAAGAGAATAATCGGCGTGCGATCGATGTGTGATCGAATTATCGGTTTTGTGGATTGTTGACATAATCTATCGACCAGTCTTGTACTATTGCCTACAATAGCGATGCTAGCAAGAGTGTCGGCGATCGATACAGGGTATCTCCCAGTCGAGCACGCCCGCCTGTAGCATTCCTGCCAGATACGGCTTCATCTGCCCGGTTGTGGACGCGTTGGCCAAGTGAAATTCGCCGCATTTGCATAATCGCGAGACTAAGCGAGCAGACAACGCGTCTCATAGCCCCAATTCGAGGCTTTTCCCAGCCTGGCCCACAGCAATTGCTGCCCCCCACCCCCGGCCGCTGCCACCACCACCCCTCTGGCCGTGGCCAACGCTGTGCTTGGTGTCGTTAGCAGAAAATTGCAGTGCGTGTAATTTGTTGTCCCCAATTGCGTAAAGCTTACGCAGCGCACAGGTTGCTGCTGCATCGATTTTCACCTGCCACTGTTGGACTGGTCCCTGCTCCCTGCTCCCTGCTCCACACGCACCCTCTCCCCTCGCGCCCCTGGCTCCGCTGGGTAATCGATGTGGTTGGCTTCGAGTGTGAAACTGCCGTTAAATGCTGCCGCGCCAAAGATTGTTAATTACTCTCTTGTGGCCGGCCTGGCCATCAGGTGTTCCAAAACTCGAAGCCAGAGTTTCGGCTCTGACCAGAGACAGAGAGGGAGAGCGAGAGCGAGAGGGAGACATGTATAATTAAAAACCAACAAGCAATAATATCAACTTTCTCATATCCAAAACGACATCAATCGAGAGCTACAACTAAATTTTGCCCTGCCTTATCAATGGAATATATTGTTTCTAAACAGTCCAACAATTTCACAACGAAACTACCTGTATCAATATTGAGGTTTCTTTTTGCCTGAATATCATTTTGTAACCACATTTAAAGTGGGTTACAATACGAAGAAACTTCAGTAAACCCATCCTATCCTTCGATAGATTAACAATTTCATGAGAAAGTTCGCAGTTTTTATATTAAAATATAGGATTGAAAGACCAACAAATAATATTCAAATATTTTGTCTAGTCCAACCGATGGAATTCCACAAAAAAAGTCAAGCTTAAAATAAATAAATATAAAAATATAATAAAAAACAAGTAAGAATGCTCTAGTCGAGTATACCCGACTACGAAACTCCCTGTACCCAGTTCTAAAACTTCCAATCATATGTTCGTCTTCTTACACATGCACGCACACATGCACAGAGCCGCACACAAGCAAGCCACAGCGTACGCGAGGCATTTTAAGTGGTGGCTGTGCTTCTTCTTCCCCGCTCGCTCCAGTACTGAATATTGTTCGTTGCATAACTTCCGTGTTTATTATCCGATCGACTTGAAATTCGGACAGTAGATTAAGAGTGACCGAAGTAGTGTACATGCCAAATCCCAAAGCTATATCGAATTGCGGGGGAACGGGGAGAGATATCTGAGATCAGAAACAAACTTGACCTGCTCCCGCTATACACGAACCTACATTCCAAATTTGGTGTCTCTAGCTCTTATAGTTGCTGAGATACTTGCGTTCATACATACGGACGGACAGACGGACAGACAGACGGACATGGCCAAATCGAAATCTCTTTTGATACTTATCAAGAATATATATACTTTATAGGGTCGGAGATGACTCCTTCTGCCTGTTACATACTTTTGCACAAATCCAATACCCCCTTTTTACCCATTTAATGGGTACAGGGAGTAAATATAATCAAATATAATAAAAGAGATGTGTGCTAAAATGTCACGTCCGCAACGCAGGATAAGCGAGCTTAGAGAAGTATGTTTTGCGATCTGTTTGGATACAGGGCGTAGGCAGACCTTAATATCAAATAACTGTCGGTTATTACCATCATTATAATCGAGCCCCGGCTCAGGGGCTCTATTAACTAACTGCTGTAAGCATATTTAAATGTTGTCTTTGTTGTTGCTCTGTTGTTGCTGAACTGGGGCAATCTTTTGCGTATGTTAATTCAGCAATTGTTCAACGCTAATTGCGTGAGACGCACTCGAAGACGTTGACCTATTGCGGGGGCTGGAGAGAGATAGAGCTACGAAAAGCGAGAAGATTGTGCCGAAGAATAGGGAAAGGTATACCCACAAAAAGTAACTGTAGTAATTCTTCAGTAATTCTTCCCAGAGATTGAATATACATATATCCCAAGATATAAACCCAACAAATCGAAGTTTCGTTATGCATAATACAGGCTCATCAAATGAAGTCAAAGTCGGATTACTTATCATTTCGGAACAACCGATCGAGAATTGATTTCTTAATAAGAGAAGATCGCTGAAGAATATAGGAGACTGGCAAAAGGAGAACTTATTTCGTGATTTGGATGAAACTAAAGAACTTTTTAAGCATTCTCCTTTAAAATGAGGCTCCTTTTTGATTTCAATATCTCACGTTGCATTCTCTGACTTCGTATATCCAGGGGCAACAGTTGGGATGGATCGCACTTCGCTTGGGGAGCCGGAATATCAACTCCGGGCCGCTCAGTTGCCCCACAAATGGCCTGTAAATTACGATAAATAACAACAAAGCGGCGGGCGGTCGAGAGTGGGAGGGAGGGGAGACGGACCATCAAGTGCATAAATAGCAGCAGCAACAATTGAATCCAGAACAACAACAATGTACTACTTCCCCAAGTATCTGGGCTGCTGTTGGCCAGTGCAACGCCCCCCGCTCGGGCGAGGACTGCCCCTCCCAGCCCCAACTGCTGTTCTGCTTTGTTTCCAAAGAAATTCCAATAAAATTGTAACAAAATTCAACTATTAAACTCAGCTGGTCGTTGTTGTTTTTATAGTACGAGTACGGCCAAGAAATCTGATAGATCGCAAGGCACGTGCTTGGTGGTAATACCCTTACCAGGCCTGGACACATTGGATTTCTTAGCTTAGATGTTTGAGAACATCTTAACACTTCACTAGACCAGGAAGTATACCAAAACTGTACTGAAATTTGTTTGCTCTACATTCAAGTGTACAAAATTCTCTTTTGTCCAAGAAATTCTTTAGGAACGGAGTAAAAAATACTTTAAGCCTATCATACATACAAGATTTATAGCTTTAACCACGCTGATAACATCTAAAAATACCTGATAATATGGTTATGATAGTATTGATGAGTATAGCCAGAGTATTGCAGCTTCGGTGTGGCGATCAAACTTGCGATTATAGTTGGCGGGGTAGTGTAAACAATAAACAGATCTTTGAATGCGCTACATATGTGGGCAGAGGCATTCGAGCAGAGAGATGTGTGGTGGAGGTAGGGGAGGGGTGTGTGGAGGAGTACCATGCTTATATGGCTGCCTTTTCAGTTGGGGTCAGTACGGCTTCTGGCTTCTGGCTAAAAGCAAAAACAACACGGCCCAAATTCAGTACTGCAATTAGAATGATGAGGCTATCTATAAACGTTGATCGCTATAAGGCTCAAGATGTGAGCTGAGGAAGCCCACGATATCTACAACTGGATAGAAATCGCTGCATTTCTACGAAGAAATACTCGTAGTAGTATATTAGAAACTGATAACAAACTATGAGTAAGAAACTTAAGATACAAGTCTATTTGCAGTCTTTCCATTTGGAAATTGGCGGCTAAATTATCGCGGCCGGCTAACATGGCTCGTTGGTCTAGGGGTATGATTCTCGCTTCGGGTGCGAGAGGTCCCGGGTTCAACTCCCGGACGAGCCCAACTTGTTTGTCATATTTTCTTCATGTTTCTTTTTTTTTTTGTCGTTTTGAGATATGAGATATTACGAGTATATAATAGCGAAGATTGGTATCGGGCTGTCATTGAAGCTGCGGCTCGTTTAGCATTCAACTTGGCCACATTTCGAACCGTCTACATCGCATTGATGGAGTTCTAACAACCATTTGTCATCTTGCCACGCTGTGGTGGGCGTCGAACTTCAAAGCAAGGGGCACCATCAACTGAGAGCCAACGCACCCGATCATCATCGTAATGATCATCACGATCATCAGCGTCGCACCCCTTGGCCCCTCGTGTAATTATATGTTCCAAGACGATCTTCGTTTTGGTATTTTTTGTTCGGTCAGCACTTGGGGCGTTCAAGTTTCAACAACATCTCAACTAAGACCCGAAATGGGCAGCTTGGGGTACGGTGGGGGATGCCTGGATGTGAAAATGGATGGATGTATATAGATGCAGGAGCACTCTATGGGCTTTCAGCTTTGGTTTTTCTGAACTCTAAGAGTGTGTAGATTCTGTCTTTGTTTCTTTTTGGCTGGCTAATCGATTTTAAATTGAAGATTGATTGATTAAGATACCAGACTGGGTCTTCCCAATGGCCGTCCTTACTCGCATGTAACATGAGCCCTGCACTTGACTTTCTCTCTCCCGCTCTCCGACTCGACTCCGGCCCGCTCTCTTTGATCACTTGAGCTGCACTCCCACAATTCGATCAAGTGGATGCAGTTCCCTTCGACTTCGACTCCGACTGGGCTCTTGAGCGTAAAATCTCTCACAAATCAAAAACTTAAGATTCCCAGACTAATTGAAATTGTAGCAAACAGAGCGATAAGAAGTACAACCAGACCATTCCAGACCCATGTGTCAATCTTTTGTTGTGGCGTGTTATTACTAACGGGTGGCCCAGCTGGGGGAAGGAGCATTATGAGTTCTGCTTGGGGAGGAATTTCCCATAAAAGGGTTCCGTTTGGCAAACACTCTGCCGACCGCTAGATGGCGCCTTCATCAAAGACTCTGCCAGCTGCCTACCTCGACATTCCTCTATCTCTGACTCCTCCTCTTGCTCTATAGCTTTCTGTTTTGGTTTCCGATACCGTTGGTCATTGCTTAATTTTCCGCTGCCCCTTCCAGTCTCCACATTCACCTGCAGCTTGAATAATATCCGTTAAATGCCTTTGGGATCTGTGCTCATTGTTCGTTCGTTTTCGTTCATTTTCCACGATGCTGCACGCAACTCAAGTTGATTTTCCTGCCTTTGGATATGCAGCCTCAGCTCTCCTCTTGCCGTATGCCGTATGCCGTATGCCTCATGCCACATGCCACAGCCACCAAATTACGTCGATGATTAACGAATTTCGGCCGCTTGCTGGCTAGAAAATTAACTGACTATATATGAAAATACACATACTCATACTTGGGTATCTATAAAGATATGTCGCACGACGGCTTTCCGAAAGCAATTAATGCCACTAACAAAACCAAACAATGAGATAGAGAAGCCACATTCCATGTGCCGAATACCTAATACCCTTCCCAGAGTATTTGTATGATATAGTAATCTATAGTAATCATGCGCATGGCCTGAAGAGGTTTCTAGTTTGCATATCGCCTCAGCTCGCTTGATCCGGAATATATACATAGATATAAAAACTTTATAATTTATGAATCATAAATTTACGTAGCCTAATTACCCTTTTTTCTCGTTTAATGAGTAAAATGAGAAAGAAATGAAGAGAAACTATTGTATGTTATACAAAAAGTGAAGTTGGGATTGATCTGATTGTTTGGATCCGCCCGGACTCGAAGTATCTACTGCGTGCTTTATCCTCCCGGCTTGTCGGACGTCTCTTTCAAAGGGTTGCAGGCTTCGTGACAGAACTTGAATACCCTCCTTTTGAAAGGGTATAAAAAGAAACGCATTAAAATAGTTCATTTCCATAAAAGTCTAAAAAGCGCTGGCCAACTTCAGCACGTGGCTAAAAGCCACAAAAATGTTGAAACAAAAGCGAGTATTTCTATTTGTATCTACGTACGTATGCGTGTGTATCTGTATCTGTATCTGTATCTGTATCTGTATTTGTATCTGTTTCTGTGGGCCTAAAAGTTTTATTTATGCGCGGAATGTAACGCTCGTCTCAGTTTTTTGACTGACTGGGTTGGAGTTTTGGCTTTTGATTTGCTGCCAAAATAAAAAAGTTATTATGCGTAAAATTAACATAAACGCCCACCAGCAGACAAAGTATCTTGATATCAAGCGAGTCTGTATCTGTAGCTGTATCTCTGGCCATAGTTAAAGCATCTTTATAGTGTGTTTAAGGTGTCTTGTTAGCCGCAGTGCTGGCTGATTTATAGTTTTGGCCATAATTATCTGCTTTAAGGTGTTGCTAATGGCCAAGATATGCGATATGCTGTAGATGCTTGTCTAATGGAGCCTACATTTGACTGCTTTCGAGTGCCCGCGGATGAGTATGGGGCTCCAGTTGGAGCTGGAAAGCCATCGATATTCCATAGTGATAGATAATAAAGCTATCGATAGTATCGATAACAAAGAAAACCATGCTTAAAACTAGTTCTTATTAGGGAAACTATTCGAATAAGATGACACTCATAAAGAAAGAGATCGAGTTGGATGGAAAAGTACTCAGGAAGGGACACAGGTCTACATTAGTAGCCTCGACGGTGACTATCGACTCTATCGATGGTATCATCGTTTCTGTTCCAGCTCTAGTTTCAGCTGCCCTCCATCTATGACAGCTGCGGTCAGCGATTCACCAGCCACACACGGAGCTTTCCATTGGATTGGAGCTGGAACTGGAACCATCGATATTGCATAGTGATAGATAATAAAGCTATCGATAGTATAGATAACAACCAAAACCATGCTTAAAACTAGTTCTTATTATGGAAACTATTCGAATAAGATGACACTCATAAAGAAAGATCGATTCGGATGGAAAAGTACTCAGGAAGGGACACAGGCCCTATTAGTTCCATTAGTAGCCTCGACGGTGACTATCGACTCTATCGATGGTATCATCGTTTCTGTTCCAGCTCTAGTTTCAGCTGTCCTCAGCTGCGGTCAGCGATTCACCAGCCACACACGGAGCTTTCCATTGGATTGGAGCTGGAACTGGATGCGGGACTAGGGCTGGATCGGGAGCTGGACTGGACCCTAGTGCTGAGCCGGAATGTTGACAGACAGAGGAGGGAGACGCTGCTAGCATCGCGGA
This sequence comes from Hirtodrosophila histrioides, assembly GCA_037075165.1. Classification (NCBI taxonomy): domain Eukaryota; kingdom Metazoa; phylum Arthropoda; class Insecta; order Diptera; family Drosophilidae; genus Hirtodrosophila; species Hirtodrosophila histrioides. Next base: position 62,784 of record JBAMCL010000738.1, on the reverse strand, counting down.
ACCATAAATTATGCTGTCTGTCAGTCACAATCAGGCATTGTCTGCACAGTTCTCGATTTCGCGGTACCCCCCGCCTCCCTTGCTATTATTCTTATTCTTATTGTTGTTGTTGCGCTTTCGCGTTTAATTTTCCAAACAAAGACGCCCATTTTTCTTGATTGTCGTTGTCGCTTGCGCTCTTTTCTGCCTGCCCATGGGGTATACGCTACCCCGGACCCCATTTGTCCTCATGTAAGTTGTTCATAAGCTTCCATTTCGTTTTGTTTCCTCAATCCACTAAAGGGAAGTGTGACATTCTGGCAACGCCAGGCTCACAAGTGGGCAACACCCCAGCGACGAGTTGACAGCGCCAAGTTCAGCCGCCAATTGTTCTCTGTTGATAAATATCTAACATTGAGGGTAACTGCCGGACAGATCAGCTGTCCTGAAGATGATCTTAATTTCGATTTATCTTCCGTTTCTCAAAATTTGTTCCTATCTGAAGTAGGCCTCAAGTAGTACCCAAGCTGTCGTTTAGAGGGTATTGTGTAGTCGAATACTCTGCGTGTGCTCACGCGCTGCCCTCTGCCTCAGTTGTCTTTGCAATTAAGCAGCGCAGCTGCTGTCATCGAGTCACATGCGCAGCTAATCAATCAGAAAGGCCTGCGAGTCGAGGATGCAGCTGGGAGGGATGGGTGGAGCTGAGGATGGTCCAGGGAGACTGCCGTTGTCCACTTACTTGTATTAGACGCGCCATTGGGAGTGCCAAATTGATTTCAGCACCTTCGTGGTGCTGCAGGAATGCAGGAATGCAGGAATGCGCTGGAATGACAATGCCAGAGCTTTGTTGTGGTTGACTTGGCCACTTTGCAACTTGACGGCTCAGACGTTGCAAATAGCTGTGGCCAGTTGACTGGAAGGAAAGCGATGGCCCTGCCGATAGTATCGATGGATGGGACGTCCATTTGTAGATAGGGTGACCTCCTGAAGGTGAACATCTGAACAACTCGTAGGAGTGATCAAAATTGCTGTTAGATTAAGATATTGTACATAGACTGTGAGAGACCCAAAGCGACATTCCTTGACAATCGTTGGAGTAAGAGCTTAACACTACTAATGCATAGGACAGTAAGCTTATTTTTGCTAGATCTGCGAAGGGATTAACATCTTAGCTCTGACATTAACTAAAGTTACGAATTTTCAGACATCAGATATTCTTCAACCGATCACTGTGAGGGGAATGTGGTATTTATTCGTGTTCTATGTACCCTTTACCTTAATTCTATCGATACTATCGACGGCTTGGCCATCTCTAGCGACTCTCCAGCCGCACAATTAGCCGTGGCAGGTCAACTGTGACCGGGGGCGGAGGCGTGGGCGCCTCCAGAGAAGCTCCAACAACTGTGTGGGATGCGTCCACGAATCCGCCCCAGCGAACTGCAGGCCCGTTAAATTGTCAAACGAAAGACGATCACGGTGGGGTTGGGGGCAGCACGTGGGCCCGGGCCATTCAATTCAATTGGATGTGCGGCAACAACAAGAGCCACAACGGCAACAGCTGGTCAATTGCTGTTGCGGCAGTTGGCCCAGTCCAATCTCTAAGCCAGTTCAATGCGAGCCAAGCTCGGCCACGTTCAAACGTTTCATTGCGATAAACAAAAGCACACGCTGCAGAATACAGACTAGAGAATACAGAGAGCTGCATTGATTTCAGGGTCGACAGCGTTGTTGTTGTTGTAGCTACTATTATTATTATTGTTGTTGCTTGTTGCAGCGGCAACTGGCGCTGAGCCGAGCCAGAAATTATGCCAACAGGTGCTCAACATTCTTGGCATAGTTTCGAGAGCAGCTCATGCCCGCAATTGAGGCTCCCCATCAGACGGGGAGCGGGGACTTGGCCTGAAACTGATTGAGCAATCGTGGTTGTTAGCCAGAGTCATGAGATGCGTGCAGCCTTAAGGCCACTTAAAGTGGCAAGGAAGGACGGCACGGAGTACTAAGGCGGCAGAAGTCTGCAAAAAATGCAACTCATTCCTCATACAATTAGGGGAGTTTGCAGACAAACGATTTGAATTAGGAACAAGAATATATATACATACCCACAAGTGGGTCTTCGTGTATTAATCTTACAAAAATACCTATAATCAATCGACCAGTATGCTACAGTAGGGTACAAAGGAAGATCTTGCTTACCAAGGCCTCATCCTATATATCCTATATCATCCTTTAGATAATTGGATTATTGGACGCCCGCAGGGAGCCTATTGAACTTTAGCTACACTATGTAGAATCGGATAAAAGTTTCCCTATCTAACGTAGGAATATTCGGATTGTCGAACTACCGATGGGGGCAAAATGTAATCCTAGCAAATGCCTCAGAATTCTTATGACCAAAGTGACGAAATAAGAACTTGATATTGAACATATACGAAAAATAATTAGTTTATTAATAATGGTGGTTATCGACCAAAAAAAAAGGTTTAAAACTGATGGGAACAATAAATTAAATATAATTGATATTAAGTCTACTTTTAAGTCTTAAGTCTTAATCGTAGAACCCAGAATATTTTGATATCGAAGAACTTATGTAAACATTAGATCAACCTTGTAACTGAGAATAAAATCACTTATGACAACAAATAAGTTCACTTTCACTATTGCGAAATCGAAAAAAAAAATCGACAAAATATTAAAACTAGGACGTTGCATTTTTAAACAAAATCCTCGAAATCCCCCTTTAAGAGCTACCCATAAGAAATTATGTCCGTCTATATTTGGAGCTGATAGGACTGCAGCCCATTCTCTTGAAATCAAACGAGAGCTATCAGAATCCAGCGCGCCTATTACTGGCCAGGAGCCATAATACTGTACCATTACACGGATATGATGATACTGAAAACACCATGAATCCGAGCGGAAAAAAAATATATATATGTATGAACTTGAGTTTTAAGAGGAATCGAATATAATTTAAACAGCAATTATTTAAATGTATTATTCATATTTACTTTATCCTCCGAGACAGATCACAGAGCTGATACACAGCACTTTGACGAGGCAATTGAACGAGCCAAGATAAATAATAATAGAATTATGATTAATTTGAATATTAAGATTATCTTTTATATTATTCCTTTGGAACTTATTTAAATATAGGTAATTACTTGGTTATCATTGAAGATGCTCCTTTAGAGCTTCAGTTGCGGATGGATTTCATCAGGTTACACTTCATCAATTTGAAAAACTGGAGGAAGCCGATGGAGTTATAAAAATATTATAAGTCAAAAAAGTATATACATATATATGAACTTGATTCTTAACGTGAAATGATCAAGGATAACCTAAACAGCCCCTTATTAAATTTACTTTATTATCCTCCGAGGCAGTGCACTTTAAAGAATTAATTGAACCAGCCGAGATTAATAATTAGCTTGAATATTAATATTTAACATCAAATTTTATCCATTATTTTATAAAAATATATAATTTAAATAAATATTCACAATTACTTAATTATCATATAAAGATGCTCCTTTAGAGCTTTAGTTGCGGATGGATTTCATCAGGTTACACTTCATCAATTTGAAAAACTGGAGGAAGCCGATGGAGTTATGAAAATATTACAAGGGATTTGTGCCCGTCGTGTATTAAAAATGAAGGCAGAAATCCAAACTTAAGGATTATACAAGTGTTTGCATTAACTGCAATGGCACACAAATCGAGAACAGTGCCAAAAATAAATATGGTATGCATTGGTTTAATAGACCCCCTCCAATTCATAATTCGGGAGTTCGTTGATCAGCTTAGACTCAATCAGAAAGAAAATAATATTTTCTGAGTATAGCAGTCTTATATTCCATTAAAGATGGAATTTTGAAAAAAATGCTCTTCGAGATAAATAACTTTCTTGGAAGCTATAATTTGGCATTTTTATTTTCAAAATAATAAAACAAAACAAACAAACAATAAGTGAGATATCAGCCACAAGGCTTGATTCTAAATATTTCGACGCGATGACAGCCATTTCATTAGGTTTTCGCTAAAACAGGTTGGGAATTATAGGCGATATTTAAAGAAAATAACCAACCGTTGGTCCTAGAATTTTAATTTCTTTGGACAGAGTAGGCCTTGGCAATGAAACATGGCCTACTGTAATTGCACTTAGAATCACTTGGGATACGTCGCCTTTTGACGGGACACTGTGGACTGAGAAGTCATATGAACAGGATCTTTCACTCAAAAGAGAACTCTATTTGTGCGGTAGGACCCAATCACAATTACATTAGTAGGTTCTTCATACGAGTATGTGCGCTCCCTCCATGCCCGCACTTAGAGGCAAATTGCCTGCGTTTCAACTACTCTCCCCGCATCCATTACCTTTGGGGGCTGTGTAATGGGCCCTTTCTTATAGGCCCAGCTCGCTCTTGATTTGCATTATGTCACGTTTTCTGGCTCCGCTTCTGGCTGATACGTATTATACTCGCACACACACACAGATGCTAAGAGCTGACTGATGGCAATGCTGGCGCCAGCATCACAAAGCGTAGACAACAAAAGCAACATTAACAACAACAACAACAATAAAAACAACAGCCTAATAGCTGGTCAACAATTTGGTCAATCAGTGTGCTTTGTCTCAGTTTTAGTCGACGGGTCGCAGAATGCTCATTAGTCTTATGTAATTGTCGCGAATTCGTTGCGTGACTTCTGCCCAGTTGATGGCCAGAACCGCGCTGTCCCTACTGCCCCCCTGCGTGACCTCGGCCTTTGGCGAGAGAGAAACCAGCGTAGGAACGATCGGTCGAAAATTAAGTTGTCTGAAAAACTTTTTTGTTTATGAAGATATCTTAACAAAACTCGCCAAATCTAACTATGCCATGTTAGTTAACTCCAAAATACAACTTTTGAAATTTTTGGCCATGATTTTCCCTCTAGATTGATTTGGCATTCAAAATTTATTCATATGGGAAAGTAAACATTTTTCGACTTTTGTATGAAAATTGACAAGGGTCCCCCCTTACTTATTTTTAAAAATTAATTTTTTTGAAAATTTAAAATCTCGAAATTACGCTTTTAAACGATCGCGGGCATCATAGTTGGTATAAAAAGTAATTTCAAAACGTTTTCTGAGGTACTTAAAATTTCAGTCAAAATTCATGCCGAATCTTCAAAAAATTTTGACTTGTAAAGATTTCTTATCCCATAAAAAAATTTTTTCCTATAGTTCAAACTTAGCCAAAACTGAACCGATTTCCATCCGGAATGTCTTTTTGCCCATAATTTTCCCTCTAGATTGATTTGGCATTCAAAATTTATTCATATGGGAATATAAACATTTTTCGATTTTTGTATGAAAATTGACAAGGGTCCCCCCTTACTTATTTTTTAAAATTAATTTTTTTGAAAATTTAAAATCTCGAAATTTCACTTTTAAACGATCGCGGGCATCATAATTAGTGTAAAAAACTATTTCAAAACTTTTTCTGAGGTAGTTCATTTTTCATTCCAAATTCATGCCAAAACTACAAAAAATTTTGACTTGTAAAGAGTTTGCTATTTTTTGAACTATCATAACTTTGCCAAAACTGAACCAATTTTCATCCGGAATGTCTTTTTGGTCATGATTTTCTCTGTATATTGGTTTGGCACGTAAATTTTATTCATTTTAGAACATAACAGTTTTTCAATTTTCTTAGGAATATTATTTTGCAAAAAAATATTTCGCTTAGATTTCTTCATCGCCATAACTCTTGTTTGCAATCCCTAGCTTATAGTGCTTTTTAAACATATAATGCAGCCAAGGATTCCTTTTGATGTCATTTGATCACAGAGATCATTGACAAAAGCGGGTTATAATTATCGATCTCAATCAATAAGACATTCTCATCGATAACTCGGTGTGAGGGTGTATCTAGGGGTACAGGGTAGTAATAGTAGCACTTAAGTTCGTGTTGTTCCACGCACCTTCGACTAGTTATCAATATTAATGTCTCCCATCTCACGGGACACTTTTCTCAGTGATTGATTTTCGGGTTGGTGTAGGGAAGGGAGGGGGCCTCTCTCACGGCAGTAACAACAACCAACAACCAACAACAACAGCAAGCGATCGAAAAAGAAAGCGGCTGAGCCAACAACAAGTTTGTCCAGCCGCCATTTGCATTGCGTGATAGTATGAAGCTGGAGTTGGAGCTGGAGTTGGAGCTGGAGCTGGAGTTGGGGTGGGGGATCCAGAGCCAGAGCCAGACCCAGACCCAGATACGGACCAGGCCCAGGTCCAGACTCGAAACGGAGCTTTGGCCTGCATGCGTAAATTTTGAGTTTATGTCCGAAGTTTGATGTAATTTGGGAAGAATTTTAATCGGGCTGCCGAAGTGAGCCGAAGCCGCTGACCAATCAAATATATGAGTATATATACATATGTTTGTATGTGTTTAGCAATATGAATATGTGTGCACTGCACAAAATTGGCTGTGGCTTCAAACAGTATAGGCTTTACTCAATTTGAATTATTATTCATTATTTATGTGAGTATTTTAGAATAAATACATCATTTTACTTGGGTATTTTAGCAAAAATAAATTATAAAAGGTTATAAGTGGTACAAATATTTTGTTATTTATCTATTTATTATTATTGAACCAATGTCAATGGACTTTCTTCATACTTAATTTGAAAATTATAATAATAATGTTTAAGAAACAATTTAGTACATTATAACAAGTAAGAATGCTATAGTCGAGTATACCCGACTACAAAACTCCCCGTACCCAGGTCTAAATCTTCCAATCATATGTTCGTCTACTTACACATGCACGCACACATGCACAGAGCCGCACACACGCAAGCCACAGCGTACACGAGGCATTTTAAGTCATAGCTGTGCTTCTTCTTCCCCCCATCGCTCCAGTACTGAAACTTGTGTCGTGAATTTCTTCCGTGTATCCGATCGACTTGAAATTTGGGCAGTAGATTAAGAGTGACTTAAGTATTGTACATGCCAAATCCCAAAGCTATATCTTTTAAAATGTGGCTGTAAAACGTTTTGATCGAATTGCGGGGGAACGGGGAGAGATATCTGAGATCAGAAACAAACTTGACCTGCTCCCTAGCTTTTATAGTTGCTGAGATCCTTGCATTCATACATACGGACAGACAGACGGACATGGCCAAATCGAAATCTCTTTTGATACTGATCAAGAATATATATACTTTATAGGGTCGAAGATGTCTCCTTCTGCCTGTTACATACTTTTGCACAAATCCAATACCCCGTTTTTACCCATTTAATGGGTACAGGGAGTAAAAAGAACTTCCTTAATGAAAATGTGTTTAGACTGAAGTTAAACCGCATGTCACTTGGCAACCCAATATAACACTTCAAAGTTCGTGTAAGGAGCATAGACAGTTATCCTGTGAAAACCCATATTGAATTAGTTGTTATACTATAATGATTATTGTTGTTCAATAAATAAATACACGCAGTATTGTATGTTAGTACGAAAGTATTATTAAATTGACTTTAAATTTGTTTGTTTGTTTGTTTGTTCGAGCGCTGCAACGTTTTTCTCTCAGTGTAGCGCGAGCATGATCGTGCCTGAGCTAATGCTAGATCAAATTCGAATTGACAGGCGAACAGCGTTGAATGTTGATTGCTCGGCGGCTTGTTGCAAGCGAAAATTGCCTCAAATTGTTGCATTTCACGCAACAATTGACCGCAGCAATTGAAATGCCTGACCAGCCCCGCAGCCCCGCAGCGGCGCAGCCCCTGGCCCCTGCCGCATCATATTTCCACCTGACAAGCTCGATTAAAATGCAAAACAGGCAACTTCCCCGGCGTCCAACGGTCGCCGCAGGTGCATGCCCCGTCCACGGAGCCCAAAAGACTCGGGGATGTTGGGGGGAGTTGGAGTATGCTAATTTCTTCGCCCGGGGCTAGCCCGGGGCGGACTTTGTGCCCCATGGCAGTAGCATGTGGCAATTAGCACCGTTGCCAGCCATTTAGCAATTAGCATGAGCATTAAGCTCACTCCATAGAGTCCCATGACCGCCCTGCCCCCCACACTACCTCTGCCCATGGCCAGACGTATCTCTTTAGCACCTGCATAGTTTATTTCGGACGAACTCCTTCATAAAATGTCTAAAAATAGCTTAGACCAAAGTGAACAGCTCTCTTTGGAGTGTCAAAGATTAAATAACTGGCAAATGTGCTAAGAAAGTTGCCTCTACGAGAGCTTTCTACTATAATAATCCTCTTTTAAATAATACTATTATCATTTTTTAATTTCATATTCAAAATAGTTAATCTTTGTATTAATATTCAGTTGAAAAAATTAAAATTCTGTTCCAAACTAATCGCAAAGTAATAAGCTTTCTAGACATAAGACTTTTTCATACAAAATCCCAGCTATTACGGATATAAGATATACTGATTTAATTTTTATCAAATTTAAAGAGCATGTTATTATTATTATTATTAGTGATGGGAGCGTTGCACTGCGACCTATGAGATCTATTGTGCCCCCTTCTAAGCCTAAAGCTCACTCATCAACCCTATCTCCTGCATGAATGCAAGGATCTTGGTCGGATCTAGAGTACCTATATCGTTTGTCTGAAGGAAAAACCCACCCAGGTACCTGTTTCTTCTTCTGGCAAGGGCAGTGCAGTCTGCTAGTATGTGTGAGAGGTTTCAGCCTCCATTTCACAGAATCTGCATGTCCCGCTTCTTACAATTCCTAGTTTGCTTAGGTGGTTTCTCAGTCTACAGTGCCCAGTCAGAAGGCCGGTGACTATTCTAAGTGTATTCTTCCCTAATGGTATTAATTGCTTGAATCTTTTGAGATTATAGTTTCCTAAGAGTGACTTGGCCTGTCGTAGACCTGGTGTATTTCTCCAGCTTGACTGCCTTCTGTTGTCCTCTTCTATCCTGAGATGTTCTCTTATTGTATGTCTTCCTATGCCACAGAACGGTTCTGGACCTACCAGAGATTTTCCTGCTCCTAACTTAGCCAGTTCATCAGCTGCTTCGTTCCCGGGTATATCTTTGTGCCCTGGGATCCATCTGAGGGCAAGCCTATTTTTCCTGCCTAGTTGGTCCAATTTTTCCAACTTCGAAGAGATTTTTGGGCTGCTTAAAGCGCAAAGAGCATGTTCAAAAACACACCTAATTACTAATAGTATATACGAGTCTGACGGATACAGAGTACAGTAAACGATATATATATATCAAGATTCCATTGTGGGAGATCTTCGATGCATGAGAAAGTTCGTCCTAAATCAGGTCAGTTTAAAGGTATTAAAATTAATACAGTATTATAGACACTTTACTGATATTGGGGTTCACTGTGCTGAGAAAATTGCCTGGGAGCTGAATCAAGTTCGTTGCCTAAGTCTTTCGATGCAGGCGCAGTCGGCGTCGCAGTCGACGCAGTCTGCAGTTTATTGAATGAATTGCAAACTAGCGGCCGGCAATGGCAATTAAAACAAGTTGGCATACTCTAGCCAAGAATGCTCGACTAGCAGCTGCCCTGTACGCAGATTTGAACACATTCCAACGGCTCTACATAGGAGTATGTAAGTAACTTCTGTGTTTATTGTCGGATCATTATGAGATCCTAGGGATACTGAGATGACATGTTCAGATATACCATACCTGATCTATAGGTTACTTATAGGTTAAGGCATTGTTTAAAGAATTGCAGCTGCGGTGAATATGTTTGGAATACTCAAAGGCAAATTTGATTCAAAGCACTTACCAAGGTATGCTACCCCTTTTAGCCAGTTTGGGGCACAGGTACAGGGTATAGTGAGTTGCATAATCAAAGCTGGCTAAATTTCCGTTCGGCTCTTCTGGCCCACATTCGAGCTCGTTCAACATTCTGATCTGTGCGGACTTTCACTCGCAGAACTCGTCGCGGCCCGGTTCGGGGTCAGGAATGGAGATGGAGATGAAGATGAAGATGGTACGGGCCGGCTTATTTATGTTTATAAACTTGTGGGCTGTTTATTTTGGCTGCGGGAATTTTCACAGCCAAAGTAGCAGACACTGACTGAGAGGGAGAAGTAGGGAGGGGACGCTGACGATGTCGGGGCTAATTGCCAGCGACACGGCAGCCGTCATGAGCCGTCAAATTTTTAGGTATTTCGCTTGGCAGTCGAGCAATGCGGAGGTGCGGGCGCCGTCGCATTAGCTTGTCATATTTTTATGGTCGTAGTAAAGATATGCACTGAGAAAAACCGTCCAGTTGAAGAGAAACAACGATAATGTTCAAAATATAACTGCGAGAATTGGAATTGAGTTTGAAGATCTCAAATCAGGCTAAAGACGGAAGTATTCAGTTAACAACATTTGGCCTGACGATGACTTTGATAGCTTTGAATTCGAAAGAAGCTAAAATGATAGTGATAGAAATGATAGTATCCAGATGAATATACAACTAAGTATATATCGGCGAGAGATTACCGGTATTCATATTATTTTCCATATTTATTAACTTATTGTCGAGTGCAGCGAGTCTCTGTAGTTGCCTATTCACCAGGTGCTCTTTCAACGACTTCCGGCAACGTTATCAGAGCCACGCTCGATTAAAAAGCGTTGCCACTATCATCTCACTCGATACTAATCAACCAACACTGTCGATATACAGACTTATCCAACACTACATTCTATCGATAAGGCGCTCAATTCAAACAAACCATCTATTCTCCGACATATACATACAATAAGTATACTTTGTGGGATCGAAAACGTCTCTAGAGAGGTAAAAAGATATGTTTCTTAACTAGAACCTGACTCAACATATATATAAGATTTTCAACAAAGCATCGATACCTTTGTCGGGTTTTACATACACCTTATAGTACTTTAGATATTTATGCTTTAGAGTTTAAGTGTTGTACGAGATTACGCAAACTAATTCTATTAGGTATTAAAGTCACCAGTCCCAACAATATTAACCTGAAATCTATCGAGTTTCCAAAACTTGTTGACTCTTTCCTGAAGTTCTCAAAAAATGTTAACCATTGACTTATTTCAGCTCAAGCGTGAAAATATTTTAAATTTCCCCCTTCGCATTTCGTATATTTGGCTTTACCATTAATTGTTCGCAGTGTACCTAATCCGCAACTCTTCTCTTCCCCCTACTTGCAGCCATGTCATTCGCAGCCACCAGCCACAGCTGAAGACAGAGCCTCGCCGCTGACACTCTGAGGCTAAGAGGAAGAGGGGGCTCTGAATGCCAGCCTTAGGCGTCGCCCCGAACAGCCGCTGTCGGAGCCGCACCATGGCCACCCACGGCACACTGTACCGCCCAGCCACTTCTGGTGGTGTCGCCGCTGGCGCCACGCCCGTGCCCGTTCCCGCTCATCCCCTTCACTATGCGACGGCCCCATTTGCCGCGGGCGCCGTGCAGAACGGGGCGGAGCGCAGTCGCTTGCTGGAGCTGCTGCGTGCCCCGAACAACCTCACCTCGCCCACGCTGGAGCCCTCCTCGAAGGGGCTGCTGAATGGACCCGGCCAGAACAACTGCTTCCTCAACTGTGCTGTCCAGGTGAGTCTTCCAACTGTCCCTGATCCCCTGGATCCCCCACAGCAAAGCTACAGTGGAGAAGCTTTGCTGACCACACTAAATATGCGCATATATATATAGCTTGGAATTGGTATTACACTATCTCATATTTACGCGAAATATTGCGCTACTAATGACGCCAATTTCGGCCACCCAGTGGCGTAGATAGGAGGGGTTAAGGGGATCAACCGTTTGCTCTTGAAAGACGATTCAAAAAGTCTTTTGCGCATGTGTGTGTGTATGTGAAGTTTCGTGGGTTCTACGCGTCACTTGGCTTTGTAAATTTCGCAAAACTTAAACTCACTATTGAGTTGCTGAAAACATTAATTCTAAATTACAATCAATTAAAAGAAAACTATTCGTGTTGAAATCAAAAAATTGATTGAATCTGACAATTCGATGTCCCCCCCCCCCCAAAAAAAAACCTCCTTTCTTCTTCCTTCCCGCCCCCCCCCCCCCACCACAAAAAAAAAAACCCCCCCCCTTTTTTTTTTTCGCGAAAAAAACGGTCAACAGTTATTTGCGAGCTATGGTTTTAAATAATCAAATAGTATAAGCAATTTCAGGAATTTTTTCCATTTTCCCTGTTTGAATTGAGAGCCTCAGACTCCAAAAATCGAAATAATGCCATGAATCTTGCTCACGCCTTGCGCTGCCCTTGAATTTAGACTTAATTTAAACCATGGATCTCTCGATTCTAGCAAATGAGGATGTGTTTTCTTAAATCCATGAAAATTAAAATAAGTGGCAGAAGCTGTTGACATTGAAACCAAATAAAATAATCAATTTCTGGACGTCTATGTTATGGATCTTGGACCTCTTCAAGAACGGTTCACTCGATATTAATTAATAAACAAGTAAGAATGTTCTAGTCGAGTATACCCGACTACGAAACTCCCTGTACCCAGGTCTAACACTTCCAATCATATGTTCGTCTACTTACACATGCACGCACACATACACAGAGCCGCACACACGCAAGCCACAGCGTACGCGAGGCATTTTCATTCGTAGCTGTGCTTCTTCTTCCCCCCCTCGCTCCTGTACTGAATCTTGTTCGTTGAATAACTTCCGTGTTTATTATCCGATCGACTTGAAATTTGGACAGTATATTAAGAGTGACTAAAGTTTCATGCCAAATCCCAAAGCTATATCTATAAAACTGTGGCTGTAAAACGTTTTGATCGATTTGCGGGGGAACGGGGGGAGATAGCTGAGATCAGAAATAAACTTGACCTGCGCCTGCACGAGCCTACATTCCAAATTTGGTATCTCTAGCTCTAATAGTTGCTGAGATCGTTGCGTTCATACATACGGACGGACAGACGGACAGACATACGGACATGGCCAAATCAAAATCTCTTTTGATGCTGATCAAGAATATATATACTTTATAGGGTCGGAGATGTCTTCTTCTGCCTGTTACATACTTTTGCACAAATCCAATACCCCCTTTTTACTCATTTTATGGGTACAGGGAGTAAAAATGCTTGCGTATCCTTCGCTTTACCAATAACCACACGGATGACCTGTTCGATTTTATTTTCTCAATAGCTTTTTAGATTGTGAGAAATATATAACAAATAGCGTAACTCATTTTTTCTGCCCGTTGAGGTAAATATTCCTAGGCCGATGCTCAATTATTTTTGTAGAAAAACGACTGAAGTCAATCTAAGAAAAATCAAATCTTACACATTTGAACTTGAACCTTGAATATCGGTCAGCATTCTGTTGAATTAATTTTGATGCAGTCTTGAAAATTGAAAGAATTCAATTATTAAGGTGTTAAGGACAGTAAGGAAACTGAACAAGTATTCAATTTGTATTTAAAACTGAACCAATTAAGCTAAGGTACCGAAAGAGTTTAACTCAATACTTGTGAAATAAATGAGTCTTGAAGTATTTCTGACTTTGAAACTGAACTGAAGCATATTCATCGCATTGTTCGAAATGTGTATATGAGTTCTTAATAGGTTTCAATATGTTTAAATACAGCCGCAACGACAATGACACTAGCTGAAAGTGGAACTTGACAAGCGATTGTCTACAAAATGAATTAAAGTTGAGCACAGTTCACAAAACCCAACTCAATTCTTGCAAAACACACTTCAAACAATATTTTTTGAGGAAAAAATTAGAAATATGGCATGCGAATTGGTTTCTTGGCAGTTTTGTTCAGTTTTTTGATGGCCTCAAATGGTTTTTGTTTTGGTTTTGCTAGTAAATTGATTGCCAGGCAACCTTCAATTTGGAATCGTGTTAATTTGTTGCTCAATTTGTGGGCAATCTGTGAATCTGTGAGTCAGCTTTGGATGTGGGATGTGGGCGGCGCTGTGGAGAGCCACCTTATAAGGCGGCCAACAGCAATTGGCTGGGGCAAGACGAGACAAAACAAGACCAGACAAGACCAGACAAGAGAAGACAAGACAAGGCCAAGGCATAGCTAACTTCTCACAGGGCCAATTGTTGTGCATACTCCCAGTACAAATATTGGTTGCATGTTCTAGCCAAGCCAAAAGGGGGCCACTGAGAATTGTCTTATGTCGGCCATTTTCCATTTGCCATTTGCATGGGAAAGGCCTGGGAAAGCGAAAGGAAGGGGAGCAGAGCCGAGCAGAGCAGGAAAAGTGCCACCCAGTTGCATAAATTTTTAGTGGTGTCCGTAATAAGCATAAATTTGTATATTTATGATTGTTTCAATTGTTTCAATGGGAGCCACCACATCAGGGCTGCAACTGGCAAGAACTCAATTAATACAACAATTAGTCTCTAGCTACAAGAAATGGGACGTCTCTTCACAGGCCCAAGGCCCCGAAAGCCCTAGCCAAGTCTCCAAGCCGCGTTCTCAGAAGTAGACGTCAAAGAAGTCTAGAAACAGTTGAGAGAGTCTCAGTTTCCTACTTTCCAGATGCTCATCTCTAGCTCAATACATATAATAGTATAGTAGCTATATATAAATATAGTCAAAGCAGCCTTAATAGAATCTGTTATGCTCGAGGACCTCTTGGCCTACTTCGATATTCATTGCCTAATCGAGGCACAAGATTTTCGCATTGGACACTCGATAATCGGCTGGCCAAATCTCAGAGCATGACTCATGGGCTTGGTAAGAGTGGGCAGCGCCTTGGCCATTTAAAGTGGTTCAGGGTTCCAGTAAATCACGATCCCAATCCCAATACCCCAATCCCATACGTGTTCCATGGACCCATTGAGTGCTACCGAGTTCTCGTATTGAATTGTTGTATTTGCTGTTAAATAAAACTTGTTGGCCACTTAATTGGCGCCTAAGCACCTAGTAGCTGCTTAGGGGCGTGGCAAGCCAGGGGGGTGGGGTGGGGTGGCAGGGGGTCTTAGCTAAGCTCTGAGCCTTTGGGGAGCGGCCAAAACTAACATAACACCAAACTAATTGCGCTTATGTACGAGTGTGTGCATAAGTGCTCCTATTTGCTTGTTGTTGTTGTTGTTATTGTTCGTGTAGCCCCAACAGATAGATATTTTGGGGCGTGTCAACAGCGACAGAAGACAACAACAAACAATGGCAATCAAATGTGGCCAAGTTGCAGAGACAACAAGCCAAAATGCGCCAGTCGAGCGTGCCCAACTGAGCAAATACCCTGGCGGGGTTACTTTACAGTGTAATACCAAAGAATATAAAGTCATACAGAAGGCGCATCACAAGCAAAATATGGGTACGTTGAAATGGGTCCCCTCATAGAACATTTTTCGTTGTATGAGATGCGCCTTCTGTATGACTTTATATTCTTTGGTAATACTCACATATATATATATACTGAATATGGGCAGCTTCATGATATAGAATATTAAGGGTTTACTTAAAGATTTCCATGGTATTTGAGCATATACCAAATTTGATGACTCCAGGTCTTATAGGCTCTGAGTTCGACCTACAGACACAGTTAAGTCTGATTGGGAATATGTAGTATTAAGGAAAACCCCCCCCCCCCCCCCCCCCACCTTTTTTTTTTAAAAAAAAAAATTTTTTGGGTGGGGGGGGGACAACAAACACATAAAACCCCCGCAAAAAAATATAAAAAAATCTCAAACCTTTAAACTTTCAGTTATCCGACAACAGACAGACATCCTTTTATATATATAGAAGATAAATAGATAGAAGATAATCTATATATAAAGTGCTGTACACAAGTTCGTCTTATACCCTCTTGCAGTTATTTGTGCAGGGTATAAGGAGAGACAAATAGACAAAGACGTAGATTTAGATGTAGATGAAGCGTGTGCCAAGCCTAGACTTCCCACTTCCCCGCAGTTCCCCCGAAAACTGCCCGTCGCAGCTTCAGCCCCAACTTTTGACATACAATTGTTGTTGTTGTTCTGTCTGTCTGTTGTTGTTGGCATTGATTGTTTGTTGACATGACACAAATTTGGAGCCTCAGCCGAAAGTGTTGAAGACCCAAGTTAGGGTTCAGTAAAGTGCGAAGTCGAACAGCAACATACAGAACTCCAGTTACAAGAGTTGGACTAGGAAATACCCTGTACAAAGTACATGTCTCGATCTCAATTGAGCTGGGGTAGGCACAAGTTTATTGTCAGACTACCCTTGTCAAAACTGTTCGAGGAAAGGATACACTTTTGTCGCTTCCTTGCGCCCTTCAAGCCTGCAGCACTCTGTTGCACATTTGCTCGATACACAGGGTATGCAAGGCGTCAGTAAACTACTTGTAGCTGGTCTTTGGGCTGCCGCTGCCGCTGCCGCTTCCGCTGCAACTGTTGCAACTGTTGCAAGTGGCAACTGGGCAGCGCTGAGAACACTTTGAGAAAGAACTTTGCGATGATTTCACTTGATATGCTTTTAATGTGTTTCTTTGCCACAGTCACAGGCCGAAGGCAGTCAACTGCAACGGCAGGGGGACCCTTCACGACAACAAAAACAATACAAAACAAAACCCGTCTACGAAAACTTCTTGGGCTTGTGGTGTAATAAGGTAGCAACAACAAAAACCATTTGCCTGGGCTTCAATTTCAGTTTGAAGACGGTCAGCAATCAGTCCAAGGAAGAAAAACAGAGCTGGAAAAATGAAAAATGAGTGGAGTGTATTTATGTATGCTCAAAGACTCGCACATCATTTCACAGCTATGACTCTGGCTCAGTATCTGTATCTGTATCTGTATCTGTATCTGTATCTGTATCTGTATCTGTATCTGTATCTGTATCTGTATTTATATCTGTATCTGTATTTGTGCCCCTGCCTCTGCCTGGTGTCCGCACTTGGCTTAGATTAGTTCACACGATAAGCCAAACAAACAACGGCTAGAACCAGATATTGAGACTTTGTGGTCACTTGTTGCTCTGAGCGTTTAATTGACTTGGCTTGGATGAACTCATCGCTCCGAGGACAGGCCAAATTATGATCTCCTCGAGCCTGCTGCCAGCCACAATTCAAGCTGCACGCACTTGTTGCAGTTCCAGTTGCAGGTGCAGGCGCGTGCGTGCCCCAAGGCATTGCCAAAAACATAAGACGCCAGCTGCAGCTGCGAGGCCTGGCTACTTTTGGCCAACAAGTTGGGACAGCTGACAAGTGGCCAAGTTAACGAGCATCTCCAATGCCCGTATATAGTCAAGAACCAGGCACAACATCGAAGCGCCGAATGCTTAATACCCTGCAGGAGAACTCAAAAAGATTTCCATCCATCCACAAATGAGGTTATTCCCAGGTCGCCGAGGATGATAAAGTAAATTTTAATAAGTATTATTAAAATGTTTTATTAGCTACTTTTAAAATTAAAGTTGAACCAACTTAGTCTACTTATTTCCAATCCAAAAGTAACATTGTCGATTTCTTCGAAGAGAGTGAAGTTATTTCTTGTTTTAAATGTGTTTACTCTCAGTAATAATCAGAGCTCAGGATGCTCTATGAGTTAACTTAAATCCAGTGTTTAATTAAGAGAATGCCATATATTTTAAAGTGTTGGAAGCTTCTCCTGAGAGACTCGGCGCATTTCTCGCCTCTTCCATCAAGTTCTCCAGCTCAAAGCTGCGGGCCTTAAGCTTGGGATGCGCTGTGATATTCCAGGGTCAACTCAGCTGATGACGACGAGGGGGCATTTGTCTACTGGCTACTGTTGGACTGTGTTGAAATATTGGGCTTGGATTTGAGAGAGACTCAACAGTTTGTGCTTGGCGAGCGTGGTTGCCCAGAGGAGGCAACAGGCTAGTTTGTTGCCAGTCTTTGGTTTCTCCGCTCCGCTGTCCCTTGATTAACTGCGGACCTCAGTCCTGACTTGGCTTGGCTTGGCTTCGCTTTGGCTTTTGGCGCTCAATTCGAGGATGCCGCGCGCCTGACTGCCCCAAGTGGCACATAAAGAACACGAAACACAACACAAAAAGCCCCAAAACAAAAGACGCACAAAGGCAACTAATGGCACTTGAAAGCCATCTTGGCAGCACCGAAGACTTAATACTCTTGCAGAGCTGCTAAGCTACAAGCAACACTCAGTTCTCGACAACTGCATTATGATATTTATATACACTCATCCGATGTGATCCAATTGACATAGCTTGTTGTTACTCAGGCATCATCGCTTCCCTCGCAGTGGGCCAAGGCCTACTGTGTCCACAGCAATCCAAACTAACATTCGAGGACCAGCCCTTGGGTTCCAGATTTGCGCCAAAGATTGTCATTCTTTCTTATAGGAAATAAGTTGTATACGAATGATATATATAGATATCATACAGTATATGATTATTTACAAAGTCAAATATGTTTAAATACAATTTCAATTGTTGTGCGCTTGTAGTTCCCAACTAGTTTGAGCGCAAACTTCATGCGTTGGCTATTTTCATTAAATGTCGCCTATAATTCCTAACCAGTTTTAGCAAAAACCTAATGGAATAGCCGACATCGCGTCGAAATATTTAGAATCAAGCCTTGCGGCTGATATCTCACTAATTGTTTGTTCTGTTTTATTATTTTCAAAATGAAAATGGAATATAAGATTGTTATAATCAGAAAATATTATTTTCTTTCTGGTTCAATCTAAGCTGATCAACGAACTCCCGAATTATGAATTGGGGGTTCTATTAAACAAATGCATACCATATTTTTTTTGGCACTGTTTTCGATTTGTGTGCCGTTGCAGTTAATGCAAACACTTGTATAATCCTTAAGTTTGGATTTCTGCCTTCATTTTTAATACACCACGGGCACAAAAAAGCCTTGAATATTTTTATAACTCCATCGGCTTCTTCCAGTTTTTCAAATTGATGAAGTGTTACCTGATGAAATCCATCCGCAACTAAAGCTCTAAAGGAGCATCTTTAATGATAATTCAGTAATTTTAAATTACGTATATTTAAATAAGTTCCAATGGACTAATATAAAAGTTAAAATTCAGATTAATCATTATTATATTATTTCTCTTGGCTCGTTCAATTGCCTCGTCAAAGTGCTGTGTTTCAGCTCTGTGATCTGTCTCGGGGGATAATAAAGCAAATTTGAATAGTACATTTAAATAATTGCTGTTTAAATTATATTCGATTCATCTTAAAACTCAAGTTCATAATATTTTTTCCGCTCGAAATTCTTCTACTAATGAAGCAACAACATACAAGGTTTCTCTGTCCCAAACACAGATCACTCTTGATGTAATTCAAGGAGAGGGAAACAGCAGCTGGCTTGCGTCTAGGTACAGGATGTCCCTTAGCTGAGCATACTCCTTTTATTGCCTATCAGTCAGCATAGACGGAGGGGCTAAAGGGACGCAGTCGCTCCGATCAGGCGTGTACGCATATATACTTTGCGGGCTTGAAAATGCGATCCCTGATAAGTTGATAGTACCCTCTGAAAGGGTATGCTCATGAAGAGGCGACGCGAACTGCGCTGCTTTGGTTACGGCTGAGGGAGCTGCCTGGGAATAAGTTGGAGTTCGAATTCTAGACTTGGCAGTGACTTCTCCTGGTGTTCCTGTCTTGAGACTGGACTTGGCCAGCGGTTGGGATTGGGGTTGCGTCTCAGTCTCAGTCTGAGTCCGACTCTTGGCAGGGCCACGCTTAATTTAACAAATGCATGTTTAATCAACACACACAATTTATGTAAATTTATGCATGTACTTACTTGTGTTTTTTATATTCCTGGCTTGGACATTCAATTGCACAGACAGTCGTTTATTTTTGTTTAACAAGTTTATAAACAGACACAGTTCCCCGCGATCATCATCGTGATCATTATCATGCTCGGTTTTCATGGCCAAAGAGTCAGGACTGTCGCATTTTGTATGCGCCGCGCACTTTCAACGTTTGTTGATGTAATTGAAGCACCCAGCATTACAGCGAGTGAGCATGCTCGACATGGAGATACCCTGTCTTATCCGAGGATATATATAAGCTAGAGAACTAGTACTACTACTAAGCTCCAGTGCTCTTAAAGAAAAGAAGGAAAGAGTTATGTTATGCACTGGCCCTCGATTCAACCCTTTTAAACTGACTGACCCCCGCCTATTTAAACTATATAGTAACTATATAATTGAATGTTCTTCAATATTGATAATAAAGTCTGTAGTAACGCAGCGATCTCAGTGAAGTTTGTCAGAATATATAGGATGAATTTTGAGATACAGAAAATTGTACCTCTTATTTGGAGCATTGAAGCTACATACCTTTCACCACTTTTGTATACCCTGTTTTAGCGTTTTATTAGATACAGGGTATAGAAACATCAACAAAATTGTCGCAGGCCATTCGAAAGTTGTCCATTGGTGTCTCTTGGCGGTTGGTTAGCCAATGTTCAATGAACCTTTAAAACTGTTACCGTTTTGTCTCCCGCTCCGTTTCTCTATCTCAGTGTCTTCCTTATCTCTCTCCCTCTCTCTCTTTACTTATCCACAAGCCACAGGCAGCAAGTTTGCGTTCAAATACGAGTTCGTGCCCTAAGTCTTTTGTTAGTGCACCTCTCGGGGCTGTTGTTGTTGTTGTTGTTACTGGTCTAGGCCACTTTAGTGGAAAATGTGCCTCTTTTATTAGTGGCAATGGAAAGTGTTGTTGTTGTTGTTGTTGGTGTCTTGGGTGTTGGGTCTTGGAACTGGTGTTTAGGTTCGTCGCATTTTCAATTAATGTTTTAATTAGTCGTCGTTGTCTGTGAAAGTTGAAAGCCGGCCCAGAACAGATTTTGGATTGCATGTCGCTTAGTTAGCGCCCAATAAAACAGACTTTGTACGGGTTAATAAAAGATCTGTTGCAATTAGCAGCAGGTTTGGCTTAGAAATCAACAAAACAGAAGCCTAACGGAAGTCCAATGCATATATTAATAGAGATGAAATGATGGCTAAGCTTGAGTTCCAGAAGTTATCTATTTATCAAACTGTAGAGTGCTTGGGACTTCAAGAGATCATCTTGAAATTTGGTACACATATATCTAAGCACTTTATGTAGCCAACTTGCTTATTTACTCATGATCAGATAATAGTTTAAGTTATGCAAAAAGTGACAAAGATACAGATACCTGAACAAACTCGAACTTCTTGATTGAATTCAATGAATATCGTACAGTTATATCTTCTAGGAAACATTGCTAGAAATGCACGTTTGAATTGAGTGAAAGCTTATATGTTTTTACAGATATATCGAGTGGTGTTATTGTTCAAATAGTTAGGGTTTATTTGGTAAGAATCGCACAACTATATGTGTTTTAGCTGCCATCGGAATTAATCGGTTGTAAATTGAGTATATGTATGATACAGCATTCTGTAGGGGTATGCATCTTTGGCAAGATAATTCCCCCAAACAAAAAAAAAAAAGTAAAAAAAAAAAACAACAGAAACCCCCCCCCAAAAAAAAAATTTACATCAAAAAAAAAATAATTTAAATTCCCCCTCTCTCTCTCCCCCCCTCTCCCCCTTCCACCCCCCCCCAAAAACACCACACACAAAAATTTTGCACGTTTTTTTTTTTCCATATCTCTCCCCCCCCCCCCCCCCCCCCCCCAAACATCCCACCCCCCAAAAAAAAAATTTTTTTTCCCCACTTTCCCCCCCCCACTCTACCCCCAATTCCACCCCCCCGAAAAAAAACCCACAATTTTTCCCCCACCAAAATATTAAAAATTTTAAACCTCGGTACAGGGAGTTTTTTAGTCGGGTATACTCGACTATAGCATTCTTACTTGTTTGTTTAATCTTATAACTAGTTGACCTGCCAACTTTTCAGCCTACCCTCGTGCACGCTTACCGATAGTTGTCAGTTGTCAGTTGCTACTCGAAGTGCTTCTGGCGCGACACACTTTGATGGCTCACTTCAGCCCAATTGCCTCTAATTGAGGCACAATAATTGAAAACTATTCCGAAATCGAAATTCAAATCGGTATTCAGACTTCCGCCCGCACCCCTGCTCACAGTAAGGCGCGAGCTTCAGTTGTTGTTGCCGGGGCACTTTTCAATTAGCTCGCTGTTTACACGGCATTTCCATTTGCATTTCCATTTTCCATTTAACATTTTACATGCACTTCCGTGGTCAGTGGCAAGAAAACTGGAAACCGAGCATCAAAAGTCGAGCGAGCCGCCAAACTCCGAGCACAAAGGTGAAAGCGGCGTCATTTGAAATTCTTTTGCTTTTTGGTCTAATTGCCGGGCCAAGAATGCCCATTTCCTGCTCCAAATGCTTGTGGCTGGCGAAATGTGCTTTACGATTTGATCATTTTCAATTTGACAAGCATTCTGTTGGTGTTTCACATAATGAGCCATGGCAATAAGTGCTACTCGTAATCATACTCATAATATCTGCAATAATCGGGCAACAGGTGCGCCAATTTTCAGCCATTTATTGACTCTGGCGGCGCTACCAACGAAAATTTCGCCAGTTGCTCTAGTTTTTGGTGAGTTATACCCTGTAGCTACGCAGCATGGTAAAAAAGGGGAATTGAGCTTAAGAGAAACGAGAAACTTGCCATCTTACATACTTGTGTTCTTCAACCTGCTAATCGTGTGTAAGAACGCCCTTATTTCAGAGACCGGAAGAGATAGAGTTGTGAAATTTGGTATATGATTCACGCACAAAATATACAGTTCAAGTTTATTTACAATTTTAAGATATAGAATCCGTTCCCCCGGAAATCGATTAAAACGAAGTCGCTCCGGCATTGCAATAAGTTCAAAGATTGCAAAGATTGAAAGAAAAATACGCTCATAAAATGTAAGCTGTTATAAGGGTCATTAGATCTAAGGGAAATAAGGTATTGCTAAATTCAAACTTCAATGTTTTTCTCTATTCATTCAACATTTTTCAAAGGTTTTTTTTTACTTTAAAGGCAAAGATTATAGAAAGACCTTTGCTACTCGTACAGGGTATCACCAAGCTGAGCATGCTCGCAGTTTTGCTTTTGTTTTTTTTTTTTGGTGAAATTGGCGATTATTATTGGGAAAAGTTGATTTGCGCCTTGCGTGAGTTGTAGTTGTTGTTGTTGCCAGAGTTGCCCCGTCAACTCAGTTGCTTGTGTGGTCCACCCACGAGCGGATGATGGGGAAAGGAAAGGGGCAGGCGGGGAGACCACCCGGGAAGGGATCAAGCAGTGCGTTAAGATGCTTACAAAGTTGGGCAACAATGGAAATTGTAGGGGCATTTTGGAGGGATCACCTTGAATGCTGGCTTGGGAAATGCAATGATTAATGAGATTGGCTTTGATGTGGTTGGTTGTGCGTTGTGTGTGTGCGTTGTTCGTTGTTGGCTGATGGGTTGTTGGCTAGTTGTCCGCATCGGATGTGACAATCCTCCAATCACTCAATCGTTCATTTCAATTAGCCAATTACGCATGCCAATTGTCCAGGCCTGAGCCAAGCCCAGGTCGAGGCTGGGGCTGGCATTTGTAATTACAGACTCGGCGCCGTAATTTGCAGTTGCAGTTGCAGCTGCAGTGGCAGCTACTGCGGCAATTAGCCAAGTGGAGCACGGAAGTTGCACAAGCTGCTGCACGCACCGGAGTCGACGCTCAGAACCGATATCGATAGATTCAATGAAAATTGTCAGCAAAAGAGCGGCTGCTAATTTGCAATCGAAGCGGAAGTCCCCACCGGCTCAGGTGCTGGGTGGCTCTGGGAGTGGCGACAAATCGGATGTGGCGCTCCCCTGCCTCCCCAGTGGCATCTTATGCAGATACTACTTCCGTTTTGGCCAATTGGCCCTGCTGAAGACACCAAGGAAGTCACGAGTTCAAGTGACGAGCTTTATCTTGTGGTCTGAAGCAAACCACAGTGCAGCCGCAGCAGACAGCCAGATTGAATTGTACCAAAACAGAGCTCTTCCTGCGATTAGGTGTGAAAGGAATATGTTTCCTGTTATCCAGCCCTTCCTCCTCAGCTCCAGAATTTACATTAATCTGTAGACCTCTAAGGATGTGAAAGGGATGTATTTCCGCTCTATTAGCCCTTCCTCCCAAAAGACACCTAAAATAGTTACCTGCAGATCTGTAAACCTATGAGGGGAACATATTTCCTGTCTTCCAGTCCTTTCTCCTAAGAGTTGCCTAGTATGCAGTATGGAGAACTGTAATGTTTTGAAAGGGAGCTCCCTTTCCCAGATCTTTCACAGATCTTTCCCATAGTTATCTGTAGAACTGAAAGGATGCGAATTGGAAATGTTTTCATCCGTCGAACTTGAAACTCTTCCACTTTCTTGCCTACAACTGAAAGCGTTTTATTGCCATGAGGTGTTGTTTCTCAAATGATTCGACCTCTAAGCCGATTGGAATTTATGGGCCTCGGGTAACGCTGTTGTGAGGTCCCATTTGATTGACTGGCTCGGTGCCTAATGAATGTGTTTATGAATAAGGGGCGGCATCTTTGACCCGAATCTAAATCTGATTAGAGAGCAACAGTCTAGGCAACCTGATTGTATCTACTACTTAAAACAAACGGAATACCCTGTAGGCAGCTAGATATTTGGATTAGAATTATGAAAACTATTAACTGAAGATGTATGCAAATTTTATAAGGTATTCGAGATTTTCGATTTTTATGAAATATGAGATTATCTCTTTGATCTTTCAGTTCCAATCAACTCTCCACACAGTTTCATACCCTCAAGATACAGGTCATAAAACTGCGGCTGCTTTGTTAATTAATTTTCTGACCCGTCACAATGAAATAACTGAAACATTAATCGTCATGGCCCGTTGCCAAAAGCTGTCGGCCAGGCTAAAACAAAAAATTGCTACAAAAATTCAATAAATTACCACGCAGTCGATTATTCATTACTGGGCAAACTTGTGGAGCGGCTCGAACCCAAACGAAAGTCATTTGAAGTGTTTTCGGGCTGGCACGCGCCAACGAATATGATTCCCAGACATACGGACATATATAAGTATATATATATATATATATATATATATATGTATATACAATGATGATTACAACTTTAGTAAAATATGAACAAGAGAGCTCAGATATACCCTTGCAATGTTCACTTATGGGCTGATGGCTGTGAACTGTTGTATGAACTAAACTAGTCAGATTTTGGTCAACTTTATTTGTAGACAAAAAGTTGCATATAGTGATATAGTGGTTCGATTTTGATCAGGTCAGATTGTATAGACTCTCTAGAGACTTTGTTTAATAAAATTTGTTAAGGATACACTAATAAACAAAAAAGTTGTTCATACAATAACATAATTGTCGACCGATCATTCCTGTGTTATAGTATACATATGTTATAGTATAGTATAGTATAGAAGAAGGGTCTGTGACAAGTTACATTATGATAGCTTTAAAATTGAGAGACTAGTTCGCATAGAAATAGACGGACAGATGGACATCGCTATATCGACTCGGCTATTCATGCTGATTCAGAATATATATACTTTGTTGGGTCGGAAACGTGTCCATCTAATACCCTCTGCTAGGGTATAAAAATGTATTTTGAAAGAGGGTAGCTGTTATACTATTCTATACTGTTATACTGTTATATTGTTATTCTCTTGACCTTGGAGTATTGCCAGTGTGCGCTACAATCAGCAATTTTGCTGATCGATACAGGGGAAGGCTTCTGGCCCACACCAACTCCTTGGCTACTCGCCTAGCAAGGCCGTATTTGAGAAGAAGGCTTGTCCGACACCATGCATCGGATAATTGGATTTTTGGGAGGAGGCCTACAGGAAGGTTGCTAGAATTAAGCTAAGCTTAATGAAATCTGGTAAAGGCTTGGCTAAAATTCTAGCGAATAATTTAATACACTGTTAGACTCCTGCATCTTTCTGTTCCTTGCTCGAGAAATTTATGAAAGTGATTTTATTATCACGTAGCATAAAAAAATAAATAAATATGTTTATCAAAAACTGTTATTCTCTCCTGTTATAAATGTTACTCAGAACTGTTGACAGTCATGTTTCTGTTGATGTTTCTGTTTGATGCTTCTCTCTGTTTGTTGCTCTGCATCTGAATCTGCATCTTTCGTGTAATGCGATCGCATGCCAATGACATTAACAACAACAAGCACAACACATTCTTGAGAACTGTTTGCGCCCTGTGGTTTGCTGTGGTGCCGTTCCGTTTCTAGCGGCACTTTGTCGTAGGCGGCTGATCATCGGCAGCCGTACAAGTGCCAGTCCCCACCTGCCCCTACCCCTGCCCCTGCCCCTGCCCTCTCAATGTCCTCGTCTCTGTCTGGAATTCCGATTCGCAACTTCAATTTCCCCCCGTCGTTCCGAGTGATAACACATAATACGCTATATGAGTACTGTTACTCTCGCCCTGTCTCTGTCTAGGGTCCAGGGATATGATTCTCGCTTCGGGTGCGGGAAGTCCCGGGTTCATCTTCTGGACGACCCCCCAAGATCGACAGCTCTTAGTTCTTCAATTTTTGCTGGCATAATAATGTTGACATGCCGCTTGATAGACACAGTCAAAACAACGGAGTACTGGTATACCTGTTAAGATATTCTCACTCCGATCTTTTTCAGCGGTTGTCACGCTTCCGACTGCTAACTGTTTCTCCGAGTTCCACGCCCCAAAGAAAGAGAACATTGCAGACTGCATACAGTGCAAAAGTCATTGTCACTTTTGTACACTTTGAGAGAGTATTATGATTTTGTCGCACTATAGTGCAGTTTCTTAACTATAACTAAACATACAACTATTTATGTGTTCTATGCGAACTGGTCTTTCTGTGAAGCTATGTGCATGAAATTTGGTACAGATGCTTCTTTATGTTTGCCGACAAAACAGATGTCGAATCGAAGCACTATATGATATAGCTGATATGGGAATGATCGGTTGAATGTTAAACTTTTGGATGAATAACCTTTTTTGGCTTATACTTAACTCAAATTTCGATATCTATGCGATAGTAAGCGATTTAGTAAGCTAAACCAATGCAATATGTTTGCTAGAGTATTCAATCTTCGGCATACCAAAGATATTTTGTTATTGTTGTTTTTTGTTTGGTGAAATTACTTAGCCATTGCCAGCGCGTATGCAGCGATGCCTGCGATAATTTGGGCCAGTCAACGAGCCGCGGCGGCCAATGGCAAACTATGGGAAGAATAACACTCTAAGGTAAGAGCAGCAGTAGCAGAAGAAGAAGAAGAAGAAGACGAAGAACAAAGAGCTGAGGAAGAAAAAGGAAGTAGAAGAAGCGGCAAATGACTCACTTGCTCCGACAGGAAGTCACTTGCCAAAAAATGAAGAAATTGCCGAGGTAGAGTAATTTGCGGGCGTGTGAACCGCAATGAAGCGATGGGAGAAGGCCTCGAAGGGGTCATCAGCTTCAGTTGAGGTTAAGTTGAGCCTGAGTCACAAAACAACACAACAATCAGCTAAAATATGATGAAATAACTCGATGTTATAGCGAGTGATTAGGCTACACCTACTGAGTGTTGATTTTATACGCTGCACAGATCTTTATTATGGGAAAGACCTTCTAAGATATACTCATAGATACATGACTGTTCTTAAAAAGAGATTTTTTTTTATGTATATAAAGTTAGGAACATCTATTTTGACATTATATGTGAAACCCTGAAATCATGTACATTAAATGTAGAGTTCCAATAGAAAGACGACCTTCGCAAAGCCCCTTCAACGGGGTGAAATTGGATGATTTCTGAATAAAGTTGCGGAAGTTCCCATAATCTTCCTTAAATGATTAGAACTACAACTTTTGGAAAAGGTTTTAACCCTTTGAACCCATTGTGAACATATAACTGCATTTAATTTTTAAAAATGGCTATCGAAAATATCGATTGTACTCTCTCGCAGATCTATATCGATTGCTTTTGCGGCTATCGATAGCTTTCAATCGAACTGGTTTTGTTAATTTCAAGTACTGATAGAAATGTCTAGGCCTTGAATTTCGTTTTTCTCCATCAATCTAGCTTCGGTTTACTTGTAAGACTCGTTAAAGCGTATACAAATTAGTTGGTACAGGGTATCTTGTAGCCAGGCACTGTCGATTTGAATCCTCTTCGTTTGTTGTTGCTGTGTGCTCGTTACGTTCAAGTTGAAGTTCAAATTCAAGTCGTAGACTCGACACGCATGTGAGAAAGATGTCAGAATTTGTAGAAACTGACGAGACTGAAATTCAGCTAACCTCAGCCTTTGCCTCAGCCTCAGCCTCAGCCGCAGCCGAAGAGCCAGCAGCTGCTTGTGGGGCTTGAGAGCCAAAGATGAAATTTGGCAAGACCTTTGAGTCGCATCTGACCATCGAATGGCGACAACAGTACATGCGATATACGGTGAGAGCAATGCAGCTAAATCAGTCAGTTAAACCAATCCCATCCCATCCCATCCTAACCCTCCCAAGGACCTCAAGATACTGATACGACGTGGCGTGGAAGGCGCCCCCCCAGTGGAGACGTCAAGCCCAGCCCAGCGGAGCGCCTACTATGCAGCGTTCGAGGGGCAGTTCTTTGCCGAGTGCCAGCACGAGCTGACACGGGTCAACAACTTCTTCCTGGAGAAGCTGGCGGAGGCGCGTCGCAAGCATGGCACGCTGAAGCTGCAGCTGCTAGCCGCTGCTCGGGCACCCGGGCACACCACCAGCTCCGTCTCGATGCATTCGCAGCACCAGTCCACAGTCAACATGCCGAACAGCCCCAGCAACCGCAAGCTGATGACACAGCGCCAGCTGCGCAACGCCTACAGCGAGTTCTACCTGACCCTGGTGCTGCTGCAGAACTTTCAGTCCCTGAACGAGACAGGGTTCCGCAAGATCTGTAAGAAGTACGACAAGTATCTGAAGTCGACACGCGGGGCCGACTGGATGGAGCGCAATGTGATGTATGCCGCCTTTACAGATCAGCGTGCCCTGGAGCGCATGATTGTCGAGGTGGAGGAGCTCTACACCCACTATCTGGCGGCTGGAGATCGGTCACGGGCCATGACCAAGCTGCGGGTGCCCCCACTGGGCCAGCCAACCCCACCACGGATGGTATTCCGAGCGGGTCTCGCGCTGGGCATGTTCCTCATGTTGGCGTTCGCCACGCTCTTCAGCTGTGAGTCCTCCAACTTACTACCACATTCCAGCAAGGGATGTATAAACTACAAAACAATGTATCGAACAGCATCGAATCTAATAGCCTTCTGTATCGTTGTTTAACGCGATGAATCACCGATACATCGACGTTCTTCAAACATTTTGCACGTTTCACAATACGCAAACCTTAATCGTGGTTACACAGTTGGAAAGTCTATAAGGCATTTCCAACCATTTTATAAACACGATTAAGACGGTTATCGATGATACATCCATATTTTACAATGCCACCTACATTCGTAATCCCTACCCCAAACTAAACTCAACTAAAACGCAGTGCCCGTTCACGCTTAGACTTCCGGAGGCCGCCCATACAGGGGAACATTGAGGCATTCATGCGACTCTACCGCGGACCCTTTACCTGGGTG
Organism: Hirtodrosophila histrioides; assembly: GCA_037075165.1. Classification (NCBI taxonomy): domain Eukaryota; kingdom Metazoa; phylum Arthropoda; class Insecta; order Diptera; family Drosophilidae; genus Hirtodrosophila; species Hirtodrosophila histrioides. Next base: position 33,385 of record JBAMCL010000738.1, on the reverse strand, counting down.
ATCTTTAACTTCTACATGGCCGCCAATGTAGCCGGCTGGCAGCGAGCGGGCGTCAACCATGTGCTCATCTTTGAGATTGATCCGCGCAGTCACCTGCAACCGGCGACATTCCTGGAGATCGCCTGCACCTTTGGCATGCTGTGGACGCTGTCGATACTGGGCTTCCTGTTCCACGACCTTATCAATGTGCACGATCCGTTTGTGTTTCCCCTGGCGCTGACGCTGATCATGATCACACTGCTGATCAATCCGCTGCCAATCATGAACTGGCCCGCCCGCTGGTGGACTATACGGCTGGTGGGTCGGGTGATCACAGCCCCGCTGCATTATGTGGGCTTTGCCGACTTCTGGATGGGCGATCAGATGAACTCCCTGGTCACCTGCATGGCCGACTACTACTACATTGTAAGATTCTATGCCATCTGCTGGCTGCGCTATGCAAGCGTGGACTTCTGCTTCGAGGAGGACATGTTTGTGCCCATCTCGCGGTGCTTGCCCGCCTGGTTCCGGTTCGCCCAGTGCCTTAGACGGTTTCGGGACAGCGGATCCAAGTCCATTAGCTATTTGCTCAATGCCGGGAAGTACTCGACCACCTTCTTTGTGGTATTCTTCTCGACAATGCGCGGACGCACGGATGGTACGAACTTTTCATAGTGGTCTTCCTCAGACCTCCTCTCACTCTCTGGCAGTCTTTTGCAGATGGCTATGCGAATACCTTTAGCAATCCCTACACCTGGTTCTTCATAACCAGCTATATTGTATCGACTGTCTATTGTTACTTGTGGGACGTCATCAAGGACTTTGGCATCTTCCGGATCTGGCGGGGCGAGCATCTGTTTCTGCGCGAGAAGCTGGTCTATCCTCAGCCCTTCTACTACTTTGTCATCATTGAAAATCTCATATTGCGATGCTTCTGGGCTGTCGAGTTTCTGGCCATCTATCACAAGCTGATTACGCCCTACAACATCAAGACCTTTGCCAGCATTCTAGAGATCACGCGGTGAGTTGGCCAAATGGACAGGTGTGGATACTTTGTTAGAGCTGGAAAACCATCGATAGTCCCGACACTCGAATGCCGAAACGTTCAATACTGTCGATAGGCCAAAAAGCTGACATCTTATATCGATAGTATCCTTAAATTAAATGGCGAAGTTAAGATATGAGATAGATTTGATAGCCCCACCCGTTTCGATACTATCGATAGTGGTAAAACCTATCGAAAGCGGCATCGATTGTTTTCCAGCTCCAGAATCCACTGAGCCACCAACCTCCTCTGACTGCCTCTGACTACAGTCGCTTCATATGGAACTACATACGGCTGGAGAATGAGCATCTGTACAACTGCGGCAGATTCCGAGCCACGCGCGACATCCACTTGGCGGCACTCAATCCCAAGCAGGAGCGCATGCTCGAGAGCATGATGGGGGAGTCCGAAGGGGCGACGAGTGGCCGCAACAGGCCTGACGAGCGACGCCGTCTGGGCAAGGAATACTTTTAGAGCGACCCTCGGTCTCTGGCCCCGTCTCCTGGCCGCTACTGCAGCTGCGCCGATCTCCATTATCCATTGCCCAGTTAGCCGTTCATGATAATAGCCCTCCGTCATCGTCATCGTCATCGTCATCCACGTTGTCATTTCAGCCACTTCTTTAATTAATTCATTTGTGCAAAAAGAAATAAAGGAAATAAAATAAATAAACGCTGCCGAGTGAAAGAGCAGCTTAACATGCAGACATCGGGTATTGGGTATCGGGTATGGGGAATCAGGGGATCGCGGATCGGGGATCGCGGATCGGGGATCGGGCATTGGACTAAGCAGCGACACGCGCCAAACCGGCTCAGCAGCTGCACCCAAATGCAGTCTGGCCAACAGGCTCCTCCTGCTTCCTCTCCCTCTCAGTCTCTGTCTCCCTTTCTACTCAAGTAACAATTGTCATTGCATGCGAGTCAGGCACTCAGACTCGTAAACTGGGACTCGAAGTCGGAGTCGCAGTCGGAGCTGGAACTTGGAATCGCTGATCAGTTGTTAAAATGATCTTTTAATTACCGCACGTTGAGCTTTGATTTTTTAATTAGTGAAGTGATTCGCTTCCAGGCCAATGACGCTGCCACTCAATTCATCATGATGAGCAGCACTGCACCATCATGGTGATCACCTCTTGCTGACCAACAGGGATCTCTGACAACGGCAAAGGAGATCCTCATCCTCACTTGTTCGCTGGTTGTTTATGGCCTCAGTTTTTGTGCTATTCATCGAGTTATCTTGCATTTTGTAATCTTAGAATAACGATTAGCGAAAGCATACTAAGATGCAATATGAGTGCTCTGGAAGGCATGACCTGGTTTATCTGGTTAATCAACTAATTTGGCTTGCTAGTTAGAGCATACTCTTAATCTCATTATATAAACGTGTACAAGGTGAGAGTAAGGTGCAATGAGTAAGTCTAAAGTAAGAAACTTCTCCTGAAAATCGGATGAGTTTTGATCGTTTGTAGGCGTGAAGAGATTAGCCAGAGCATTCCTAGCTGATTGAAACTGTTCAACCCAGCATTTTGTACATTAAGAGATGATTTAATATCATTTAACATCCGCATTCGATTGAAGTAGGAAGCTGGAGTACGGAGGGTATAAATTCCTCAAAATTTGAATTTATTTTCAAACCTGATTTTATTTTGAAGAGATGGTGATTAATTATTGACAAAGTTAAGGGAGTGGGAGTTGGGGTTCAGTTAAGGTTTGTTTTCTCGTTAATTTCTTAAATGCTGTCGGGGGTCCGGGGTGGATTTAACAAATTGTTAAGCGGCTTAAAGGTTGCCGTATTTTGGGTTCAGTTTGTCGCGACAAGGATTTGTTAGCTCTGGAATGCTTAGATCATCACTTCATCAACTCTGGTATTTTGATCCTTTGTCATCCAATCTAATGGTTAGATCTTGAATTTGACCTGGCATCCATTTTCAGCTGAGCCTAAGCCGATCTATAACCTTTCAACTGACTTGATCCATCTTATGACCCTAGCTGACATTCACTCACCCCTGTCGGACGTATTCCTCCAAACCGGTTGAAGTCCTGACTCCAGGCCCCCTTCCTTTGCCGGCTTCTGCTTGTTGCACATTAATAGTCATCCATTTAAACACGGCTGGGCAGCCCCTTCATTCCTGGCTGCCCCTCAGTTCAATGCGATGACTATGACGATGACGATGACTATCCAATTGGCAACAAGCAGCGATAGAGAATGCGCAAGACGGTAGTGGGGGGACAGGGACTGAAACTTAAGTCTGGCCTAGTCAATTTATCTGTCCCTTGAGTGGTTATGGTTATTATACCCTGTAGACACTATAAAAGCGCGTTTCTATTACAGGATAAACTGCTCAACAGTCGGAAGGGCGACCCTATTTTAATATTACCCTGGAACTTCTTATGTTATATTGAAATAAAGATTCATTTTTTTATTATACGAGTATAATTTATGGATTCCAAACTGAATCTAGGCTTCAGTTCTTAATATACCTTATAAATATTTACTTTTAATGCTCATTTCCATTCTCATTTAATAATTTTTTATTAATAAATAGTGATTATATTAAAAACAAATGGAAATTTCGTACTTTTATAGATCGGAGCTTGCTTATATTTGGTTTTATTTTCGTTTCTAGATGATTCTAAGATCTGTCGAATCAGAAGTCGACAGTAAAGTTCTTAAGAAGGTTTTTTCAATCTACAAATTAAAGTAAAGTTCTTAAGAATTAAGATTCAATCAACAAATTCGGGCAAAAATGAGGAAAACAATGTAAATTATGTAAAGAAATAAACAATAATTGAGAAATATGAGTTAATATTTTATATTTGAAAACCGACTGTGAGGTGTGTGCTGGATTACAGGGTATCGCCTGGTTGTGCACTGACTTGCTGCTTATGCTATTAGATTGAGCTGGGCACGAGGCAAACATAAATTTGCCATCGATGTTGTTGTTGTGTTGTTGTTGTTGTTCGGGTTGTTGTTGCTGGTAATGACAAATGCAATTTATGCTGCTTGTCGCGACAACAACGGCAACTGCGCTGATGTTTGCTTATGGGATACAGGCTGAGGGGGAGACAGAGCAGGAGGGGCAGGATGTGGCAAGTGGCAGTGGCAGTAGCAGTGGCAGTGGCAGTGGCAGTGGCAGTGGCTGTGTTGTGCTATGTACAGTTGCCAATAGTTGTTATTGCTGTTTTTCTCGTTGTTCTTAATTGTTGTCAGCGCTGTCTTGCAGCGCATCAGTTGGCTGCAAGTTGGCCAACAGACTGCCTAACATGGCTCACAGCGGGTGCAATATGTCTGGCTGCTGTTGTTGTTGATCTTGGTACAGTTTGCAGCACACGCGCCAAAAGCGAGCCACAACAAGCACAACAAACAAAACAAACACTGAAAGCAAAACAAACCAGTCGAAAGATAACAACCAAACAAACAATCCAATCCGATCCGAATCCGAACCGAACCGATCCAGGAGGGGGGAGAAGAAATTGAATAAAGAGGAGTTCTTCAGTGCACCCAAATGGAATATGTCAGAGTTGCTTTCAAAAGTTTTCAAGGAAATTAAAACAAGAAAGGTCGGCTATCTTCGGAGTGCCGAAGCTATATACCCTAGCAGGAATTCATGGGAGCCATGTGGTCCGAGTTTGATAAAATGATAGGAAACTATTTGAAGTAGTATGATAAAACTCTCACTTAGTTTGGATAAACAAAAACTTTGATTTAGTGATCCGATTTTGATCAAATTTGGTCAGATTGTATAAACTATTTAGAGACTCTTTACACATTTCGAGACAAAATTATAATACCCTCTGCTAAAGTATAGTAAGTAATAACCTAATATAATGGTCCCTTAAAGGTCCTATTCAAATCTACTTGATTATCATCCGAAACCGAAGGATGGCCGAAGGATTAGAGGAAATACCCTCTGCTAAAGTATAGGAAGTAAAACACCTAATATAATGGGAATTATTTAAAGGCTCCTATTCAAATCTACTTGATTATCATCCGAAACCGAAGGATGGCCGAAGGATTAGAGGAAATACCCTCTGCTAAAGTATAGGAAGTAAAACACCTAATATAATGGGAATTATTTAAAGGCTCTATTCAAATCTACTTGATTATCATCCGAAACCGAAGGATGACCGAAGGATTAGAGGAAATACCCTGTGCTAAAGTATAGAAAGTAAATCACCTAATATAATGGTCCCTTAAAGGTCCTATTCAAATCAACTTGATTATCATCCGAAACCGAAGGATGGCCGAAGGATTAGAGGAAATTCCCTCTGCTAAAGTATAGGAAGTAAAACACCTAATATAATGGGAATTATTTAAAGGTCTATCAAATCTATGATTATCATCCGAACCGAAGGATCGCCGGTAGAGGAAATACCCTGTACTAAAGTATTCGAAGTTAAACACCTAATATAATGGGAATTATTTAAAGGTCCTATTCAAATCAACTTGATTATAATCCGAAACCGAAGGATGGCCGAAGGATTAGAGGAGAGCCTTAATATATTAGAGTGTGGGAACTGCGAAAACTTAACAAATCAGAGTTCCTGATCACTTTTTTCTTACAATACTGCCAAATATCTTATGATGTGGCACACAAATCCATAATCAGAGCATTGTTCAGCCATAAAATAAACTGAGCATAACTTAAATAACTTTGAACTCTCACTCATGAATAAATATAAATATTTATAGTTCTTAGCAGCGATCTTTGGGCCGAAATCACTTTCTGATTTTGGGCATGCGGCTAAATAAATAAATGATTTGACAGCCAACTTGGCATCAGCTGCATTTCCAGATTGTTGTGCCTCGAAAATGGCGCGCAAACAACAACAAACAACAACAACAACAAACAACAACAACGACAACAATCAGCAACTGGTGTACAAAGTCCACAACTGTTTTTGGTAGTCGAGTGTCTTGACTTGGCCCTCGGTTTAAGCCCTATTCCAGGCGAGCTGAGCGGGGCTCGTGCTAAATTTAGCCAGGACGAGCTGCAGGCAGCGACGAGGCACGGGACAGTGAGCGGGGCAACATGCAACATAAACATATGTATACATAATATATATACTATATACTTTATATAAATGTATGTGGCAAACAAGTTTAGCTCTTTTTCCTGGTTCTTGTGCGCTGCCACGCCATCAATTTCAATGCGGCTGCTGCTGTTGCTTCTTCAGCTGCTCCTCCTGCTCCACATCCACGTTCACATCCACTCCTTGCCCCTCCCGCCTCTCCGGCTGGCTGCAGCACGCGCCCGTGCCGCACGTTCAGTGACAGCTTCAAGTGCTCCAAGAGATTTGGCAGACGCTGCTCATAAATTTATGTGGCAGTCATCTGATTGCCTTTCTGCTGCCTCTTCCCGCTTCCCGCTTCCCTTCCCCACTCCTCTCCTCGTTTACTCTTGCCTTTTTTTGCACTGTTAAGTTGTGCGCATAAATTGGCTGTGTGGCAAGTTCTAAGCCGTTGCAAGCAGCCACCGTTGGCCATTCGCCATTCGCCGCTCACCTGGCACCTGGCGCTCCTGCCCCGCCTCACCCCGAGCCGCCGAAAGCTGCTTAATTTCTGCAGCTGCCTTTTGGGGCTCCCCGCAGCTGCAGCAGAATCAGAATCAGCAGAAGAATTGGAATCAGCATCAGAAGAAAAGGCTTGGATCGTCCCAAAGCCTTTGATTAGCGACGGCTTCTATTAATCGGATTATCGCCTTTTAAATGGCGCTCAAACATTGGACTTATCCTGGCTACAGGGTTAATTTGGCCATTATATTTCTAATGGGAATATACAATCAAATCCCGAGCCAGGGACAGAGCAGATCATTACACCCCTAAAGAGGGTTTCCGACTTCACAAAGTATATGACTAAATTTTCTCAAAGTCTGAGGGTTGTATCCTATAACTGCCATAGAAAACACTCGGATGAAGAAATCGTTTTTGTATGAAAAACCTTGTTGCTTATACAGATATTTCATTTAAACTCAGCAAATGTGAGCTATATTATAGTTTATATAGTTTGTCCTTACTTCATCAAAATTGAAGCACATATAATATGATTTACATTGGATCAATCGGTCGAAAATTGAGTTTTTGTATACAAGTTTTCCGCACACCAAAGAAAGCAGTTCCTTCTTGTTATACCCTAGCAGAGGGTATTCTATTTACTCCCTGTACCCATAAAATGGGTAAAAAGGGGGTATTGGATTTGTGCAAAAGTATGTAACAGGCAGAAGGAGATATCTCTGACCCTATAAAGTATATATATTCTTGATCAGTATCAAAAGAGATTTCGATTTGGCCATGTACGTCTGTCTGTCCGTCTGTCCGGATGAACGCATCGATCTCAGCAACTATAAGAGACACTAAATTTCGAATGAAGGTTCTGTATACCATACGCAGATCAAGTTTGTTTCCGATCAGATAACTCCCCCCGTTCCCACGCAATTTGATCAAAACGTTTTACAGCCACACTTTTAAAGATATAGCTTTGGGATTAAGTCACTCTTAATCTACTGTCCAAATTTCAAGTCGATCGGATAATAAACACGGAAGAAATTCACGAAACAAATTTCAGTACTGGAGCGAGGGTACTGTGTACTGCGAGGTGGCAACACCGCGTATGCTGTGGCTCGCGTGTGTGCGGCTTTGTGTATGTGTGCGTGCATGTGTAAGTAGACGAACATATGATTGGAAGTTTGAGACCTGGGTACAGGGAGTTTCGTAGTCGGGTATATTCGACTAGAGCATTCTTACTTGTTTTGTATCGAAATGTTAAAGGCACTGAAGGAGACGTTTCTGACCCAACAAAGTATCTACATATATTCAGAATCAGCTTGAACAGTCGAGTCGATATAGCGATGTCCGTCTGTTTCTATGCGAATGAAACTTGGCACCGATCCTTTCCTTTGCTGCAGGCAGTACATATATCGGAACTGGCTGGATCTGACCACTATAACATATAGCTGCCATAGGAATAAACGGTCGATAATTATGTTTTTGTATGAAAAACTTGTTTGTTTATGAAGATATCCTTACTAAACTCATCCAAACCGAGTCTTTGGAGAGTTTATACAATCTTACATTACTGCTAGGGTACATAGCTTCGGCACGCCGAATATATCAGTTCTTTCTAGGAATTCCAGATGTTCGGACTACAAAACATTGCTTATAACTTTTGTTCCATTAGAACTATGAGTTATTACAATTATCACCGCCAGTTGAAAACCCTGGTCTAATCCTGGCAGTACTGGAAGTGGGGCCGTTACTTTTGGCTCTAATCGTGGCCTAGTCGCTTAGCGGCCTGTGTTGGCCGTGGGCGGGCAAAGTGGTAGGCGTGGCCCGCCCCCTGTTGCTGCTATCCTTACTAAACTCATCCAAACCGAGTCTTTGGAGAGTTTATACAATCTTACATTACTGCTAGGGTACATAGCTTCGGCACGCCGAATATATCAGTTCTTTCTAGGAATTCCAGATGTTCGGACTACAAAACATTGCTTATAACTTTTGTTCCATTAGAACTATGAGTTATTACAATTATCACCGCCAGTTGAAAACCCTGGTCTAATCCTGGCAGTACTGGAAGTGGGGCCGTTACTTTTGGCTCTAATCGTGGCCTAGTCGCTTAGCGGCCTGTGTTGGCCGTGGGCGGGCAAAGTGGTAGGCGTGGCCCGCCCCCTGTTGCTGCGCCCATTCGCAGGCGCAGCCGCAGCCGCAGCGGCAGCTCATTATGGATATTCGCTGGGCTTGTTGAGTGTGGCATGCAGAATTGCAAATGATGTGGTGCACGCTGGGGCAGGCGAAATCAAAATGATTATGGCCAGGCTAGGCGGGGGGCAGGGGGCGGTGGGCGATGGGCGGTACTGTGACTGCGACAAGTGCATTTCGGTTGCGAAAACGAATTTCAATTTAATTAGCTGAACGGGCGACCTAAAGCAGCCACAGCTGCACACACAACTTGTTGTATGTGTGTGAGTGTGTGTGCAGCTAAAAGAATGCCAATGTAATTGCCACAAATTGTTGCCAGCGCTGCACGACACAACAGCAACAGCAACAACAACAACAGCAAGCATTCGCAAAATTATGATAATTGACAACAAGTCGAATTGGCAGTCGCGATTTCAACATTGCTGCACACCCAGAGATTCGATTGACTCCAACATATGCATGTCCATGCGAGTGGGGCTAAGTACAGGTCTGAGCCCCAACCACAGTCGCAACCACAACCACAGGCAGCTCCTCCCCGCATCGGGATGTGGGCGGCGCAGGAAGCAGTCGGGCCAAGCATTTCCTAGAACGATGCCTTCTATCGCAGAATGCAGCTCTGGTTCCGGCGCATGTATCGATACTCGCAGCATCGAAATTCCAAGTACTTGACCCACAAAACTGCGAGTTGGCATCCCAGTCATCACTCTTGATGTGCAATTGTCATTCTCACTTCAAATACGTTCGATACTTGTCCCAAAATTCAAATATCATTTCACTTGCAATCATACTTAATGCTAGTTTCATTCTTCCTACATCCTCTTTTCAATGAAATGTTAAGATTGAGTGGCAACACCGCGTTGAAAAGTTGGCAACACCTCAGCGACGAGTTGACAGCGCTCTTCGAGCTCACAGCTAACGGCCAAGGCTCGCCATTACCATTTGGTGCTGCCATATGTGCTGTGTACTGCGAGGTGGCAACACCGCAATGCTGCCCCCGTGTCGCATATTTAACCTGACAAAACTTTACAAGGCAGATGAGCTAATGCGAACGCAAGAGACTGCATTTTTAAATGTTTTTGTTAGCTTCTCCTGAGAGACTCGGCGCATTTCTCGCTTCTTCCATCAAGTTCTCCAGCTCAAAGCTTGGGATGCGCTGTGATATTCCAGGGTCAAGTCAGCTGATGACGACGAGGGCGCATTTGTCTAAGCGGATTTGCTGGCTACTGTTGGACTGTGTTGAAATATTGGGCTTGGATTGGAGAGACTCAACAGTTTGTGCTTGGCGTGCGTGGTTGCCCAGAGGAGGCAACAGGCAAGTTTGTTGCCACTCTTTGGTTTCTCCGCTCCGTTGTCCCTTGATTAACTGCGGACCTCAGTCCTGACTTGGCCTGGCCTGGCTTGGCTTCGCTTTGGCTTTTGGCGCTCAATTCGAGGATGCCGCGCGCCTGACTGCCCCAAGTGGCACATAAAGAACACGAAACACAACACAAAAAGCCCCAAAACAAAAGACGCACAAAGTCAACTAATGGCACTTGAAAGCCATCTTGGCAGCACCGAAGACTTAATACTCTTGCAGAGCTGCCAAGCTACAAGCAACACTCAGTTCTCGACAACTGCATTATGATATTTATATACACTCATCCGATGTGATCCAATTGACATACATAGCTTGTTGTTACTCAGGCATCATCGCTTCCCTCATTGCCAAGGCCTACTGTGTCCACAGCATTCCAAACTAACATTCGAGGACCAACCCTTGGGTTCCAGATTTGCTCAGTTCCTTGCACGCCGAATATAGTCATTCCTTCTTATAGGAAATAAGTTGTATATGAATGATATAGATAGATATCATATAGTCAAAAATGTTTAAATACAATTTTAATTGTTGTACGCTTGTAGTTCCCAACTAGTTTGAGCGCAAACTTAATGTGTTGGCTATTTTCATTAAATGTCGCCTATAATTCCCAACCAGTTTTAGCGAAAACCTAATGGAATGGTCGTCATTGCGTCGAAATATTTAGAATCAAGCCTTGTGGCTGATATCTCACTAATTGTTTGTTCTGTTTTATTCTTTTCGAAATGAAAATGGAATATAAGATTGTTATAATCAGAAAATATTATTTTCTTTCTGGTTCAATCTAAGCTGATCAACGAACTCCCGAATTATGAATTGGGGGTTCTATTAAACCAATGCATACCATGTTTTTTTAAGTTAATGCAAACACTTGTAAAATCCTTCAGTTTGGATTTCTGCCTTCACTTTTAATACACCACGGGCACAAAAAGCCTTGTAATCCGCAACTGAAGCTCTAAAGGAGCATCTTTAATCATAATTAAGTAATTTTGAATGTTATATATAAAAGTAAATCTTAATATTCAAGCTAATTATTAATCTCGTCTGGTTCAATTGATTCTTTAAAGTGCATTGCCTCGGAGGATAATAAAGTAAATTTAATTACGTGCTGTTTAGGTTATCCTTGATCATTTCACGTTAAGAATCAAGTTCATATATATGTATATCATTTTTTGAGTTATGATATTTTTATCACTAAATCGGTTTCCTCCAGTTTTTCAAATTGCTGAAGTGTAACCTGATGAAAATCATCCGCAACTGAAGCTCTAAAGGAGCATCTTCAATGATAACCAAGTAATTACCTATATTTAAATAAGTTCCAAAGGAATAATATAAAAGTTAATCTTAATATTCAAATTAATCATAATGCTATTATTATTTATCTTGGCTCGTTCAATTGCCTCGTCAAAGTGTTGTGTATCAGCTCTGTGATCTGTCTCGGAGGACAATTCAAGTCCTGGGCTGCAGTCCTATCAGCTCCAAATATAGACTGACATATTTTGGTGCCAACTCTGTTGTGGGTAGCTCTTAAAGGCGGGATTTAGTGAATTTTGTTTAAAAATGCAACGACCTAGTATTAATATTTTGTCGTAGTGGAGGAGAATGAGGTTATGTGCTCTTTCAAATATTTGTCAGCTATATAGTATATTTAAGTCGGTCATATTTGGTCCTTCTAAGGAGTACACTGAATCTACATTATATCTTAAAATAGAGTTTGTTAAATAGTTATTCGAAAAGAAAGTTTTTCAAGCTACAGCTTTATATATTCGACCGATCGTTATGGCAATTGTGGGATATACTGGTTCGATCCGACCGGTATATACTATTTGGCGAAGTTCTAATAGCCTATGGAAGGGTATGAGATGATAATAAAAGGCATTAAAGCTAACTGGGAGCAACTTGGCCAGGCTCAGTCGAGGCAGAGCGCTAGCCTCGGTTGCTGTTTGAGCTTATTTGTGGCTGGCCATGAACGGCTGGGGAACCTAAAGGCAGCCCCTTTGCCTTCCCCCTCCGCGCTCTCCATGTGGGTCTGTCTGTTTGTTTGTTTGTCAGCTTGTTTGCTGGCTGCCCCCTTGATGCAACCTCAATAACAATATTTTGTTCGTTTTCTCGTTTCTCGCGAGCTTCTACGTTGCTGCTGTTTTTTTTTTTTTTTTTTTTGGCTTTTTCTGCTGCTGCTTCGCGTTGCACGTTGATTTTGAAAGCCAGCCAGAAAGAAAACAAAAACAAAAAGCAAACGGCGACAGCGACGACGACGACGACGACGACGACGACGACAACAACAAACGACGAAACTCGTTAAGTCTGTAAACGTGTTTTCATACCTTTTCTCTGCCTATTTCGTATTTCTTTTCAGCTCTTGTGCTGATCTTAACTGCCGCCATTTTGTTTGGCTTTGGCAGCGCGGCAAGCCTCAACTGGCAGCTCGCTGCTGCGGCATTTCTGGTTTTCGAACTCCAACCAAGTTGGCATCTCGTTCTCCACAGCCCCAGTCTCAGTCTCAGTCCCTGGCCCAGCTCTACAAGCAAAAGTTCATTTGCGCTGTGGGGAACATTTTACTTCGAACCGGGAGATAATTTCCCATTGGGTAATGCGCTCACGCCTGTTCGAAATATGCATTCGAATTTGTCTAAGCCTGGACACACTCCAAAGTTTGGTTCTTCGGGAAGTTGATATTGTTGCTTAATTTATTACTAAATACATTACTCTCCAATCTGATTAAGCTGTAGTAAATGCTTGAACAGAGTTCTGTGTTTATAAAAGTTTATTCAAAACTTATAGATATATCAAAATACGACTATCGTAATAACATTTTTTATACGAGTACACCCTCTCTATATACCATTGCCGTTTAACCAAATTTGGTCTAAGTGGACCACTACATCTTGTAACTGCAAGGGAATGTACCTATTGCACCCGCAAATTATTCATTTAATTGGGCAATCCATTCAGAACAAAACAAATAACTTGGGCACCATGCTTGCTGCAAATAAAAAGCTCGCACAAAAGTATGCAACGCATTTTCAACCGCCTGCTGCCGCCGCGACAGTATTCAGCCAACACACAATACACTTACCGTGGACAACAACCAACTGAGAGAATATCCCACGCAAGTTGCGCATTTGAAAGACGTCCTACTATTTAAAAGAAAGATTAATAAATTATTTGTATTCTTTGCTACACTTTAAATGTAATTTTAAATCAAAATGCAACACAAATATTTGAGTGTGATGGATGCCCTCCCGTGTACCCTTTAAGCTGCAAATAAATTGGGTTTTGGTAACTGGCAAGGGTACAAAAGGTTTGGTACTTTTTTGAGCGCTGCTCTGGCGCTGCCACTGCCGCCGTCGCCGCTCACTAACCGCTTGGCAGGGGAAATTTGTTTGCTGCGCTTGGCTGGGAAATTTGTGAGCCGCAGTATTGGGCACGCTCTCAAGATCAACGGACGCTGCTGTCGCTGTCTCCGTCTCAGTCGCTGTCTCAGTCACAGTCACAGTCTCAGTCGCTGTCGCAGTCGCAGCCTCAAACACAAGCGCTGTTGTTGTCTTACACATTCTCTTTTATTTGTTGTTTGTGCATACAATAAATGTGCTTTTTTTCAAGTGAACTCAAAAACCGAACACGAATTTCAAACCAAACAAATTTGTGTGAATTGCAAGCGTGGCAAAAGCCAAAAGCATTAAAACTACTAACTCCAAAATAATCAAAGAAAATGAATTTACTTTGTGTGTATGTGTGTCTCTCTCTGTGTGTGTGTATGTGTGTGTGTGGCATTAAAATGTAACTAAGCCAAACTGCAAAATAACAAAAACAAAGCCAGAAGCAAACTCTAAAAACAAAACAGGTGCAAAATATACAAAATAAAGTTGCCACAAAAAAAAGTAAATTTGCCAGGCAACAACAACAACAACAAGAAGAAGAAGAAGAGGCCACAGAAAAGGGTTTCGTTTCCTTCCCTTTGCGGAAGTAGCAAGCCCCTTGCCGGCCCGCCGCCCCGTCTCTGTCCAGGCGACGTCTTCGCCATGTGCTGAGCGAAATAAGAAGCAGAAGCAGTAGCAGAAGGAGAAGAAGAAGCAGGGCAACTACAGCAGCAACAACAATTAGCACAAATGGATACGGTGGCCATTAAAACGGCGCCGCCGCATGCGCCGCTCGCCACAGTCCAGCAGCAACAACAACAGCAACTGCAACAACAACAACAACAACGCCAGACATCGAATTCACCCGCAACAATTGGCGATAATGTCTACAACAACAAGAACAACATTGGCGCATTTTTTCAGACCTGCAAGGTAAGAAGAAGAAGAAGAAGAAGCAGATGAGATGATGATTAGCGATGAGGGTGGGAAAACCCCGCGGAAGCGCGGAAACAAAACTGTGTAGCTGACGGCATTGGCATCCAAAAGAATCCCAAGACTTCATCGGGTGATCAAACCATAGGAGTACTGAGTAGCTCGGAAATAACTATTTAACGTTGATCGGGCTTGGGATAGCTTGAAGGATCCTTCCTCTTGGGATGAGCCAGATTAATAAACAAACTAATGCGGAACGACCCCTGAAGCATATTATTCACCCCGAGCCTGTATTCTTCACTCGAAATCACAAGGATAGCCATACAGTGCATACTCGATAGGATGAACTTTATTAAAACTCCCTTGTTCTCTTTGGGGTAGTGATCAAAAGATAGGATGAACTTTATTAAAACTCCCATGTTCACTAAGAGCCTGTATTCTTCACCCGAAATCACAAGGATAGCCATACAGTGCATACTCGATAGGATGAACTTTATTAAAACTCCCTTGTTCTCTTTGGGGTAGTGATCAAAAGATAGGATGAACTTTATTATAACTTCCATGTTCACTAAGAGCCTGTATTCTTCACCCGAAATCATAAGGATAGCCATACAGTGCATACTCGATAGGATGAACTTTATTAAAACTCCATTGTTCTCTTTGGAGTAGTGATCAAAAGATAGGATGAGCTTTATTAAAACTCCCTTGTTCACTACACTCGACAGAATGAACTTTATTAAAACTCTCTTGTTCACTTTGAGGTAGATCATCCTATCGAGAGTGCACTGTATGGCGATCTTTATGATTTCGGGTGAAGAATACAGGCTGGGGGTGAAATATATGCTTCAGGTTCCGCTGTTCGCTCTAAAGATTGTTAAAGAAATTGAATTTCCTAAAGGAGTATCGCATAATTAGGTTTGAAATGTGCTATATCGTTAAGCATATTATGATTCCTTGCTCCTTGTTCGGATGGCGTGGATCCTTCCTTCCTCACAACCTAGAAGTTTCAAAGTAATCTCGGGCATACTATCTGCATATATATGATTCCATGCTGCTCGTTCGGATGGCGTGGATCCTTCCTTCCTCACAACCTAGAACTTTCAAAGGAGTCTCGAGCTTACTATGTACAGATAAACATATATATATATATATCTGTACATTGAATCGCAAACACCTGCAAGAATGATAGATTCGTGAGCTTGCCACAGCCACAGCTGGCTAGAACTGAAGTAGGTTTATTGTCTTAACTTGAGTCAGCTTTATGAAACTGAATAAATATTCGTAGAGTTGACTCTGCAGCTGAGGGTCAATTCAATTCTCAATTCTCAGTTGTCAGCTGGGTTCTCAGAGCCCAGTTCTCAGTTCTCAGCGAGTTCAACTGTACTCCCTAGAAAGCAAATGTTAGTGAGACTCGTAAACAAACATAATAAAAGCATTTCTTGAAATGCTCGCCCGTTACAATGAATTGTCACAATTATGCGCTTTATTTACAACTTTTACGAGCAACAACAACAACAACACTATAAACAACCTGCTGCGTGGGCTGCAAAGAACTTTATTCAAATTCTATTGCAGTTGACAAACCAGAAAAATAAAACACTACAAAACTATAAAGAAAAATGATATAATTTTGTGTGCTAGCGCGCACTTTAATTGCATTGTCATACAGTGGCTGAGGGAGAGGGAGAGTGAGGGGGAAGGGAAGGGGTAACGGCACACCTGAACCTGACATTTGCATGTTTCACCCGATGCTCAATAGTGTGAGCTATGAGTTGGGATTGAGCATGCCTAACATACTTAGGGGGGAAACCGACAATTAATTATAGACTCCGAAAAAGGTCATGCTTGTAAACCCGCCAGCATTCCTCACATTCCTGACATTCCCGACTTATAGCCCGAAGGTACATCTGTTGATCCTGCAACGCTGAAACCAGGAGTGAGATTTACTGTACGACAAACCATTTAGGAGATATGGCTTCCCAAAGGCCATGTTTGCTCCTGTTGCTACAATTCTCAACATGCAGGATATTATGACCCTGGTATCGAAAGTATAGCTCACAAATGTCACCCTAGCTCCTAATTTGAAGCTGTTTTCCGTTCGAAAATAGAAAGATGAAAGGTTTGGTTAGATTTGCTCAACACGCACTTCAGATTGAGTTTGGTTTGCCGCCGGAAATGTCACAGAAACCCAAACAAAAACACAAACAATTGTCGCACACTTGTTATGTGCTATACCCTGTAAAGGGCTGCCTGCGTGGGGTATATTGGCAAAGGGTAGGGGTGGGAATCGCTCCATGCATAGTTGATAAGATTCAGATACTATAGCTTACTTGGAGATGAGTTAAAGAGCAACTCGCAAGTCGAGCAGCCAGATTGGGCTCCCTGCCCCTGTTGATGCCCCCGAAGGAAGTGTTGGCCATTTAGCAAGTGCCTAAGCTTTTGGGCCAACTTACAGTCGGGGCTTGCATAACGAAGGCGTCTGAGTTGGCTGCGACTGTAACTATTCATAACAACGAGTACACCCAGTGAGTGTGCGAGTGTGTGCGTGTGTATTAGCGGTGCAGCAAGTGCCTAAACATTGCGAGGGTTGCCAGCTGCCTTCGCAGGCAGCAGACCCAAATCTTTCAAATGCGCCCTTGAGCTGCCGGCGCACAGAGAAGTGAGAAATGGGAAATTGTAAATGGAAAATGGAAAATGGGAAAACTGACAGGCAGACAGGCAGGCGGTGCGAAGGGACGGCTCTCAGCCAAATATCCTCCTGAGAACTGAGCTCAGTCCTGCTGCCATTGAGCTGGGCATGCGTGTGCACAACAATAGCTGCAAGTACAAGCGGCAAGGCTAACCGAGCTGTAGATACCCTGTATCGTGTGTATTACTTGCGTTTGCAGGGGAACTGCGGCAGATAAGCGGAGAGAACGGAGCAGCATGCCCCATGCCACTTGTTGCCTACAGGGTATAGCTGCCTGCTTAACTACCTCACTCTTGCCGCCTTTCTACCTGTCTACGCATTCATCCTGCACTTGAGCCGCACACACACACACACACACACACACAAGATTCAATCCACCCGCTGCTTATGCAACTGTCTCCCTCTCCCTCTCCATCTCCATCTCTCTCCCTTTCCCGCCCGCTCGCTCCGTTGCGCTGAAATTCAAGCTGCAAATTCGTCGCATTTCTCTTGTCGCGAGCTTCGTTTAACATTTAATTGAATTTTCCGCGGCTGGCTCTTAATTTAATTATGTCAGTCAACGTTGCAGCACACACACACACACACACACACACACATACATAGTTAATTTGAATGCGCGGAAGCGGAGCAGAAAATAGTTGAAGAAATGTGGCTTCAAAATGTATTTAACACGCAAACATTTGAATTCATTTATAAAGTTCAAATGTGATTTTGAAACGATTTTATGCTAATCAATTGGGTGGAATTGAGGCTGCGCCTTGCGGGTGGGGCACTGCCATCGCCCAGGGGGGGGGGGGGAGGGGGGAATGTGGGGGGATTTGTCGCTAACAGCAACAGCAAATATGCGCAGCTGGGCAGCGATTTCAAATTCATGCGCGATGATATCAACAACAACAACAGCAATAACCTCTATAAATATGTGACTTAAGTAGCAACAACAACAACCACAACAACAACAACAACCACAACAACAACAACAACCACAACAACCACAACAACAACCACAACAACAACAAGTGTAGCCCCAGCAACAGGTTGAGCATAAATTATGACCAAAAGTATTATTTTTTTCTTAATTTTTTGTTGGTTTCTTCTGGCCAAGTTTTCTTCTTGCCGCCCCAAAGGGAAATTTGTTGTGCGCTATGCTGGCAACTTTCACAAAGATTTGGCCAGCAACAACAACAACAACAACAAAAATTACAACAACAACAGCAGCCACAGCAACCACATTGATTGAATATTATTTTGTATTTTCATTTCTGTTTTTCTTCTTCGCTTTTTTTGGCGACATTTTGCTTGCCAGCGCAAGTTTGTTGTCTAAGTCTTTTGTTTTCGCACTGCCCTGCGCTTGCTGTGTGCCCCAAGCTGGTTATGTAATGCGGCAATTATGGCCACAAAACGTGTAAGAACCACAATTTCTATGTCAGCCTACTTTGTAAGCCGAAAGATGGCCAAGAAAGCGATAAATGAAAATACGAGTGATGAATTGGCGGCTAGGACTGGCAAAAAGGCAGTGGAAAAGCACAGTTATCGCTTGATATTATAGTTTAATAACCCCATGCGAATTCATACTATGTATCTGGAACTGAAACAAGTCAATTATATTATTTTTATTGTATGGAAGTCTTGGAAGTGCTCGAATCGGCTACTACAGACGGGAAGCCTCAAAGAAATTCGTGAGAACGGGTGGGTTATAAAGCACAGTTAGAAGTCGATTCTTTACAGTATTCGCCCTTTCATTTTGGGCTGAGCAGGGAGTACAATAGAACTTATAGCTCGCAGTTAATACCCTTTTGATACTGCCTGGACTAAGGACTAGAAACAACTGGAGTAGTAATGTTTAACCCTCTGCGGGCCCAGTTGAACTAAATGAAACGAATGTTTTATATGTGCGTGGGTGTTCAGCTGCTTCCCAAGCAAGCTATCCAAAAGAGGAAACAAACACACACACACACCAAAGGGGAAGTGGGAAAGATAATGAAATTATTTCCTGTTTTGGCTGCTTACAAGATAATTAATCCACATCGATGTCAAATTGACATGTGCGCAGCAAACGACATCGCCGACACTGACTCCGAATCCGAATCCGAATCCAATTCCGATTCCCCCTCCGATGCCGATTCCAATTCCAATTCCGACTCCGACGTCGTAAAACTGTCCAGGAAAGGAAGTCATTAGCTCTGCCCATGTGTGTAAGTGTGTGAGGAAACAATGCCTAAACGGTTCGGTCAAAAAATGACCAAAAATTAGCAAGGCCATTACAGAAATTTACCGATTGGGGGGCCATTAGCACGTGCTGAAGAGCCGCACAGTGGGACGAAATGAACGCGTTTTCACCATGCCAAATGGCATCTAAATTGTTTTCCCATTGAGCCTCAGAAAATATGGTTTTCTATTCGTGCTTAAATGGTTTCTGATGGTATAAACCGAATAGATATTACACACCAGTTCAAAGTTATTAATTAAAGACCATTTCGCCCACTGTGTGCTGGCCACCACGCCCACTGTGTGCTGGCCACCACGCCCACTGTTCAGCCACAGAATGAGCCAATTAAATCAAACGATTTAAAGTAGTTTAGCCTCAATTTACATGAAATTCGTCGATTGTTGTGTGGGAGGCGCCGGCCCACGCCCTCGGCCAGCGGAAGTCCAAGTCAAAACATGGAAAATGGAAAATGCGTTGGCCACTCCACAGCACTTGACTTGGACTGGACCCAACTAACTTGGCCGTCACGGGGGAGCTGTAGGTGCAGAGGAGAGTCGAGACAATGCCAGCGACATGTAATAGCCAACTCACTTTAGCTTCAAGTGTGAAAGGCTAAATGCGTAACATGGCGAATGTTTTGAGAGCTAACACGAGTTCAGCTGTGGATCAAGTAAGGTACTTTAAGGGCCAGTGAAAGGTTCGCAGAGGCAACCTATAATTATCTACTAACTAAATGAAATGTTCATAGAATAGAAAAGGTTTTCGACTGGTCAATATCAATAGAATAAACGTATGGAATTCACTTCTCACTTTGGCTGTGATTCCATGGTTACCTTATTGATTGTTGGGCTGCGAAGTGAAGTTTCCTTTAGTGTTCCAATTTCCACTCGTCACATGACTTTGCGGATTGAATTCATCATTTGACCAACAATTCATCCTCTGAACGAAAACACTTCAGTGGAAACCGTTGCAGGTCTGCATATCTAGAGAAAAGGTAGAATCGACAGACCGAAAGAAGAAACCTCTTGACTGTCCTAACTAGCTCCAGATTCTGGTTAGAAATTGGTCAAACTAAGCTATCAACTCTGAGTTATCCAAGTGTTGAATGCATTTCAGTATTTTGGGCGAGCTTGATTTGTTGTTAAGAGGTTCTGATAGGAGCCCCTTTAGGCACACAGGCTGCAGTATTATTTTCTTTGCTGAATTTGCCAAATTGTAAGCAAATACGTCCAAAGCGAACTGGCTCGTGCCAGGCCAGGCCAGACCAGGCCACTCCAGTCGAGTCCAGTTCAGGCCAGTCCAGACGAGTCCGGAGTGCAGCTGCGTCGCATTATGGGGCATTTTGGTTGCCCAAATTGTGTGTGGCAGGTAACCGGTTTGTGGATTCTCAGTGGATTTGATCAGTTTGCAGTTTGAAACTGCTCCAATTTGACTGGGGGTTTTTGCGGTAGACGCGTGCTGTGCACTTCTGGTGCAAAGAGTGGCAGACAGCAGGCAGCAGGCAGCGGGCAGCTGACGGCTTTCACTCGGCAGGGCTCAAATGTGGCTCCATTTGTAACTAAGCTGCCACAGCAATCGCTTAGCAGTTGTCCATTGTGCTGCGGCTTGCATAATTAGCTGGCAGGCTGTCTGCCTCCTCATGAGTCATGTTGCCAGGCTGAACTCTGACAGCAGCAGCAGCAACCAAAACTTACAACGCTTGGTGGCATCGTTATGGGCCAGCGACAGCCAGCATCCAAGCCAAGTACACAAGGAGAGACAAAGCGAAACGAGACTTGGCGGGCAAAGCGCCAAAAAACAGAAAAAGATCTAGAGCCAGTCGACAGTTGGCGGACTCTGCGACTGCAGCAAATCTCTAAAGACGTCGAGCCAAAACCGGCTTGGCCAAAACCAAAGCTGGCCCAGACCTAAGCAGCAACCACAAAGCTCAGCAACAAACTCAAAATTCAACCAACAATCGGGTTTGCCGCTTTGTGGCGCTGGCTACAGTTTTGTAGCTGACTGTTAAACTGGTTTCTTGGCCACAACTCTTTGGGCAACTGGGCTCTTGGGTTCTCTTGAGTCTTACACACACACACATCACACACTGTCACTTGTATTGTAGTGGAGATCTTTGGCAAGATGGCGTCAGGGGCAACCGGTTTAAGACTTTGTCTCTTGTTATACACACAGAGATTTTGTTGTCCGTCCCGCCGTCGAGCTTCGCTCACAAGTCTCCAGTCTACAGTCTCCGCTCCACACTCCACAATCCACACACGCTCTACAATCTCCACACTCCACTATCCACTCTCCATTCGCCATTCTCCAAACTCACAGTCTCCTTTGACTCTTTGCAGGTCTTATGGCACTTGGACGCCTTCCGACGCTCGTTCCGGGGCCTCAACCAGCATGTATGCGGGGGCCAAGATTGCATATTCTGCGCTCTGAAGGTGAGTGACTCCGCTAAGCGGGTATTTGTTGTATTCAGCCTGGACACAAACCAGTGCGCACATTTACTTCCTTTGAAAGGCATTGCAAATGGTTTAAACTATAATTTCTGTGTTTACAGCTCGATTTAAACGCTTTGTTTCTTTAAAACATAATTTACATTTTATTTTGCAGCTTATATATTTGATTGCATTTTGTGTTGCATACTTTTAGCTGCACTAGGCCCGAATGTTATAGCCTGCCTCTAGGCAGCCAGAAGATATGAAACTATATACTGCCCAGTTGAAGGAAACAAATGTAGCTAATTACACCAATACTTGAGCAAATATTCAAATATATGACACCCCTGTATATCTGGCAAGAAACGAGAGTCCGGTCTCTGTCATTATTAAGCCATAAACCGAATGGAAATTAGCTGCCCAGGGTCAGTCAGGCAGTTAGACGGGCAGACAGCCAGACTACAGTTTTCCCACTCAAGATTTTCTCGTCGATCTTTTCCATTTAATTGCCGCGTCGCCTTCTGCCGACAGTTGCCAAATCATTTTTCACACAAACACACACTGTTGCAAGTGTATTGTGGCATCTTTTCATCTTGGTCTCGTCAGGCTCATCAGCCTCAAGTGCGTGTTTCCCATTTCCATTTTCATTTCCATTTCCATTGCCATTGCACTGAAAATTCCCACAATTGCCAGCCAGCTCGAAGGGGGAGAATCCCGCACTATTTGCACTCAGCTCTGGCGCATCTGCTGCTGCATCTGCTGCTGCTCTTGTAGGTTTTCCGAGTTTTCCGTTTTTCCCTAGCAGCGAGCAGCGAGCAGAGACAAATCAAAACTCAGCCACCTTTTGAACTCTGACATTCGACTGGTAAACGCTGAAATCCACTGAAATCCACTGAAAACATGCTGCCAGAGTCACGTTTTGGAATTACCAGCGCCTGGAGCTGCGGAATGATCAGTGTGCTTAGAGTCGACATATTTCGATAGATCTGAAATGAAATATCGATGCTATCGATAGTAGAAGCTACTGTACTGAACTATCGAGAGCTGCCAGAACCAGGTACTTATTCCCCCTTAACCCTCGGCCTGTTTCTGCGTTTCTGCGTCGGGGCGTTGACAGGCTGTGTGCGTGTCCGGGGGCAGGACTTACATAGGTCCTGTGACGCCCTGCGTGAAACCTTAATTGCCTGTTCACCCCGCGATACATTGTATGATGAATGTTTCATTTACGCCGTTTAGTGTCATGTTCTGTTCTCACCCAATTATGCAAAGTTCTGGCCAGTGCCTACTTGCTCACGCCCCCCACCCCCAGTCCCAGCCCCAGCCCCGGCTGCGACAGACTGTACATTAAGGAAGCACGTTTGTGGCTGGAGTCTTTTTGGCCTGCAAGGGAATTAAGTGGAAAGCAAAGAAGTCAATAAACTCCAGCCTGGGCAGCGTATCCTCCCTCCTACAACAACAACAACAACAACGAATTTCCATAAAATGAAATGCTCTGCGGTATAAAAAGAAGAAGAAGAAGCAGAAGCAGAAAACCGATTTGAAAACCAGGCTGGAAAAGCGCTTGGGCAACGGGCAGGCAGCCTGCAAAGCAGCCAACTTGATGGTCGATAATGATGATGATCATTTGGCCAAGACAACAACAGCAACAAAACAACAACAACAAGAACAACAACAACGAGAATAGCAGCCTCACATCTTCATGGTTAACCCGTAGGCAACAGGCAGCTCGTGACGACGACGACGACGAAGACGTCGCTGTGGAAAACTCAGCGCCTTTAAGACGCGACTGTACTTTTTCGAGGTTCGCGGCAGGCGCGCTGCCGACTGAGACAGCGGCAGAGCAAGCACAGGGTGTTCCAGTTACCTGTTACTCCTGTGCACGCTCTCTCTCTCTCTCGCTCTCTCAGCGCTCTTTTGGACGTCGCCGCTTGCTTGGCCGAAGTGGAAAGTGTTCCGTCGCCCCTGTCCCGCAGCCCCCTCCTAACGTGGCCTGCTCTTCTGCCTTTTGTTTGATTTGCCTGTTTGTTTTGACTCTGAGCCGCTGTCGCTGTCGCAGTCGCTGTCGACGCCGCTGCGCTTTGTTTTCCCCGTGCCCCCTTTTTACCTTTTACCCGATCGCCTCGCCGGTTGTCATAGAGAGAGCCGTTGACTCTTGACTGTTTACTGTTGACTGTTTTCTGTTGACTGTTTACTGTCGACTGTAGCTGGTGACGCTCCACACTTGTTTCTGCTGTTTGCTGCCACATATTAAACGATACCAGCAGCAGCAGCAGCAACAACAACAACAACAGAAAAGTGGAAAAGAGTGCTCGACTGGGAAATACTGATTAGCTGAGAGGGCACTTTTTATTATCCGATCATTCTGAAACTTTCAGCAAAGATAAACAACAGACCAAGCTGCACGTGTGCCAAATATCAAAACAATATCTTGAAATTTGTGACTGCAAGTCGATATTAAAGATTTCTAGGGTTGCGGGGGGGTTAAGATCCCAAGTATGCAACATAAGTTTGGTGTTCAAGAATCTACATGCCCAATTTGCTATTCCTAACCATTTAGTCTCCTAGTTCGGATAGATTAGCTCTTCATGGGGTCTGCCCCTCCTAGCCCATTTTCACTGCGTACAGGGTATACCAGCTGGCAACCCTCCTCTTGTTTGGTTGGCTTTGCATTAATTATCTTTATGTTTGTAGCCGCTGCGCCCCGTCCCGGCGAAGGCGGCTTTTCCACTTGTCGCCGCTAAATTAATTTACTTCCTCCCCCAAGCGGCCCACACCTGTGTGCCCTGCCCTGCCCTGCCCTTCCCTGCCGTTGCCTGCCGTTCCCAAGTTTAATTATGAATAACTAACTTAAGATTTGACTCAGTCGCCCGTCACGGAGAAGAACAAGAAGAAGCCACACTCGAGCTGAAGAAGACATTGGCCCTGTGAGAAACTCCCACGACGAACAACAATTCTGATCGCCAGATCTGAATCTGGATCGGGATAGGGATCGCCAACTGGGATCTACCATGTGTGCCCAGTTCTTTTAAGGCGTTCAACTTGCCAGTTGATTGTTTTATTTTCACGGCCATTTTGTTGTTCTCTTTGTTTTTGGCTTCTTGGGCTCTATAGCCGCACCTTCCTCCCTCTCTCCGCTCGGGCTGCTAAATGAAAAATCGTCGCGTCGCGTTGTATTTAGTATTTAAGTGAGTTTCGTAACGCTTCAATGCGCAATTCCCACAACCTAACCTCAATCTCAACCTCAACCTCAGTCGTATTCCCAGTCCCAATCGCAGTGGGAGTCTCCTGTCTAAGGACAAACTCATTAAAAGTCGCGACGATCGAGAATCGATTATGTTTTTCCCTGAATTTGATCATATCCGAGTGTGCAACTTAAGTGATCAGTAAATTATCTTTTCAGAGAAAATTCAGATGAAGAAAACGTTATAGAAGTTTATTTTGGCACATACTTATCGGTTGGTGAACAATAGCTATATATTTATCCTAAAGTTCTAGAACTTTGGGAAGAATACTCTTAAAATATAAACTTGATTTAGGCAATGCTTTGTTTGTTCCTCATCCTCAATTTCTCGCAGCATCTGTCACCAAATCCAATTCACTTGCCTCGAATACTTCCCTATCGCTAAGGTACTGAAGAATAGAGCTACGAACATTAGCTTTTACATACAGTTTTAGGTAAATAGGTTTATCTATGTATCCGGCTATCTTCACCCGAAACAGAGCCAACTTCAGAGTCCAATGACTTGTTGCATGGGTGGATGATGTTGCAGCGGCCCTACGCTAGTGAAAGAGCTGTGAGGCCTGTGCCACTTTGATAAGGTGCTTTCTGCTTATCGAGGCAGTCTCGTTCTCCAGTCGGGGGTGGGGGTTATTTGCCTGTCAAATGCTTGGAGTATGGTGTCTGTCCTAATCTCGGCTCTATCTCAAATGTGTGAGCAGTGCAAACAGCGCTTTCGAGTGCAGCCCATGGATGCGATTTGGTTGTGGTTTATTCGTTTATACATACGTTTTATTCATTTATTTGCTCTTGGCTCAGCACGGCGATCATAAAATGAAATTAACATGAACACGAACAATTCACAGAGCCATCGAAATGACGGCACGGCGGCCATTAACACTCACCATCACAATGATCACAATCATCATCATGATCATCATCATGTTCATTCTCATCCTCATCATAATCATCTGATTTGGATCAACGTGATGATCAACACAAAGCACGAGCACGCTGGCGTTAATGAGTCCAGGAGATCTGAAAACTGAAAACTGAAAACTGGAAGTGAAACTGGGCACATGCCAAGCCACAAGCCGTAGAGGAGTCTGATTCATCTTGGCTCCGATCTTCCCGTTCCCGTCTCAGTTCCAGCTAAATCTTGCACAACCTTTGCGATTAATGTGCGCGCGCTATGATTTCTACCCGTATTTATTATTATTATTTTTATAAAGTACCCGTTGAATATTATTGCCCGTCGTCTCTGCGTATTTCACTTCATTTATGCCATCGACGTGTTCGCTGAAGGTTGCCACGAAGACCGTGAAGCGGCTTATCAGACACGGTCTGTAATAATTTTGCATTTTTTCGGGTATTACTAACTCTGAGAAACAGAGATAGTCAACTATGGCTGCCCAAAACAGATGCTTCTTTACAAAGAAGACTTCATTTACTTTGTAGTCAGCAGTTTTGATTGCTTCGCGATGTATGGATGTAGAAAACATTGGCCACCCTAAGCCCCATGAGATTGAGGATGTTAGGAGGAGATATTAGGCTGATACTCGCAGAGGAACTTCTTTTTTCTGTTGTTTCGCGATGTATGGATGTAGAAAACATTGGCCACCCTAAGCCCCATGAGATTGAGGATGTTAGGAGGAGATATTAGGCTGATACTCGCAGAGGAACTTCTTTTTTCTGTTGTTTCGCGATGTATGGATGTAGGAGATATTGGCCACCCTAAACCCCATGAGATTGAGGATGTTAGGAGGAGATATTAGGCTGATACTCGCAGAGGAACTTCTTCTTTCTGTTGTTTCGCGATGTTTGGATGTAGGATATATTGGCCACCCTCAACCCCATGAGGAGGAGATATTAGGCTAATACTCGTAGAGAAACTTCTGCTTTGGCCTGCCAAGTTGCCCCGTAAGTAATCAAAATATTTGTATTATATCGTTTTGTGTATTTGTAAGAATCAATTGACTCATCAGCTTAAGACATACAACTATAGCTTACTATAGTAATAATAACCGCCATTGTTCAGTTCAATATTAGTGTCAGCCCATTCTTAACACCTTGAGAGAAGAATACACTAAGTGGGGATTATTCAAATAAGGGCTTCAGATGCTCTACATTTCAAAAGTGAAAGAAAACTCTTTTCTAACGCAATGACAACGTTCTTGAGCTTCTCGAGTTTAACTGGCCATCCTAAAATGCAATCCTAACTTCCCAAAGATCTCACAACTCCCCCCTTGTGTAAAACCGTTGCCAATCAATCAATCGTTGCTGTAAAATGCCCACATTACACGCAACCGCAGCATGAGTCATAGATGGGATTGGGGATTGTATGGGGACTCAAATGTAAAGGGGGAATGGAAAGGGGTTGCAGCAGCTCCACAACAGCAACAACAATGCCGGCCATTTACGAGTATGTTTGTGTGTCTTTGGGTTTTGAGTCATGGGCCAAGTCATGGGCTTGCAACCGATAAAAGCCAGAAGAAGTCGATGAAGATGAAGTTGGAGCTGGAGCTGAAGATGAGGTTGAGGCTGAGGCTGAGTCTAAGATTGAGATTGAGCAAGAAGAAGACAACTTTGAATATGTGCGCGTAGATTTTGTTGTGAAGAGACAACAACAAATACGAAAAACGTGCAACATGAACGTGCTGTGGCTTACTTTTCACCTCGAAAGAGCGTCACCTCTTAACTAGTTGTTGTTGTTATTGTTGCTGTTGCTGCTTTTTGTGTCTAAACCTTGTCGTTTAGGCCGCGTTGCTGGGTTTTTTCAGTGTTTTTGTTTTCTGGGTCGATCGATTTGAGGTTTGATTTCAGTGGAACGTCTTGCGATGCCAGCCAGGCGACTCGCCAGCGTTTTGCCAGCGTTTTTTGCGCGGTTTGCCCGCGTTTTACTATGCTGCGGCATTTCCGTTTATGTAGCGCTGACTCAACGCACAGAAATTGGCCATGGCCAAGACTCAAAATCGAGTTCGAGCTCGAGTTCGAAACAAGATGACCAAAATTAGTCATCTAAGCAAACTTCGCTCTGCATCAAAGGAGCCTTAACTTGTCAATCAATTATCATCAATTTATAAGCTTCAAGTGATCTTTACATGCAAATTAAAAGTATGAAGTGAAACTAGCTTTGTTTTAAAGTGATATTGATGCTTATTACTTACTCAAGACTTGTCCCATAGTGTCTAATGGTCATTAGGGCGCCTGTGCCACGCCCACTATCCCAGAGTCTACAGTCAGAGCCCTGTGTCAAGCACTTTGAGCTGGGAGTTTGTTCAGTTTTTGCGCCATTTCCACTTCCATTTGTCATTTGAAATCTGTGGGCAAATCTGTTGGCTGCACAGGGCACAGGCTGTGTCCGCACAGGGCGACTCAGGCGAGGGAGAGAGAGAACAACTTGTTTACCTGGCCGAGCACGTTTACCTGTTTTTATGTTGCTCTTGTTGTTGTTGTTGTTGTTGTCTGGCCTACTGCAACACACGCAAAACTCCCCCGAGTTACGAGCTGGGAGACTTTTGTGGCCCTCGCTGTTGTTGTATTTGTTGTTGTTGTTGTTGTTGTTGTTGGCTCAGGTGAGCATGAGCGTGAGGAGAAGTCGTCGACTGCCTGCTGTTGATATAACAGAAGTTCTTGTCTCCATTGTCTCGCAAACCGGTTGCAACTTCTCTCTCGCTTGCGCTCTCTCTCTCTCTCCCTCTCTTTGTCTCGCTGGCCAGCTCTTGAGTCGCAGCCCGCGCTTGGCCTGGCCAAGACAAACGAGTTTCAGTTGCGAGCCAATTTCAGCAGCGCACAGACGTTGCAGCGCGCAATCCCAATCCGAAACGAAACTCGAATACACAAAAAAGTATCTCAAAACTCGAATATTGAAACGGCAATTGAAATCTCTGAGCGCGAGACAAACGAGAGAGAGAAACATACAAAAAACACAAAAAAACATCAAACGAAAAACGCGCGCGCTTTAAAACATTCATTTGTTCTTTTATTTCTGAATTTTTGTTGTCGTGTTGTTGCTTTTAAGTTGAAAAGTTTAAAGTTAAAAAGTTGAAAACTCGATCCTAACGAACGCAACGTTGAGCACACTTGGGATTACAGCTGCTGCATCGGATCATTATATCACCATTGGATCACTCGATCATAGGATCACTCTATCATAGGATCACTCGATCATAGGATCATTCGATCATTGGATCACTGGATCATTGGAACATTGGATCATCCGATCATTCGATCATTGGATCACTCGATCATAGGATCACTCGATCATTGGATCACTGGATCATTGGAACATTGGATCATTGGAACATTCGATCATTGAATCATCGAATCATTGGATCACTGGATCATCCGATCATTCGATCATTGGATCACTGGATCGCTGGATCACTGGATCATCCGATCATTGGATCATTGATCATTGAATCATCACTGGATCATCCGACCATCCGATCATTCGATCATTGGATCACTGGATCATCTGCCCGCCAGAAGAAGCGTGCGAAATGTCAGCGTGAGTCTTGAGTTATGTCTGAGCCTCCAGAGATTGCCAAGAGACGCACTTCCAGTAAAAGATGTTCATTTATCTACGATAGGGTCAGTTGGACCTTAGTGGAGACTTGGCCCAACAGTTGAGCGAACCTTATGAGCGCTAAGCGAACCCGAGAACTCACCTTTGATGGGCCCCTGGTATAGTAGCTACTCCCGTTCGAAGATCACCTTCAACTAACTCTATCTCTAGTATTTCCCTCTAGCATTGCTATTGGTTTATATAACCATACTTTCAGTACGCACTTTTCAAATCTAAAGCGCTTTATAGCTTGTTTTAGGGTTTCGAACAAAGAAACGCTTTAGAGACTTTTGTAGTTCTCTCAAGTAGAGTCTTAACCAACTCTATCTCTAGTCGAACCCAGCATTTCCATTAGTTTATAAACCCATACTTTCAGTATGATTACGCGCTTTTCAAATCTGAAGCGCCTTTATAGCTTGTTTTGGGGTTTCGAACAAAGCAACGCCCTAGAGACATTTGTAGTTCTCTCAATTAGAGTCTCAACCAACTCTATCTCTAGTCGAACCCACCATTTCCATTAGTTTATAAACCCATACTTTCAGTGTGATTACGCACTTTTCAAATCTAAAGTGCCTTATAGCTTGTTTTGGGGTTTCGAACAAAGAAACGCCCTAGAGACACTTGTAGTTCTCTCAATTAGAGTCGCAGTTCCAGCTGAAGCTTTAAACATAATACATGGCGGGATTTGGCCTTTTGTGTGTCGAGAAATATTCAATATTCGGTATTTAATATTCGTTATACGGTGTTAGCTGCCCGTGGGGCCATCCCATAGTTCCGCTAGCTTGGCTTGTTGATTTGCGTTTCAATTGACTGTTTTGGTCTTTTGGCCTTTTGTCAATATGTAAATGTGTTGTCAGCCTTCGCATAAAGCTGCTCATCCAGTGCTCACAGTGGGCAATATCTGAGAGCATTATTGCCTATCGATACTATCGATAGTGATTATAACCTCGACGCTGCCGATAGTGCTGTACATGGGTATTTTTTATGATTTGATTGCTATGTGTGGCCAAGTTGCTTATTAATTGACGCTGTTAAGAGGCCTGGCGGATGGGGGCTGGTTGGATCGGCACACGCAGCGACTTTTCTCAGGCCATGGGCCTTTCCCTAGGGAAAACGCGGCAGTTGAAAGCACGCGATGGGGCAATAGATCCAGACCAAGAACTAGAACTAGACTCAGACCCTGGCTCCGACTGCGGCCCGGCATGGAGGGTTGGGCTTTGGCAAATTTGCATTGCAAAGCCATAAAAAAGCGGGACAGCAGCTTGCAGCGCTCTCGCTTCTCGCCCCCCGCCGCTTGCCACTTGCCACTTGCCACTTGACATGCAGGCGACGCGCCAAACAAAAGACTCAGGCAACGAACTCTGCTTTGCGCTACGCTTTTGGGCATATGTCGCAGCTCCATCGCGTATGTCGCTGTCGCTGTGGCTTGTTGTGGGCAGCATAAGCGCCTACAGTCGCATATTAATGCTCCCCCTCTCTCCCCCCTACTCCTGCCACTGTTGCTGCTGCAAGTGCCACCAAAATATTTATGGTTAATTCTTAAAATGCTGGCGCATGTTTGGCATATGTAAATTGTAAATGGCTGTTTCACTGTCTGCCCCGACCCCGACTCCGATCTCTTCCCCCATCCCCCTAAAAAACCACTTGGCAATCAACTTGACAATCCAACAATCCAGCAATCTACCAACCACTTGGCAGCCGTCTCACGTGCCTCGAACAAGTTCTTTGCAGTGCTTTGCATGGCTTATTAAGGCGCTTAAGGCGTGCTGCCCCTCCCCCTGCCTCTGCCCGCGTACACCCCCCTTGGCTGCCACAACAAACTAACTGAGACTTCTAACGTCTCTTTGTTGGCTGCAGAGGGGGCTCTGTGTGGTTGTTGTCTCTTAATGAATACCCTGCACCCATAAAATGAGCACAAAAGGCTGTAATTAACAAATACACTTCTTGTGAGTTAATATGGAGTGTTGTGTGTAGAGTTATCTGTTGTTGGAAAGGTATTAGCCGCCTTATAGCTCTATCTATATATTTCTATCATCGATATAAGTTCCCCTCTATATAAGTCCTTCTTAGAGGCATCAAATTTGGTATACAGATCAGTTTCATATCAAATATTTGGGCTATCAGCCATGAATACCCTAGATTTCCAGAGAATGTGGCAGTTATTCCATAAACTGTGAACAGCCAGTGAACAGAGGAACAAGAGCAACTCTTCTGTTATAGTATTTGCGGTACAGGGCATCTATCTAGTCGATAGCTTGTTTCTCGTCTTAACTATGATGCAAGTGTGCACAGATCTTAGTTGTCAGTTCTCAGTTGCCACATTTATCGCTCTCTACCTGCTCTTGTTTGGTTTTCATCAACTGGCAGCTGGCTAGCTGTATAGACAATCGCACAGGTCATGTCTTGGCCAAGTTTGGACACAGTTGGCAATCTCAGCTGCTGCTGCTGCCGCTGCTGCTGCCAAAAAGGTCAGCACTTTGTGCAGTCTCTGCTGCTGCTGTACTCAATTGTGCGCAATTGCGGAAGCAGCTCAAGACAACAACAATAAAACAATAACAAATATACTCCTCAGCGGCAGGGGAGAGCGGGAGAACTGCATTTAAGCCAGCTACAGCCCCCGCAAGGGGCTGTCAGGCAGCAAATGCCATAAATCATGCGGCAGCAACAACAATAATTGTATTAATAAATAGACACACAGATATAAAAAACAAACCGCAAATGAAATTATAAATGTATAAAAAGCCAACGCAGGCAGCTGCCAAGCTGCCAAGTTGCCAAGTTGTTAACTCGTTTGCATTTTCAGCTCGAAGCGAGTAAAAACTCGCAAAATATCTATCTACCTGTCGGTGAGTGTAGCTGTGTGTGTGTGTGTATCTGTGTGTGTCTCTCAAGGACTACCAGTGACGACTGACGGTTGACGCTTGGCTGCAAAGTCAATTCAACTTTTGCCATTTGACAGAACAGTTTCAAGTGCCACCAACAGCAACAAATTACAACTACAACAACAACAATTGCGCCATTAAAAAACCCAGTTAAATTTAAACGTTTTCATTTTTATTTGAATATAAATTGCTTTTGTGTTGAAAACGAAGTCTTCAATATTTGAAATGCAATTAAATTCCATCTTTTTATAATGGCCATGTTCATTGATCCATGATCAATAGTTGGATTGGATGTTATCGAAAAGTCGCATATTTAAGATTAATCAATTTGAATTTACTTTTACTTTTATTATATTCCCTTGCTTACACACAAAGTACCGATAATTTGAGTTGCATTTCGATAAATATACACATTGTATCACAATCACTTCATTTGAACATACTTTTCTATGGATCTATCATCTATCATCTTCTATCTTCTATCTATCTTCTATCATGGATCATGATACGTCAAGTTTGGTATCGTTATACCGTAACAGTTGAAAGAAAGATCACAGTAATGATCAGTAAATGATCAAGGATCAAGGCGTGCTGTTTCCCATTCAAATCGTTTGGAAACGTAACTTGTTAGAGGTTCTCAATTGCGCAAAATTTCAATAGTGAATTGTAAATTTTGTTTGAAATTGATTAAGACTCATGCAAAAACAATTTGGAATAGAAAGTACTTGGTATTGAAAGCAGCTTCGAATTTCACTTTCAATCTAAAACTCTTGCTCTGGCATAATTATTGCTATAATCTGTTTATGGGTTCAAATCATTTGAACGAATTAATTGAATACAAAACATATCTTTGTTTTCATTTTGAAACCAAAAGTAAGCCAAGTTCTTTGTATTATTGTGATTGTGAGCCAACTCTTGGCCTGTCGTCGTACTTTTAGTGGTTCCAGAGTTGGCCCAAACTGTTAGCCATGACCAACAAGCTGGCAAAGCACTCGCAAAGGTTGGCCAACTGTCTACAAGTTAATTACAAAGAC